>CM060323.1:38298972-38301291 GCA_030674155.1 Stramonita haemastoma
TGCTGGCCCCTAGAGAAGCTGAGGTCTCTGACACCTTGCTCCCCTACGACCACATAGGCTATGGGACGCCTTCATCCCTTTTTTTAACCTTACCTCCTGTAGCTGTTGAACATCATATCTTCAGAGCCCCTTTTCAACTTGTCAATGCTGTTTTTTTCTGTGCCCTATACGCAATTCATCATCATTTGACATTGTCAAGAGAATAATGGATGTTCGTGCGTTCAAATCCCCACATACAAAGAAAAATAAAAGTTGACCCCCTCACCTCCCCAAGGAAAGAATTTTTTTGAAAACCTAATCTTTCCAACAGTCTTTTTTTAGTGCCACTACAATTCAAAGAATGAAGCCATAACAGTGTGCATTTTTAGGATGAATCACACGTAGCACACAAGTACTGCCTTTTTTAAATAACTTTATTTCTTTAAAAAAAAAAAAAGGAAAAAAAGAAGAGGTTTTTATTAACCACAAAAGACCAGAGAAAACAATCGAGACAGAGAGAGAGAGAGAGAGAGAGAGAGAGAGAGAGAGAGAGAGAGAGAAGAGAGAGAGAGAGAGAGAGAGAGAGAGAGAGAGAGAGAGAGAGAGAGAGAGAAGAAGACAGACAGACAGACAGACAGACAGACAGACAGACAGACAGACAGACAGACAGACAGACAGACAGACAGACAGACAGACAGACAGACAGAGCGCCAGCCAGCCATCCCTTCAGACCAGCATCTCTCAGTCATAATCATCCTCATCCCTCTAACGGCATAGATTTTTTGATCCTGAATAAAACAGACAGACAGACAGACAGTAACGCACGCAGCCAGTCAGAGCAGCATCCATCCACCATTATCCTCCTCCTCCTCCTCTCTCTAGGGGTAGAGATCTTAGAATTACCCACCCATCCATCCACCAAACCCACCCAACTTCCCATCCATCCAACCACCCATACCTTTCATCGATCGATCGATCGATCCATTCAGAGTAACATCTCTATCATTATTATTCACATCCCTACAGGGGATCTTAACGTTCTAGACAAACAGACAGAGAGACAAACTGACAGACAAACAGACAGGCAGCCAGACAGCCAGCCAGCCAGCCAGCCAGATAGACAGCCAGACCTATAGACAAACAAACAAACAAACAAACGGACAAACAGACAGACAGACAGATAACCAGACAGCCAGCCAGCCAGAGCGACAATCCATCAATCCTGCATGTTTATCCTTATTTTCTCAGGGGTAGGGATCTTAGGGTCCCAGACAGACATCACAGCCACTGTCTCCAGGGGCCTCCTCCATCCCTCTCCCTCTTCACACAGCAGCAGCAGTAGCAACAGCAGCAGCAGTAGCGGCAGTATAGAAGGGACAAGCCACAGTATGGGGAACTGCAGGTAAAACATCCTTCTTACCTAAGTCAGGATAGTGGTTGTTTGGTGTGGTGTGTGTGTGTGTGTGTGGTGTGTGTGTGTGTGTGTGTGTGTTTGTGTTTGTGTGTGTGTGTGTGTTTTGTGTGTGTGTGTTGTGTGTGTAGTTTGTTGTGTGTGTGTGTGTGGTGTGTGTGTGTGTGTGTGTGTGTGCGTGGTGTTGTGTATGTTGTGTGCAGTCATGTGGGTGTATGTAAACAATAATGATAATAAAAACTTATGGAATTTATATAGCCCTGAGTCTTGTAAATCAAGCAAATCAAAGCGCTTGCATTCAAATATTCACACGCATGATACCGTTCACAAATAAGATTAACAAATGATACATACATAATTGACACGGAAACAGCCACACACAGACACACAGACACAAAGACAAACACACACACACACACACACCACACACCTACACCTACACACACACAACACACACACACACACACACACAAACACACACACACACACACACACACACACACACACACACACACAACACACACACACACACACACACACACACACACACACACACACACACACACTAGTTCACAACAAACAATACTTCGATTATCAGTATCCTAGTCTCTGTCTGTCTGTCTGTTTGCCTGCCTGCCTGTCTGTCTGTGTGTGTGTGTTCTGTGTGTGTTTCTCTGTGTGTCTGTGTGTCTGTGTGCATCTATCTATCTATCTATCTATCTATCTATCTATCTATCTATCTATCTATCTATCTATCTATCTATCTATCTATCTATCTATCTATCTATCTGTCTGTCTGTCTGTCTGTCTGTCTGTCTGTCTGTCTGTCTGTCTGTCTATCTATCTGTCTGTCTGTCTGTCTGTCTGTCTGTCTATATCTATCTATCTATCTATCTATCTATCTATCTATCTATCTATCTATTTTATCT
>CM060323.1:38303891-38306391 GCA_030674155.1 Stramonita haemastoma
CAAACAGCCACACACATAATGTTTTATCCAACATGTACTTAACGGGCCGGTCTCACAGACTGATTCCCATATTATGTGGTGAGTGAGACAGAGTGCCTACATTCTTGGTGACCTTCAGGGTGTTCAGCTGGGGAACGTCTAACAACTCACTCACTCACTCACTCAGTCCCATGTCCCAAAGGACGTAGGGGGGACATGAGAGAAGACGCAACGGAGATCTTTTTCCATGCTTCACGATCCTGTGTGGCTAGTAGGAGGCGTTGCAGGGGTTGGGCAGTCCAGTCTTTGATGTTGTCAACCCATGATTTCTTTTGGCGGCCTCTTCTTCTTTTGCCCTCGACTGTTCCTTGCAAGATGCACTGAGGGCACGCTCCTTACATGAGAAGCTGTGCAGCCATAGGACGACGCAGTTGTTTTGTTTTTGCTTTTGTTTAAACGTTATTTGTTAAAAAAAATTCCTTTATTTTGAGGATAATGGAATAAGCACTCATGTGGCTTTGTTTTTACATCCAGTCCCTGTGTGTATGCAGTTTTGTAAATTTTGTCATCCGTTCCCACCGGAACACAATGGCCTACTCTTCCGAAAAGCGGAACGGGTTTTAACGTGTGCGCAAAATGTTCTGCGTGCATTCGCACACGGGACCTCGGTTTATAATCTCATCCGAAGGACATTTTTGGGGGGGGTGGGATGGTGGGTTGGAGTCGGCACTGATGTTAACTCCAGAGGAAAAATCCTCTTGAACGAGATACGAACCCGGGTCAGCAGATCTCAAGCGCTATCACTTTAACCACCGGCTATCTCGTCCCCCCCCCCCCCCTATTTATTCAGTACACATACATCATAGACAGACAGCAATACAGCAGGGAAAGACATTAAGGTACAGATTATTATAAGCCCACACGCAGTGGTAAATTTACATGGTTGATAATGCAGACAAGGTGTTTTCAGTTTCCTGCCTGGACGTACATTTTTCTTCTCCTTTTGCCTTTGAAGATGGGTGGTTGTTTTTTTCTACAGAATTTAGCCAGTGACAGATAGCTCTCTCTTATTGCCATGTATTATTTCTCCTATTGTATCGGGATCTAGGCGTGTACTTCATCAGAAAGGCTAGCATCCAGACCACTATACACGATGGGGGGGGGGGGGGGGGGGGGGGGGGGGGGGGGGGGCTTAGTTTGTATGTATGGGACTTGAATCTGAGATTTTTTGTGCCTGTGTTGATGGTTGTGTTACTACAGTGTGTCGTAATGCACCTGTTCTGTTGTATTGCACTGGTTTTCCAATGTGTTATGTCATATCGTATTGCATGGTATGGTGTGATATGGTGTGATGTAGTGTGGTGTTGTGCGGTATGGTGTGGTGTGGTGTGGTGTGGTAGGGTAGGGTATGGTGTGGTATTGTAAAATATGGTTTGGTGTGGTGTGATGTGGTGTGGTGTGGTATGGTGTGGTGTGGTGTGGTAGGGAAGGGTATGGTATGGTATGGTATGGTATGGTATGGTATGGTATGGTATGGTATGGTATGGTATGGTGTGATTTGCATAGTTCTGTTTTTGCACAATGAGTTGCATTGAATTCAAATATATCATATTCCATTGCATGGTACGAAATCTTTACGGTATGGTATTTATAATATAGTGTAGTTCAGTTTGTAATGTGTCATATAAACCTGTACAGTGTTGTCCAGTATTGTACCATGCTGTATTGTTCTATATCCCAACCAAACGGTTGTATCCACTCCCACACACACACTTCACCTTACGTGTCACCATCACTGTCCGGCCTTCAGATGTCTATGGATAATTACATCCTGTTGTTTTTGTATCCAAAGATGGTCGTAGCTTTTCTTCCTTAGGAAACAGGATGTACACGTTTACCGGAAAGTAGTTCAGTCATTTCACTGGGAAGCAGACGACACACGAATTGCTGACTTTCTTTTACGTTTGTTTCCTGATTGGAACTTCCAGGTTTCACAATTTGATGACCTTTTTTTTTTGGGTGCGTACTGACCGTTTTCTCACTAACACGATCACGGTCAAGGGGGATGGGATAGCCTAGTGGTCAGAACATTGCGCGTGGCAATTTGACGATCCGGGTTCGATTCCCGTTCGAGGGGATTTTTTCCTCTGGAGTTAACATCAGTGCTGACTCCACCTTTCCCTTAAAGTCCTTCGGATAAGACTCTAAACCGAGGCCTCGTGTGCCAGCGCACGCAAAACATCTTGTGCACACGTTAAAATCTGTTTTGCTTTTTGAAAGAGTAGGCCATTATGTGCCGGTGGGAACAGATGACAAAATTGACAAAACTGCGCACACATGGGGACTGGATGTATAAAAAGCACATGAGGGCTTAATTCACTATCCTGGATATAAAAGAATAGATACATGAATGAGTAAATAAATAGATAAATACATTTTTAAAATCTAAAAGAAATCATACACTCTTGTTTTGCTCGTCTTATCTAAGAAATATTGTGAGGCCGTGAATTAAAACAAACAA
>CM060323.1:38313891-38336391 GCA_030674155.1 Stramonita haemastoma
GTGTGTGTGTGGAGGGGGGGGGGGGGGCTCAGGAGCAAAGGGGGGGGAGAGAAAAGGGAGGATGGAGGATGGTAGATGAGTCGGGGGGGGGGGGGAGAGGGGGGATGTTGTGTATATATTTGTAATGGTGAAGGGCGGGAAGAGAGCTGCTTCAGAGAGGAGAGAGAGAAAAAGTCTCTGTGTGTGTGCGCGTGCGTGCGTGCCCGATGTGTGTGTGTGTGTGTGTGGTGCGTGGTGTGTGTGTGCGTGCGTGCGTGCGTGTGTGTGTGTGTGTGCTGTGTGTGCAGTCATGTGGGTGTATGCAAACAATAATAATAATAATAAAACTTATTGAATTTATATAGCCCTGAGTCTTGTAAATCAAGCAAATCAAAGCGCTTGCATTCAAATATTTACACGCATGATACCGTTCACAAATCAGATTAACAAATGATACATACATAATTTACGCGGAAACAGCCACACACAAACACACAGACAAACAGACACATACACATATATACACACACAGACAGCCTGTCTGTCTGTCTGTCACACATTCCAGTGCATTCACCCACACTTTAAAAAGTCCTTGATAAAGTATTATTTGTGAGTATTATTTGTTTGGTAGTTTATTTGTTGTTGTTGTTTTGGTTATTTTATTTTAAAATTATTATAGTTAACTTTATGTCTAGGTCAGTGTCACCTTATAGCGAAAACATGCCGATATTTCTGGGGAATTGTCACACAATTTGCATTGTACTGCACTGTATTGTATTGTATTGTATTGTATTGTATTGTATTGTATTGTATTGTATTGAATTGCACTGTAATTGTGTTGTTTACCACTTAAAGCTATGAAGCGTGGCTAGCAGTATATGCATATTGATAATGACACCTGTCTCAGGTCAAAAGCTGTGTGAGGTAATGATATCTCTTAAGTGCCAAGGCCTAGCGTATACTAAAATGTTGTTATATTATCGTGAAATGTTTGTGTTGAGATTGCCTGCCGCCATGACAAGCTCTTTTTTATTTATTTATTTATTCTTTTATTTTGAGGATGATGGAATAAGCACTCCTGTGTGCTTTTTTTACATCCAGTCCCCGTGTGTTTGCAGTTTTGTCAATCATGTCATCTGTTCCCACCGGCACACAATGGACTACTCTTACGAAAAGCGGAACAGGATTTAACATGTACGCAAAATGTTCTGCGTGCGTTCGCACACGGGACCGTCGGTTTAAAGTCTCACCCGAAGGACTTCGGGGAGGGGGGGGGGAGGGGAGAAGAGTGGAGTCGGCACTGATGTTAACTCCCGAAGGAAAAAAATCCTCTTCAACAAAGATTGGAACCTCTATACTCCACATGTATTTTTTGCTATTAATAATACCACAGGACTGACAGCCTCTCCCTCGCTGGCTGCCTACCTCAACGGGATCAGCGTTCACTCCATGGACTTTGATGATACATGGTACCCGGCCACCCATCCCAGCGGCCCCGTGCTTCCCGCCGTGCTGGCCCTGGGCGAGAGCATGAGCGGGGATTACCGCCCCTCCCTGGCTGACCTCCTGGTGGCCTACAACGTGGGTATCCAGGTTCAGGGGCTCCTGCTCCGCTGTTCCGACAGCGCTAAGGCCATCCCGGACAGGTGAGTGTGGTTTTTGTGGGGGATGACGAAATACACACGCAGGAAAAATAGCTAGTAAATAAATGATAACTCAACAAACAAACAAGTTGGGAAGTAACGATCTGCTATGGTGCAGTGGTTGGGGTGCCAATGGACGGTGTAAGGTTCGAATCCTAGAAGAGTCAAAGGGATTTTTTTTAAAACTCTGGCTGGCTCTTACCAAAAGCGAGTTTGCTATGGGTTGATTGGGAAGATTAGGTAAACACAGCTGAGCTTCATCTACTTTACAGATGCAATTTTCAAAGTGTTGCTCAACTTTCCTGATCAACACTGCAGGTGTCTGTATCTCTCGGGCCTGGTTAACATTGGTGTAGATTATTATAGGCAGTAGAGTACAGCTCTGTCAAGTAGCCCCAAAGAACATGTACTTCCATAGCAGCATTTGTACATCATCCTCATCATCCCTGATCATCATGGAATAAAAGAAAATTATCTCAGATTCGGTTGTACCCGTTGCTCTGGTCTCATGGTGATCTCATATTCGATTTCCACAAAATACTTCTGGGCCTGTAGTGAGTTTGTGCCAAAGCCTTTGGGGTTGGCGGTTAACAGGATAAGGTCGTTGGAGGGACGTTGTGGTGGTCGCCACCCTGGGTGGGTGATCCACCCAATCTGGCACTGCGACTGAGCTAACACTGTCGTTAGTAGGGGGTTCAGCAGGTGGTGTCCTGCGTATATCAGCTCAGAACATGCACCACTGAACCCCACCAAAGTGACCCAGCAGCAGTGCAGGGCCCCTCTGGCTGGTGGCCCTACGGTGACCTAATATTAATGAGCTCCTGGTGGACTTCCAATCCTGAGAATAAGACATAACGAACCTGGGGTATGGCTGTGGCGGAGAGATTGAACGAGCGGTGTGAGAACAGCAGGGATAGGAATGCCACGGAAGATGAGGCAGCAACCCCCCTAAAAAACCCCAACACCCCCACAAAAAACAACAACAACAACAAACAACAAAAAAACAAACAAAAACTTCATAGCAACATGTAACAGTGTGTGTGTGTGTATGTCTGTCTGTCTGTGTCTTTCTGTGTGTCTGTGTCTGTCTGTCTGTCTGTCTGTCTGTCTATCTATCTATCTATCTATCTATCTATCTATCTATCTATCTATCTATCTATCTATCTATCTATCTATCTGTCTGTCTGTCTGTCTGTCTGTCTGTCTGTCTGTCTGTATCTGTCTGTCTATCTATCTATCTATCTATCTATCTATCTATCTATCTATCTATCTATCTATCTATCTATCTATCTATCTATCTATCTATCTATCTATCTATCTATCTATCTATCTATCTATGTGTCCAGGTTCCACCCCCCTGCAGTGGTGGGGGTGATGGGCAGTGCCGCAGCCTGTGCTCGTCTGCTGGGCGGGGGGTCAGGGGTGGTCAGACACGCTCTGGCCATCGCCACGTCCTTTGCCGGGGCCCCCATGGCCAATGCAGGCACCACCACCAAACCCTTACACTCCGGCAAGGCGGCTAGGTGAGTGCTGTAGTGCTGTGTTGTGTGTGTGTTGTGTGTGTGTGTGTGTGTGTGTGTGTGTGTGTGTGTGTGTGTGTGTGTGGTGTGTGTGTGTGTGTGTGTGTGTGTGTTGGGGTGGGGTGGGTGGGTTGGGTTGGGTTTGTTGTGTTGTGTTGTGTGTGTGTGGGGGGGGTATGTGTGTGTATGTGTATGTGTGAGAGGAGAGAGAGAGAGAGAGAGAGAGAGAGAGGAGAGAGAGAGAGAGAGAGAGAGAGAGAGAGAGAAGAGAGAGAGAGAGAGAGAGAGAGAGAGAGAGAGGAGAGAGAGAGAGAGAGAGAGTGTGTTTGTGTGTGTGTGTTTCTGTGTGTCTGTGTGTACTTTCTTCAGTTTAACGTCTGTTCACTCGAAGTGATATTAGTGTCTGTGTGTGTGTGTCTGTCTGTGTCTGTGTCTGTGTGTTTTTGCGTCTCTGTTTGTCTCTCTGTGTCTGTATGCACGCGTGTGTCTGTGCAATTGTGCGTCTGCAAACCCATATCTGTGTGTGCATACTGTATACTTTTATGACCACCATCTTCTCCCTCGCAGTATCTAATCAGTGCAGTGTCTCCTGACAGGTGTGGCCTGGAGGCAGCCCTGTTGGCCAGTCAGGGTCTGCAGGGCAATGCCGACATCCTGGACATCCCCTCAGGATTCGGGGCCTTCTATCCTGACTACGATCCTGAGGGATTCCTGCTGGCACACAGCTCCGACACACACTTCCTCCTCCACTCCCAGGCAAGTCTGGTGACAGTGTTAAGTGTAGTGGGTGGAAGAGAGAAGGAAGGAAGAGATATGTGGGAGGGAGGGAGGAGGGAAGGGGAGGGAAGGGAAGGGAGGCCAAAAGGGAAGGAGAGATGGAGGAAGAAGGAAAAGAGGGAGGGAGAAAGAAAAGCGGGAAGAAAGAGAAGTGGGAGGAAGGAAGCAGAGAGAGGGAGGAAGAGAAGGGAAGGAAGGGGGAAAAAAGGGAAGGAGGGATGGAGAACGGATAGCAGGAAGAATGGGAGGAAGAGAGGAGTGAAGGAAGAAGGGAGGGAGGAGTGAGAAGTGAAGAAGGGACGGAAGGAATGAAATGGAGGAAGAGACGGAGGGGAGGCTGGAAGAAAGTGAGGAAAGAAGGAAGGAAGGGAGGAAGTCAGGAAAGGACTAAGGAAGGAGGAAGGGAGTAAGGAAGGGAGGAAAGACGAAGGAAAGGAGGAAAGAGAGGAAAGAGAGGAAAGAAAGGAGGATCTAAGGAAGGAGAAAGGATGGAGGGAGAGAGGAAACAAGGAAGGAGGGAGAAAGGAAGAGAGAAGAAGAAGGAAGTAGTAGTAGTAGTAGTAGTAGTAGTAGTAGTAGTAGTAGTAGTAGTAGTAGTAGTAGTAAAGAAGAAGAAGAAGAACAAGAATTTGAAGAACAAGAATTTGAAGAGAAGAAGAAGAAGAAGAAGAAGAAGAAGAAGAAGAAGAAGAAGAAGAAGAAGAAGAAGAACAACAACAACAACAACAACAACAACAAGAAGTCTGACAGTATTTAATGACAGTGTGGACTGTGGGCAGGACGTGGCCATCAAACGTTTCCCAGCTCACCTGGCCATGCACTGGACAATCGATGCTGTCATGGCCGCCAGGGAGAAGATTCTGGGGTCAGCTGACCGCCAGCGACCAATCAGCACGCAGGATATCAAGGCCATCCGCATCCGGGCTCCCCCGTCCAAGGTGAGAGTTGGTTTTTTTTTGGTGATGGCGGTTGTGTGTGTGTGTGTGTGTGTGTGTGTGTGTGTGTGTGTGTGTGTGTGTGTGTGTGTGTGTGTGTGTGTTCCTTTATGAAACCCTTGCCATGAGTATAGCTATCATTAATTATTATGAAATTGTGTAATGATAAAAGTGCACTTTTGCAGTGGTAGCAGCAGTAGTAGTAGTAGTAGCAGCAGCAGGTAGTAGTAGTAGTAATAGTAGTAGCAGTAGTAGTAGTAGTAGTAGTAGTAGTAGTAGTAGTAGTAGTAGTAGTAGTAGTAGTAGTAGTAGAATAATTGTTCACTAATGTCGTCATCATCGTCATTATGGTCGTCATCAGACTTCATCACTCAACTATCACCGTCCGTCATCAAAACCACCTTTATCATTAGCATAATCTTTATATCATCACTACAGTTGCTGCTGCCGCCGCGCGGCTGCTGCTGCTGCTGCTGCTGCTGCTGCTGCTGCTGCTGCTGCTGCTACTACTACTACTACTACTACTACTACTACTACACAGTGCACAAATGCAACATCACTCAGTCCAGAGTGCTATATTTAGTGTGTCCTTTCACTAATCTAGTCCAAGTGTGGTCAGTTCCTGCTATAAATAGCACCAGCTGGCCCCATCTGGGCTAGGGTAGGATGGATTAATTAGCAGCTGAGAGGAGCTGAAAGTGAAGGAAACTGACCGCTGTGACTACTACTGCTGCTGCTGCTGCTGCGGCTCCTCCTCCTCCTACTACAATTATTCCACATAATGCACACATCGTTGTGATTGTTATTCCTCCAGTACATCAACCGGCCACTACCCACCACCAACATACCACCACCACCACCACACCCCACCACCACCACCACAACTAGAATCATTCCCCACACTGTGAACATCGTTGTGATCGTTTTTCCACCAGTATATTAACCGTCCACTGCCCACCACCCCGCACGAAGCTCGCCACTCCTTCCAGTTTAACGCCTGCACGGCACTGCTGGACGGGGAGGTCACTCCAGAGTCCTTTCTCTACACCGCCAGGCGGCGCCCCCAGCTGCACGCCCTCTTGCGGAAAACTGTCATAGAGACCCCGGATGACAACGTGCCGACATTCCAGGACATGTATGTGGAGGTGGAGGTAAGTCGGATGTTTTTTTGGGTTTTTTTAGGAGTATTTTGGGTTTGAGGGCGGGATAGTTCAGTGGTCAGAGCACTCGTTTTCCCCAAGCTAAAGTTTAATTAGCATCGAGCGTGGTTACCAGCTAGATGGGTGACCGTTTGCGCGCCTCGGCTTCAGTATAGTCCCCCAGATAGATAGATTAGGACAGACAGACAGACAGACAGACAGACAGACAGACAGACAGATAGACAGATTAGATAGATAGATAGATAGATAGATAGATAGATAGATAGATAGATAGATAGATGATAGATTTGATTTGATTTGACTTGATTCTATCTGTCTATACACAGGTGACCCTGAAGAACGGGCAGGTGGAGCGGGGCAGGTGCGAGGCGCCTTACGGGCACTGGCGTCACCCTCTGACGCGGGAGGACCTGGAGAAGAAGTTCCGCACCAACACCCGAGGCCTCCCCAAGGCCGCCCAGGACGGCCTCCTCTCCACCGTCTGGGCCTCCGACACTGAGGCCTCCTCTCAAGACCTGTACCCCATGCTGAGGGGATGAGGGTCTTTCTGTTCTTCTTTTCAGCACAGTGTGTGTGTGTGTGTGTGTGTGTGTGTGTGTGTGTGTGTGTGTGTGTGTGTGTGTGTGTGGGTGTGTGTGTGTGTTTGAGGGGGGGGGGGGGAGTGGTGTGCATGTGTGTGTGTGTGTGTCCTCTGAAGACCTGTACCCATGCTGAGGGGCTGAGGGCCTTTCTGTTCTTCTTCAGCACAGTGTGTGTGTATGTGTGTGTGTGTGTGTGTGTGTGTGTGTGTGTGTGTGTGTGTGTGTGGTGTGTGTGTGTGTGAGTGTGTGTGTGAGTGAGGTGGTGGGGGAGGGAGAGGTGTGGGGTCTCTTTGATTTGGTTTTATTATAATATTTAGGGAAGATCTTTTAGTCATTTGCTCAGTTTAGTTCTTTTCTTTATTATTATAACCCCCCTCCCCATTTTTTTCTTCTTGTTACTTCATTTCCCCCTTTTTTCTTTCTCCTATTTTCTGGAATGGGTGGTTAAAAACTCTTAGCTGACTTTTTCTGTAGAAAATATTTTCCTACAAATTGATGCTATGCTCCTAACAGCCTAATTTTGTTCATTTATATCTATCCACTCAAGCTGCTGACTAGCTTAGGATTGACTAGCTCTTTTTCGCTGAGTGCCTTCTTCTTTTGGTATTGTTTATTTTTTTATATTTCAGTTCTCTATGTGTGTACTTTTTCTGTTATTTTATTATTGTCTTTGTGTCCTTAGTTCTTGTCTTTTTTGTTTGTTACCGTTGATGTTGTCTCTTGTTTTTGTTATTATTTGGTTTATCATTGTTGTTTTTTTTTGTTTAGTCACAGGTTGGGTTAAAAAAAAATTATGTCATCCCTGAAAAGGGCGGGCACTGCATGTAAAAAAAAAAACCCACACCAACAACCAAGCACATGAGTGCTTAGTCATTATCCTCGAAATAAAAGAATTTGATATGATTATATCGATATTGGCGTGGATGTTGGATAATGTATATATTTGTGCAAGTTTAAAAAAAACAAAAACAAAGAACTTTTTGTTGCTGTTTGCATGTCACTGGGTTATCAATTGTTGTTCAGCCGGTGAATATTAATGAGACTGATCAGAGCTGTAAGCTTGCTTAAATGCAGATGCTGATTTTAAAAAAAATATGTATTTACTTATTTTTGCACAAAACAACCATTTTTGGATTCTTTATCTATCTGTTGTTGTTTTTTTGTTCTCTTTTGTATTTGTAGATCTTATGGGTTTTTTTGTTTTTCTTTCTTTGCTTGTTCAGTTGTTTGGTTTTTTGCTTCTTGTTGTGTTCTTTTCTTTTCATTGATCTCTTTTCTGTTCTCTTGTTTAAAGCCTGTTTTGCTTTCACACACACGCACACACACACGCACATACACACACACACCACACACATCACACACACACACACACACACACCACACACACACACACACACACACACACACACACACACACATATATATATATATATATATATATATATATATATATATATAATATATATATATATATATATATATATATATATATATATTGAGAGAGAGAGAGAGAGAGAGAGAGAGAGAGAGAGAGAGAGAGAGAGAGAGAGAGAGAGAGAGAGAGAGAGAGAGAGAGAGAGAGAGAGAGAGAACAGGGTACATTATGAGTCGCGTGCGCACGAGATCATTAACGACTGAATTAAAATGTATATATAATTTTTCAAACTCGCACAATTGGATCTGGTTTATTTTTGCTTTTCTTTTTTTGTAAAGCGAACACTCCCCCAAAAACATATCACCTGCTGATTTTGTTGTTCCGTAATTATGGACGATATTTCTGCACACACGTAAAAAAATATATAAAACCCCCCAAACGTCTGAATCAAGGTTTCACAGGCTGTAAAATATTACAGGAATATTTTATCCCTCGAGACATCTGCATAATCATAGAGATCTGTACACTTCAAAAATAAAAAAATTGACAAAGGGGGTGGAGGTGGGGGTGGGGGTTAAAAAGCAGAAGGAGGGGAGAATACTACGTACGAGCCGAACAAATGCATGTACAAGTTAATTAACTTGTCAAATCTGGAGTCTGCATAGATCTGTGATCTGTGAAGGTTGTGGCTTCGTTGTGTATATCAATCTCGTGTGTGTGTGTGTGTGTGTGTGTGTGTGTGTGTGTGTGTGTGTGTGTGTGTGTGTGTGTGTGGGGTTTGTGTGGCCGTGTGTTGTGTGTGCGTGCGCGCGCGTGCATGTGTGTGGGCGTGCGTACGTGAGTGTGTGTGTGTGTGTGTGTGTGTGTGTGTGTGTGTGTGTGTGTGTGTGTGTGTGTGCGTGTGTGTGTGTGTGTGTGTGTGTGTGTGTCGTGCGCGCGTGCATGTGCGTATTTGTGTGTGTGTGTGGTGTGGGTCTTACGTGGGTTTTAACGCAAAGCACAAGAAGAACACACCACTCGCACTGCTGTAGATTCTATAGAGAAGCTTTGATCTTATTCCTGTTATTATTAAAGCAAAGTAAGATCAACACATTGTAAAAGATGACAGCGTCAGCCATCCCTCAATACTTAACCACTTCATGATTTTATTTCTAAAAAGTCATGAATGCATTATAACCAACGACAAAACAAATAATCTTAGAATGAAAAAAAAAGATCTTACCATTGTGGTCTTAATATCCATCTTCCCCCATTCTCTAGATATATGTTTACTTTCTTATCACGAAATGTATGCATGCAGAAATTGTCATGAAGAAGCATCTATATTAAATTGTGTTGCTCCCCGAAGGAAATAAATCCACTTCAGGATAAACAAAAAAAATGCTATACTGATAAACCCATCTGTGGTGACATAGGCTGATGTTACTACGTATTGAGCAATGGCTGAGAAACATCGCTTTTCGTCATGGAACGTCATAAGTGCTTGTGACGTCTTACGTCATTCTTTTCTGCGGTAGATCTAGTTTGATTTCGATTGCAGTTGGGGGCGACACGAGTCAAAACCCAACCAATCAATTCCAATCATGATAATTGCTATTCCATAAGCCCCCTTTTAGCTCCGCCGACCACAGAAACCACATGAGGACTGCCACCTCGTTCAGACTTTTGCCATGGAGAGCTATGGGGTGGTCATCAGGCGGAATGTGACAAATATATGGGTGGATCCGGTGATCTAGAGGTAACGCGCCTGCCTAGAAAGTGAAATGTCTGGGTCCAAGAGTGCGGTGGTTCGATTCCCGTTTGGGCCCCAAAACTCCCCCCCCCCCCCCCCCCCCCCCCCCCATCTATTCGACCATGGGTGGTGGTCTGGGTGCTAGTCTTTCGGATCAGACGGTAAATCGAGGCCCCGTGTGTTACACATAATAATTTAGCGCACGTCAAAGAACCCACGGCAACAAGAGGGTTGTAAAAGAACTCACAGCACCAAAAGGGTTGTCCCTGGCAAAATTGTGTAGAAAAAAAGCCACTCTGATAAGGAAACAAATACGGTTGCAGGCAGGAAAAAGAAAAATAGATAACGGGTGGCACTGCAACTTGTGGCGACGCGCTCTCCCCAAGGAGAGCAGCCCGAATTTCACGCAGAGAAATCTGCTGACATAAAATGGTATAAAAAATAGTACAGGGCTAATGGATAAGGGATATGGGTTTTTTGTGACTTTCATGTGATCATAATTTATGATGTGTATTGTAGTAGACACGTCATAACAGCAGTTAGCTTGAACAGAAGCTTGTTCTGAGAGAAACTGCAGGAACCACAACGGAAGAAAAATGTTAACATATACTGCAACAGCGGATGTTGATGATGATGATGATGATGATGATGATGATGATGATGATGATGATGATGATGATGATGATGATGATGATGATGATGATGATGAAAACGAAGAAGATGGTGATGATGATGAAGAGGAGGAGGAGGAGGATGTTGATGGTCATCATCACCATCTTTATCATCATCATTGATTCATCGTCGATTTGGTCTTTTTTTCAGTTGTTCTTCAAGAACTGTGCATATACATTTTGTTTATAAATAATAAGCATGTGTAGATAAATTTTTTTGGCAAAGAGAAGAAAATGTCCCGCCTTCATTTGTTATGGTGCTCACATTTTGTAAATGAATATTCTTGTTGTACATAGCCTGTATAATCATACTGATGTCCTGAGAGAGAGAGAGAGAGAGAGAGAGAGAGAGAGAGAGAGAGAGAGAGAGAGAGAGAGAGAGAGAGAGAGAGAGAGAGAGAGAGAGAGAGAGAGAGCATGCTAATGCTTTTTTATGTTAAAATAAATAATTAGCGATGTTCTGCTGGCAATAAATGTATTGAAAAAAACAAATGCGAGTTTTCTTTACGCGTGCGTGTGTGTGCGTGTGTATGCGTGTGTGTGCGTGTGCGTGTGTGTGTGTGTGTGTGTGTGTGTGTGTGTGTGTGTGTGTGTGTGAGGGGGGTGCACCCAGACAAGTGCGCAAATGTGTGTGTGTGTGTGTGTGTGTGTGTGTGTGAGAGAGAGAGAGAGAGAGAGAGAAGAGGAGAGAGAGAGAGAGAGAGAGAGAGAGAGAGAGAGAGAGAGAGAGAGAGAGAGAGAGAGAGAGAGAACCTAATTCTATTCAATAATTATGTATTCAGGAAAAAATCTGGTTGGTTTGGATTAAAATTATTTCTTAGCTTGGTGTGTGGTCACATTTTTTTTTTAATTTAAAGGTGAAATTGAGAGGACAATAAAAAAAAAAATACATAAAAGAATATCTTTAAAAAAATCCTTCAGCTGGTGGCACACACAATACTTCACAGCATCTCAAACATGTATTTCAAAGAACAAGGAAACGTTCCCGTTCAATTCAGGTTTAAAAAAACAAACGGAAAATTTGTTTTGGACGAAGCCCATAATAAATACAATAGCGACTTGCTGTTTTCGTGCGTGCGTGCGTGCACACACACGCGCGCGCGCGCACGTGTATGTGTGGAGTGGGGGATGAAGATGTGAAGGCTTTTCACATGTTTGTACATAACCCTTCAACTAATAAAGAACTGTGAGTGATGGGACTGAAAGAGGGAGGGAGGGGGGAAGGCTGATAGAGGATTGTTGGAGACAGACGTGAGGGTTAAAGAAACCCCTTTCTGTGTCTGCCTCTCTCTGTCTCTGTCTCTGTCTCTGTCACACACACACACACACACACACACACACACACACACACACACACACACACACACACACACACACACACACACACACACACACACACACACACACACACGTGTGTTCATACAGTACATACTGACTCACTGAGGCAGACACACATACACATATGTGCGCGCACGCACATACACACACATAGACATGCACACACAGTGCACGCATACACACACAGATACATACATATATACGTTATACATAAATATATATGATATATATATATATATATATATATATAATATATATATCATTACATCACCATTGATCATCATGCAATATCTATATGAACGCGAGCAAACACACACACACACACACACACACACACACACACACACACACCACACACACACACACACACACACACACACACACACACACACACACACACACACACACACACACACACCTCTCCCTCCCCTCCCCCCCCACACACCAACCATCACAACCACCACCACCACCACCTCCAACACCACCACCACCCTACCACAATCACCACCATCACCTCCACCACCACCACCACCACCATCACCACCACAACCACCATCACCACCACCACATTCACCAAGATCTTCACAGTACCATTTCTTTCTCCCACCTTTAGTTGTTTATGCCACTAAGGTACGCCTATTTCCTTCTACCTCTGCATCAGTATATTTGTATGTGAGGTCATTTTCTGGACATCAAAGTTTCGGACGTGATGTGGTCAGTCAGAGAGTTGAAGTATACCCTCTAACACACGTTCACGCCTGTGTGTCCGTGTGGTCACACCTACGTGTGCCTTTCAAGTTGTGAAGGAAAAGAAATTGGTTTGGAAAAAAAAAACCAAACTGTAATGATCTCAATAATTATGCTTGCTGCGTCTTTCAAAGCTTTCGCTCGTGTCCGCACATACATGCTGACGTGGACTCGCGCGTGTGTGTGGGACAAAAATTTTTAGTTAAGGACGCTGCCACAATTAAGTGTGATACGTGATAAAAAGAGAAATTCGAAGCGTGACACAACATTAAAAAAAAAGTATAAAGAAGTTATGCGAATATGTAAGAACACAGGCATGAATGAGTATGCGTGCGTGCGCGGACACGCACGTACGCGCGCGAACACACATGCACACGCGCACACGCGCGCGCACATGCACACAAACACACACACACTTCTGAACACACATAAGAATATAAAAGTAGGCACACAATTTCGATTTAATAAAGAAGCTTTATTTCTTTTAAAAGAATGGCACGGCTGTAAAAATTGTTTACACGTGTGTGTGTGTGTGTGGTGTGGGTGTGTGCGTGCGTGCGTGCGTGCGTGCGTGCGTGCGTGCGTGCGTGTGAATTATTTTATCATATATCACTTTCTTTGCAGTAGATTTCGCGGTGTAAAATTCGTGCTGCTCTCCCTTAAAAAAATTTTTATAAAACGCGTCGCCACAAGTGCAGCGCCACCCTGATCTTTTTTTGTTAAAAAAAAACTTAGTTCACTGTCTGTATGTGTAGTTGTTTTCCTAAGCTTGGCTTTTTTTGCAGAAGTTTGTCAGAAACAACTCGTGTCGCCGTGGGTTTTTTACGTCGCAAAATGTGCGTTGCACATGGGACCTAACAGACTAACACCGAACTACCATTCAAGGTCTAGAGGACGGAGGAAAAGTGTGGATTTAGAACTCAAATTATGTAACTAGTTCTGCAATGAAGTGCTCTTTCTTCCTTGTCTGTCGATGATGTAAATGTACGAAATTTTTATTGGGCTGAATAACAGGCAAATTTCTTTCCCTTTAATATGCAAAGTTTCCTCTCTTTAATATGCAAAGTTTCCTCTCTTAATATGCAAAGTTTCCTCTCTTTAATATGCAAAATTTCTTCTCTTTAATACGCAGTTTCCTCTCTTAGTATGCAAAGTTTTCTCTTTTTAATATGCAAAGTTTCCTCTCTTTAATATGCAAAGTTTCCTCTCTTTAATATGCAAAGTTTCTTCCCTTGGTCATATTGCTTCTGTGTGTTGTGATCAAAAGGTAAAATAAAAAAAAGTAAGGTACGAAATTATCATTGGGCTGACTAACATGCAAAGTTTTTCCCCTTTAATATGCAAAGTTTCTTCCTTTCAATACGCAAAGTTTCTTCCCTTATATGCATTTCTTTCCTTGGTCATAGTGCTTCCTGGCGTGTTTTGTGTATTTTTGTCAGAATTTTTGTTCACTTCAGTTTGGGTAGTGATATAGATATATATTATATTATAATATTCAATATTTTATATATATAATATATATATATACATATATTATAATATATATTAATATATATATTTCACTTTTCGTGTAAGGATGTGTGTATGTCCGAAAAGAGACATTTGTTTATGTTTTTGAATGTCTCACTTGTCTGCACAAGGATCAACTATTAACTTACCATGGGGTGGAGCTTAAAAGAGAAGCTGTAGTAGCTTGATACCTCTTCCCTGCTGTATTGCTATTGGCTTATGTTGAATGTGTATTGAAGAAATCATGTTTGAATAAAGCACAGTGACAAGCTAAGGTTTGAGCAGCATCGAGGGGGGTTACCAAGTGGATGGGTGACCGTTTGCGCACCTTGACAGTCTCCCAGTTCACCCAGCTGCAAATGGGTACCTGCCCCTGGTCAGAGAAGGTAAAGCAGCGAGGGAGAGGAGATGGGCGCTTCTCTCAATATGATGGCCCCTAGAGAAGCTGAGGTCTCTGATGCTTGCTCCCCAACGACCCCATAGGCTATGGGACACCTTTACCTTTTTACTACAGTTTCATACGGGATCGGGATCGAACCCACAAATTGTCGCTCTTTGGACAGGTGTGTTACCTCTAAACCTCCAATGATTTATATTTGCCTGTCTTTTTTGTGTTTGATTGTGAAAAACGTATGTGTGGGTGAACATACTTAACGAGCGTGTATACGTGTCTACACGTTTGTGGGTGTGCTTTCAACATTTCTTTCATTGAAAACTATATAACTGTACAGCAAATGGAGATGTTGCCAGATTAAAGCAAGAGACTAACTCAATGGCCTTTGTGTTCTGGTTGATTATTGGGGAAAAGATGACAATCCCTTTATTAAGCTTTTTCGTGTTCAGTGCTCTCTTCTCTCTCTCTCTCTCTCTTCCTCTCTCTCTCTCTCTCTCTCTCTCTCTCTCTCTCTCTCTCTCTCTCTTTCTCTCTTGATGAGAGAGAGAGAGAGAGCAATTTATTGTTTGATTTTTAACAAATTGAATGATCAAAAACATGGCAATTTTGATTTTTTTTTTTTATTATTTCAGAAGTCACAGAAGATTTAAAAAAATGGCAGTAATATCGTATTACAAGATATTAAAACAATTCCAAAGACAGAAATAAAATAAATTGCCAACCCACAAACACAAGGGAAAACCAATCCGGATAAAACATAATCATGTTCTCGTTTTAATAAAGGCCATCACAGAGAGAGAGGAGAGAGAGAGAGAGAGAGAGAGAGAGAGAGAGAGAGAGAGAGAGAGGGGAGAGAGAGAGAGAGAAGAGACAGAGAAGAGACAGAGAGAGAGAGAAAGAGAGAGGACAGAGACAGAGACAGAGAGAGAAGAGAGAGACAGAGAAGAGAGAGAGAGAGAGAGACGAGAGAGAGAGACAGAGAGAGAGACAGAGAGAGACAGAGAGAGAGAGGAGAGAGAGAGAGAAGAGAGAGAAGAGGAACAAGAGGAGGAGAGACGAGAGAGAGAGACAGAGAGAGACAAGAGAGACAGAGAAGAGAGAGGAGAGAGAGAGAGAGAGAGAAGAGAAAGAGAGGGCGAGAGAAGACGAGAAGAGAAGAGAGAGAACAAGAGAAAAAGACAGAGACAGAGAGACCGGAATCAATGAGACTTCAGAGAGAGACAAACAGAGATATGGAGAATCAAAAAAGGACAAAGAAACGGCTATAAGACAAATACTAAACTCCTAGAGCATCCAGAGACTTATTCATTCATCCTCAAGCTACATCCCATCGACTATTCTCAGTTCATTCTCGGAAGCTCCAGCAAATGGGGTCTCACGATGCGACTCTCAGCAAAAATGGGGTTCACGCAAAGCGTGGCTCCTGCCGCTGCTGTGCTGCTGTGCCCAGCATCCAGACCTCGCACGTTCTGCATCTGCATCCCTCCAGAAGCCAGCATCACCATCGATTCGTAAGGGTTCTCGTCTTCCACCCCAACTTCGGAAGCTGGCGAATGGTGACGACCATTCACGGAAACAGCCGAAGCTTGCCGACTGAGTTCTTTATCCGGGGTTCCGAGGAAAGAGCTGAACCCGCTGGCACTGGAAAATCCCCCTGTCGTGGAGTCGTCGTAGATGGGATTGTTGCGTCCGGAGATTTCGGGATTAGGGTTGGGATCTTCCTCGGGCTGGTTGGGAGGGGCGAAGGAGGTGGGGATGATGGAGGGGGGATGGTGGTGGTGATCCTCCAGGTCCACTTGCAGCGTGTGGTTGTGGAGACTGCCCGAGTCCTCCTGGCTGCCCCCGCCATTGCCGCCGCTCACCCCGCTGTCGCTGTTGCTGTCGTCGTCGTTGTTGTCACCGACAAAGGCTTCGTTGTTCTGTCAACAGGCAAAGACTTGCTTTTAAGGTGCTGACTCCACTCTCCCACTCACTCTTCCCCAAAAGTCCTTTGGGATGAGACTATAAACCGAGGCCGAGTTTGCAAACGCATGCAAAATATCTTGCGCACACGTTAAATCCTGTTCCACTTTTCGTAAGAGTAGGCTATTGTGTGCCGGTGGGAACAAGATTTGCGAAACTGCATACACCTGGGGATTAGATGTAAAAAAAACACACGAGTGCTTATTCCATTACCTTCGATATTAAAAAGAATATACATTAATCTTTACGGATGCGAGTTTTGAGGGTGTTGCTCAAATTGCCTGACCAACACTGCAGGTGTTTGTATCTCTCGGGACCGGTTGATGCTGGAATATATTATTATGACAGGAGGTAAGTGTAGAGTACAGCCCTGCCAAGTAGTCTCAAAGCACATGCAGTTCCATAGCAGCAGCATCATATTATGATCCTCATTCTCATCGATCATTATGCAATATGTTTTTCGTGTAAAGAAAGTGAGATTGAAAGTGGTTGAGTATAAACTAAAAGAAGTTTTCGTGATTTTTTGATATGTAGATAAATCAAAAGAAAGAGATGTTTCTAAGGCCTCAGTTACAGTTCTGCCTTCACTGGTGTGTTTAGATCCAGAAACCTTTAACAGTACGAACAAAAAAAAAGAAAAGACCAATATATACACTATCAAAGTATGATACTTAAAACAAACAAACAAAAAAGAAAGAACAAATAAGCAAACAAGGACACAAACAAACAAAAATTGAAATAGCTTTTCCATCACTTAGCTCAGATGAAGTTTTTGCGGCCCCTCCCTCGCCATGGGTTTACCCATGTCTGTGTCTCTTTTTTTTTTTTTTAAACGTGACCCAAGTTATGTGTCTGCACGGTTGGAATTTACTTTGATCCATCTTTAAACACACACACACACCACACACACACACACACACACACACACACACACACACACACACACACACACACACACACACGCACACACACACATACACACACACACACACACACACACTCACTCACTCACTCACTCACCGTCCTCCCAACAGAAACCCCCCCTACACCAACCCCGAACCACACCCCAACCCCCCCCCCCCCCCCCCCCCCCCCACCGCCCGCTAACCTACCCACCCATCTCACCTCTTAACACCTCCCCTTTCCTTCCTCCTACCTCTCCCACCTTCCTCTCACGCCACCCCCACTCCACACCCCCACCCACACCCCCAACCCCAACCCCACCCCCCACCCCCACAACAAACACCACCACCAACACCAACTCACCACCCCTCCTGGCGTGGTGGTCTGACCAATGGAGGGAGGCAGGGTGGAACCTTTCTCGTTGAAGCGAAGCCTGACGGACTCGAAGATGCCCTCCACACGTGCCCGGGCACCACCCCGATCCGGAAAAAGTTGAGGATGCCCTTCGACATCTGGCGAGTGTCCACCACTGTAGAGGCCATGTTCTCTGGGGAAGGACCCGAGCACAGGATGCCGTCCACCTGTATCCGTTAGGAAAAAAAAATCCCCAACCTGTTCTGTTGTTCGGAAGAGTAGGCCTTTGTGTGTAGGTTGGGAAACGGATGGGGGAAAATGTGAAAAGCTGTATGCTCACAGGGGTAAAGTAATGGTAAAGGTGTCCCATAAGCTATGTGGTCGTAGGGGAGCGAGGCGTCAGAGACCTTAGCTTCTCTAGGGGGCCAGCTATATTGAGGGCGGCGCCCATCTCCTCTCCCTCGCTGCTTTACTTTCCCTGACCCTAAAGAGGGCAAGTACCCATTTACAGCTGGGTGAATCGGGGGGAACTGTACTGAAGCCAAGGGGCGCAAACGGTCACCCATCCAATTGGTAACCATGCTCAACGGTGCTAAACTGATTTGGGGAAAGCGAGCACTCTGACCGCTTAGCTATCCCATCCCCAGACACAGGGGAGTGGGTGTTAAAAAGAACACGAGCGATTCTTCCATTATCCTTGAAATAAAAGAATGAAAAAAAGTTTAAATGATTGATTGGTTGGTTAAGCGATTGATTGGTGTTATTTTGTTTTTGTGTTTCATTTTACAACTTAAAGATGATTAGCATTTCAATGGGTGATTGATTCTGTTTCGTTTATGCTAGTCAGTTGCCATTTCTTTGAATTAAAAATAGTCTAAAGATGAAATAAGAGAGAGAGAGAGAGAGAGAGAGAGAGAGACAGAGACAGAGACAGAGACAGAGAGAGAGAGACAGAGAGAGACACAGAGAGAGAGAGAGACTGAGTGACAAACTGACAGACGGATAGACAGACAAATAGACAGACAGTCAGACAGGCAGAGGCAGACTGAAAAAGAAAAAAAACAGAAAGAGAAACCCTGAAATAAAAAAAAAGAGAAACAGAGAAAAGGGAATGTCTTACACACACACACACACACACACACACACACACACACACACACACACACACACACACACACACACACACACACATCCATCCATCCATCCATCCACCCATCTAGACAGCCAGCCAGCCAGCCAGCAATCCACCCACCCACCCACTCACACATTCATCAGTCCATCCACCCACCCAAATACACATCCATCCACCCACCCACCCACTCACCCATCCCTCCACCAATCCACACATTCACCCACCCTACACCCATCCATCCACCCACCCAACCACCCACTCATCCAACCACCCACCCACCCTCCCACCCATCCACCCACCCATGTCCCAGACTCACACTGTCCATACCCAGTTTGGCCAGAACCTGCCCACCCATCCACCCATCCACCTTCCCACCCAACCACCCACCCACCCACTCACCCATCCACCCACCCCACAACCCAACCACCCAACCACTCACCCATCCACCCCTCCACCCACCCACCCACCTATCCACCCACCCACCCACCCAGACTCACATTGTCCATGCCCAGTTTGGCCAGAACCTGCAGGTGGTGAGTGGTGTCAGCCTCCCCAGTGGGGTTAGCGGAAGTGACGGCAATGGGCCCCGTCTGGTCCACCAGGTAGGAAGTGACGCAGTTGTCGGGCATGCGCACGGCGATACTGTCAGGGCGACCCACCAGCGGGTTAGCTTCTCCGATACCCAAGTTTTCTAGCCATTCTCCTGTAAAAAATAAAATAAAAATAAAATAAAAAAATCGGTGGAGGTTTGGGGGTTTGGGAGGTTAGGTTTGGGAGAGGGGGTGGGGGGATTTGTACAGTTATGGTAAAGATTTATTTATTTATTCTTTAATATCGAGGATCATGGAATAAGCATTCACTGTGCTTTTTAAATTTTTTTTTACATCCAGTCCGTGTGTGTATGTAGTTTTGTAAAAGGGAAAAACAAAAAAAGAAAGAAAGAAAGAAAGAAAAGAAAGAAAGAAAGAGCGCACGAAAAAAGAAAGAAGCAAAGAAACAAAGAATAAAAAACAAGAAAGAAAAGAAAGAAAAGAAAGAAAGAAAGAACGCACGAAAAAAGACAGAAAGAAAGAAAGAAAGAAAAGGAAGAAAAAAAAGAAAACAAAGAAAGAAAGAAAAAAAGAAATAAAGAAACGAGGACCCCCCAAAAAAAATCCAACAACAAAAAACCACAGAAAGACAGACGCAACAACACCCTCTAACCTTTAGGGATAACGCAGCTGACAGTGGAAGGCCAGACCTCGTTCATGAAGGCCCACACCAGCTCCCCGAACAGGGGCCGGCCCTCCTGCAGCTGCTCTGTGCGGGAAATCCACATGGACATGGGTCTGTCCTCTGCTGCCTCCTTCGTGTTGTAAGCACGCTGGTACACATAGAGCACAGACTGATGTAGAGGAGTGTATCTATAAAATGTTCTGAGATACTTTCTTTTGGAAAACGATTATCAACCAACCAACTGACCAACTGACCAACCAAACCAACCAACCAACCAACCGAACAACCAAACCAAACCAACCGAACAACCAACCAACCAACCACCAAACCAACCAAACCAACCAACCAAACCAACTAACCACCCACCCAAACCAACCAAACCAAACCAGCCCAACTAACCTACTAACCAACCAACCAACC
This sequence comes from Stramonita haemastoma, assembly GCA_030674155.1. Lineage (NCBI taxonomy): Eukaryota > Metazoa > Mollusca > Gastropoda > Neogastropoda > Muricidae > Stramonita > Stramonita haemastoma. Next base: position 38,334,239 of record CM060323.1, read on the forward strand.
CACCCACCCAGCCAACCAAACCAACAAACCAGCCAACCACCCACCCACCCAACCAAAACCAAACCCAACCAACCCAACCCAACCCAACCCAACCAACCCAACCCAACCAAACCAACCAGCCAACCTCCAAACTAGAACGAAACAAAGTCTCTCTCACCAGCACAGATTTGGGAAACTTGACAGCAGCAACCAGCGTGTACACCACATCCGTAGGGATACCACAGATACCCCCTTGTTCATGATGTCTGCACAGCCATGTATATTCATCCATGTAGGAAGCAAGTGTTGAGTTGAGATAGTACCATATTTATATCACACACACGTATATATGACTTCTACTTTTTAACATTGAAGATATAAGGGAAATCCAAACTTGTAAAACTTTTTTTTTGGAAATGGTTAACAAATACTGGTAAGTCTAGATGGTTGTTTTTGGTTTATTGTTGTTGTTGTTCTTCTTCTTCTTCTTTGATTGTTGTAGTTGTTGTTGTTGTTGTTGTTGTTGTTGTTGTTGTTGTTCTTCTTCTTCTTCTTCTTCTTCTTCTTCTTCTTCTTCTTCTTCTTCTTCTTCTTCTTCTTCTTCTTCTTCTCCTCCTCCTCCTCCCTCCTCCTCCTTCTCCTCCTCCTTCTCCTCCTCACCCTCCACCTCACCATCCTCCTCCTCCTCCTCCTCGTCCTCCTCCTCCTCCTCCTCCTCCTCCTCCTCCTCCTCCTCCTCCTTCTTCTTCTTCTTCTTCTTCTTCTTCTTCTTCTTCTTCTTCTTCTTCTCCTTCTTTTTCTTCTTCTTCAAGTCCCAGGATGAAATTGCTCGTCGTCGTTGTGGGTGTTTCAAGTATATGGGGGAAAAAATAAATAAAACGACAACACAAACGACACTACAACTTATACACCTACACAATACAAGAGAAAAACAACCTTACAACCCTTATATAATTCTGAAAATTTACGACCAACATAAACAAATAACAAATTCTTAACAATCAAACAGTCTCCTCTCATTTATTATTTTAACCACAAAAAACGAAAAAAAAGAAAAGAACCCTGACTTCATTCACACACCATTCGAATTAACCAATCAAATTGAAGATGTCAGCACGACCTTTGTGATCGACCCTCACCTGCAATGGCCTTGACCCCCGTGGCCGTGGAGGCATCAGCCCAGAGGGCTCTGGTGCCCTGGGAGTGGAGGTAGCTGACCTGGAGCAAGGGTCGCCCCAGGGGCAGGATCTCCCGTCCCATGGCCGACCGTAGGGCGGAGCTCAGGAAAAAGTAGAGGCAGAGAAGGACGAACAGCACGCACATCTGTCATGTGTCACACAGAGAGAGATGAGAGATGAGAGATGAGAGATGAGAGAGAGAGAGAGAGAGAGAGAGAGAGAGAGAGAGGAGAGAGAGAGAGAGAGAGAGAGAGAGAGAGAGAGAGAGAGAATCAAATCAAATTAACTCAAATCAAATCAAATCAAATCAAATCAAATTCTTTTGTTTCGAGGATAATGAATAAGCACTCATGTGTTGTTGTGTTGTTTTTTTTACTTCCAGTCCCCGCCCCTATCAGGGATAAAATAAGATCATTTGAGAGAGAGAGAGAGATAGGGGGGGAGAGACAGAGACAGAGACAGAGAGAGAAACAGACAGAGACAGGGAGAGAGAGAGAGAGAGAGAGAGAGAGAGAGAGAGAGGAGAGAGAGAGAGAGAGAGAGAGAGAGAGAGAGAGAGAGAGAGAGAGAGAGAGAGAGAGAGAGAGAGACGTACTGATTGATACAAATTTTGTATTACTATCGTTGTAACCCAGTTTTGTTCATATATAAACATATTTAAGACTGTCATCGTTGATGTTTTGTTATTGCTGTTGTGTTGTTGTTGAATTTGTGGGGGAAACTGACAGCTGGGTCTGCTGTTTTGGGGGTCATCGTCGAACACGACAAACAAACAAACAAACAACGACTGACAGTCATCGCTAGTCAGATCCACTAACCACAATCTCATAGACGAAGGCGGTGGGGAGGGCGATGGCGTTGATGAGGAAGCCGATGAGGACGAGGAGGAAGAGGATGAGGAAGAGGCTCCAGGCCATGCTGACGGTGAAGGACAGCACCAGCTGCAGCAAGGTCACCACCATCAGCCCCACACAACCCCCCACCATGGCTGGCCCG
>CM060323.1:38343891-38348891 GCA_030674155.1 Stramonita haemastoma
ATAAATAAATAAATAAATAAATAAATAAATAAACTTACCCAAAATGGCAGCGACGACAGAGAAGAAGATGAGGGCTATGCCATATCCTGTGTTGACGGGCAGTGTGTTGGTGACCACAGTGAAGTTGAACACACACAGGATGACCAGCAGGATAAAGTGCGTGTACAAACAGGCCAGGGTGGCAGACGACCGTTTAATCAGTACCGCCATTTTGAAGTCGACTGTTTGAAAAAAAAGAAGAAAAAAAGGGGCAGTTTAAAAAAAAAAATGTGTAGTAGTCGTAGTCGTAGTCGTAGTCGTAGTAGTAGTAGTAGTATTGGACATTCACATTTTATGTGCACGGGAGCGCGTGCACACATACGCGCGCGCGCACACGCACACACACACACATAGAGGGTCCACTATTTTGCTCAATATTTTACATTTTCTATAAACAACAACAATAAAACAACGAAGACTTGTATAGTCTTGGAAGTACTCAACAGTATTTGAATGCTGATGATGATAATGATGATGATATTAACAATAATATTAATGTAATGATGGTAAGAAATGTTATTCTGCATTTGACTGTGATCACAAATGGTACATAAAATGTACACACGTCCTTGAAAAAAGTGTTATTGCTATAAGAAATTTCGCATGTCCTACGAATAAAAAAACCGAAAGCTACAAGTCTTACACCTGCTCAACAATATGTAAATGATTTTATATATATATATATAATATATATATATATATATATATATATATATATATATATATATATATATATATATATCCTGACTAGATTCTCAAGCACTGCTGAAAATATACACACAAACTTAAATAAGCATCCAAAATATTTTTCATAAAAACAGAAGTTACAACTAAATCTAACTCAAGCAATGTTTAGAAAAAAAAAACAAAATCGAATCTAAAGTCCACTTTTACCTACCAACTCAACAACAACAACAACAAAAGTAACACAAACAATTCTGAAATTGAGCAAAAAATAAAAACCAAAACCGACATAATTGAAAACAAAATAGAAAACCTCCAAACAAATATTCACACACATAACACACATGTACATAACTATACACAACATCTATGTTAACAAACCCAATCGATCTTCTTAGAGAGTGCGTGTAGTTAACTTGTTGGCAAAAGAACATAAAAGGGAGCTTACTTACCGGCAGTCGTCGAAAGACAACTGTTTCACACGAAAACACAAGTCGGTAAAGATAAGCCGCTTTGGTGTCGCTCCTACAAATAATGTTCGCAATGAATTGAGTGGCCCACTTGACTTAACCAGTCAGTCGCCTGCCTCAGCGTTGAGGCAAGACACTTGAGGCATTTGAGGATGATGAAAGCATGTGCGTGTTGTCTCTCTCTCTCTCTGTGTATACATGTATGTGTGCATTCCTTCAGTTGCCTCCCCCTGCTTCTGACACGTACCTTTTTTTTGCTGATGTCTGGGTCCTGATTATTCTGTGTGTGCTGGGTATGTAGATGTTGACGTAATGTACCTTCTTAGAGGGTTGTCGGCATGCATTGTGTGCATCTTTTGGTGCGGTGTGTATGTGTTTTAGTGTGTGTGTTTTAGTGTGTGTGTGTGTGTGTGTGTGTGTGTGTGTGTGTGTGTGTGTGTGTGTGTGGATGTACGGTTTGGCTTATCTGTCTGTACGTCTGTGACTGTCTATCAATCTGTCTAGGTCTCTCTCTGTGTCTCTCTGTGTCTGTCTGACTCTCTCTGTCTCTATCTGTCTCTCTGTCTCTCTCTCCCTCTCTTTCTCTGATTGACTTGTTTAATGATTGAATAATTTATTTATGGTTATCTCCCTTTTCCCATGATGGCCTGGTGTCATTTTCCCCTTTTCCCATAATGACATGGTGTTATATTTCCCTTTCCCCATGTTGGCCTGGTGTAGTTTTCCCATTTTCATAATGGCCTGGTGTATTTTTTCCTTTTTCCATGATGGCTTGGTGTATTTTTCCCCTTTTCCTTAATGGGCATGGTGTATTTTTCCCTTTTCCCATAATGGCTTGGTGTATTTTTTTCCTTTTTCCATGATGGCATGGTGTATTTTTCCCCTTTTCCTTAATGGGCATGGTGTATTTTTCCCTTTTCCCATGATGGCCTGGTGTAGTTTTCCTTTTCCCATGATGGACTTGTATAAAGAAGCGCTGGCTTTTCCAATTGCCATCAATAAAAATATTAGCCTCTCTCTCTCTCTCTCTCTCTCTCTCTCTCTCTCTCTCTCCTCTCTCTCTCTCTCTCTCTCTCTCCCACGATTTTATTTGGTTTGTTCATTTGCATGGCTTTTGGGTTTGTTTTTTTTTACATTTTCAAAAAAGTGTTTGTTTTTCTTTTCCCTTTTTTGTCAGTCTTTTTTTTTATATATTATGAAATAATCCGTGATAAGGGCTTTTTTTTTTTTTAGGGGGGTGGGGGTGTAATAAACACGCCAATACTTATTCCTTATCCTTGAGTTAAAAGAATTTGTTTTGATCTTTCTTACCCTGTGTGTTTTGGTGTGTGTGTGTGTGTGTGTGTGTGTGTGTGTGTGTGTGGGGTTGTGTGTGTGTGTGTGTGTGTGTTAGATTGAGAGAGAGATTTGATTTGATTTGATTTGATTTATTCTTTTATATCGAGGATAATGGAATAAGCACTCTCGTGCTTTTTTTTCATCCAAGCGACAAGTTTTGTAAATGTCATCTGTTCCCACCGGCACACGATGGCCTGCTCTTACGAAAGGCGGAACAGGATTGAACGAGTGCGCAAGATGTTCTGCGTGCGTTCGCACACAGGGCCTCGGTTTAAAGTCTCACCCTAAGGACTTTTGGGAGAGTGGAGTCAGCACTGATGTTAACTCCAGGAGAAAAATCTCCTCGACCGGAATCGAGCCCGGGTCGTCAAATTGCCAGCGCAATGTTCTGACCACTAGGTTATCCGCCCCCCCCCCCCCCCCCCCCCCCCCCCAGCGAGAGAGAGAGAGAGAGAGAGAGAGAGAGAGAGAGAGAGAGAGAGAGAGAGAGAGAGAGAGAGAGAGAGAGAGAGAGAGAGAGAGAGAGCATTACACTTTTCAAATACTCCGCTTTTTCCCCTTTTTTCCTGGAATGAAAAGCCTGCATATCAATCAGCATAACGGCATTTCATAGCACATTTTTCTTTTTACTTGACTAAAAAAGGAAACGTTGATTAAAACAATATCGCAGTTTAGATATAAAAGACCATCATCAATAAATGCAATTCGGTCATGCAACTATAACCAGCAGATGATGAAGGTTTTATTGGAAGTGAAATAAATGCAATACAATTGACGCATTATTATTAAATACAGTGACAGATGGCTTAATAAAAAAAAAAGCAAATTTATTGCTTACTCAATGTACCATCTGGAAATACAATTTTGACTTTGACTTGACTCGACAGATATAAGGGTGGAGTAGTTTCTGGATATGCTGATATATATATATATATATATATATATATATATATATATATATATATATATATATATATATATATATATATATATATATATATATGTATGTATATATATATATATATATATCTAATAACGAACGGGTACTCTACAGCTAGGGCATCTCGGGTATGATGACCCCATCCAGACTTTTTGACCCGGAAGAAAGTTTACAGGAATCTGCGAACGTCTGACTGCGTGCGTTTCAACAGAAATTTATTTGGTCATAACTTGGCTTTAGATTATGTGCGCAAACAAGTTACCTTTTTTTTTTTCAAGAACAAAGGCTTTGCTTGCATTGATGATGGTATGTAGGTCCTCTTTTAAGGCTGGGCGAACCCCCAGCTTGAGAAGAAGAAGAAAAAAAAAAGATCATATTTCCTGGTTGAGTTTTGGCTGATGTTGAAAGCGCTTGGTATTGACCTGTGTGAAATGGTCACGATTGTAGCGGCTGTCAGCTGCATCTGTTATTGTTAGCCAGATGCCGGCCATGCGGTCAGCCAGTCTAATGCACGAGGTTTACTCCCGGAAAGACACAAGGGCTCAAGCCATCTTCGTGTCGCTAGGGCTAGGCTAGGTCACGTGCCCCTTATGTCACTGACGCGTGGCACGCTCCCCTCCCCTCCTCTCTCTCCCCCCCCCCCCCCTCTCTCTCTCTCTCTCTCTCCTCCTCTCTCCCTCTCTCTCTCTCTCCCCCCTCTCTCCACTCTACTTTACCCTCCTCACTCCTCCTCCTGAAGAAATAGATTCAAAAACTATGTTTGTGTGTCAGTGGGGAGGCTGGGTAAAATTGTAACGGCATTTAGGTCTCAAACACAGAGTTCGAAGACACCGATTCGAAACTGCAAGTTTCGTGCATCGCTTATGTGCCTATTTTGTGTCCGGTGCAAATGAGAATCAAGGTAAGCTTACATGATAAAATAAGAAGTAACATTTAATATCAGTAAGAAAAACAACCTGTCTATTCTTATCGACTTGAAAATGTTTTAATTCGGTTCTGGATTGACGAAATTACTCTTACTAAAGGGAACTAAATCGGGTGACTCTTGAAACTGAGAAACAACGCTGCGAGTGAAACGTGTTCCTCCAACATTCCTTGGAAGTTAGGTCCTCGTTTTAAAAAAAAAATCCTGATTCTATGGGCTATACATCGTCTCTACATGCGCTTGGTGCATATGCAGCTTTATGAGTAAACCCACAACAAAATCATATAAAAGAGATGTGAGAATTTGGTATATTGTGGCAAAAGGTGTAGTAGCCTAGTGCTTGATTAGATCTGAGGAGTTGGGGAATGTGATTTGTCAGCCACGAATGACGTATTGATTAAGTGAGGAGAGGATTCTCTGTTTGGGCCCACAAAATATTTTGACATTAAGTCATTTCAGTGGTCAGTGCAAGCCAGTGGTATATATAGGTTGTTTTTTGTGCTTTTTTGAGGAGCTGCTCTGGACATACTGCTAGTTCTGTGAGTAATAGGAGTATTACTTTGAATTTATTTTACACATCTCTCTCTCTCTCTCTCTCTCTCTC
>CM060323.1:38351391-38356391 GCA_030674155.1 Stramonita haemastoma
ACTTGTGTAGTGTATGATCCGGCAGTCGTTTAGTGTAACAGCTTGAGCTGTCCATATAAGGAGAAAATTCTTTCAAAGGCTGCCTGTCTGTATAGTGAGGAGTTTGAAAACAGTTATACACGCAAACTTTTCAGCCTGTGTGTTTCACGGTGGTTTTCAGGTGTGATTGCGAATCGTATATTCTTGGTAATCCTCAGGGTGTTAAGCTAGGAACACCAAACAACAACAGCGAACAACAACAACAAACATAACAACAACATTAGAAGCAGTAACAACAATAACAATATGTATTACAGCCTTCTCAACTGGGTCATACTGTTTACTGAAGAAAATAATAGCTTGGTAGCAGAACTAGACTGATGGAGCCATAGCTACTCGGGGAATGATGGTAATCGGTACATCCCTAAAGCGACAGTCCCCAATGAGTCTGCATATTTCAAACCCCATAACTACGGGCATAAAAGCTGGGAAAAATGAACCCATGAGCACTGAGGTCACCTTGCGCACGTACATGACATGATGACCGCATCTCCATCCTTTCTCTTCATTGCATGATGATCAGCGGACGAGAATGATCATGACAATGCTATAGAGACAATGCTGTGGAGATTCAGCAATGTTTGAGATTACGTGGAAGGTGTACGTGCTGTCTAAGCTTTCTGACATGACATACCCTCGCTTCAGTCAGACCTCAGAGGTCTAGCCGGCTGCAATATAATGTGGGTGAGGAACGGTGAACGGCGGTTTTCAGTTTGCATCCCTGAAGTGGATGACACTTGGCTACAGGTCCCCAGTCCTCCCACAACACACTAAGATCTTAGTAAGGAACTGGCTGGACTCTGTGAATGCTAGAGACATATAACACATTTAGCAGGGTCTGAGTAACGCACGACTTCTTAGCCAGGTGTCTATTGTACTGCCCAACTTTTACATAGGCGGTTGGTGGGTTTATGTTGTTACTAGTTAAGAAGTTAAAAAAGTATGTTTGTTTTTAATTCAAAGTTAGCTAAAAATGAAATAATTAATAATAATAATAATAATAATAATAATAATAATAATAATAATAATAATAATAATAATAATAATGATAATTAATGTCTCTTGTGTTTTTCATTGACTGAGAACTGATCTAAAAAAGATGAAAAAAAGATTTATCCTGTTTCTATTCGTGGTGATTGATATGAAAAGAATGTCTTTAATTCTACCATTGAAAGCAAATGTAAGAAAAACAAGACAAATTACTTGATACTGCTAAAATAAAATAAAAAAAACATGAAAAAGAGTGTCCAAAATTTCGTCACTAACAACACACAAAACAAAGACACTTTAACGATCAAAACTAACCTTGTCAACCAACCACAACACCACATACTCTATCTCACAATGTGTTTACAGATTGAAGGAACCCTTCAGGACAACAACAACAACAACAACAAGAGAAGAACGAGACTAGCAGAGCAGGATGGCAGAACCACTTCCCAGGTGTTTTGGAGCCTGCCCCTGACGAGTATGCGGCCATCTTGTACGCGGAGCCCGGAGCGCTGGGACTGATTGCTAACATGGTGGCGGCGCTGGTGGTGGCTGTGGAAAACATGCTGTGGCCGCCCTTCTCTAATGTGGCTCTGTCCTTAGCAGGTCAGTTGTTGTTGTTGTTGTTGTGCGTTCCCCAGCTTAACACTCTGGGGGGATCACCCAGAATGTGCAACACTCTGACTCACTCATCCCACCTGGGAATCACTGTGAGATTGAAATTACACATTAATTTTGAAGGAGGAGTTTGCGTGTATGACTGTTTTTAAAGTACCTCACCATATAGGCAGCCATACTCCGACTTCAGGGGATTTTTTTTTTCATCTAAAGGAGAGTGCAGGTTGTTATGATAAGAGCTTGTCATGGCTGAAGGCAATCTCAACACAACATTTTACAACACAACAACATTTTAGTGTAGGCCTTGGCGGTTAGCTGACATCAGTAACTGACACAGCTTTTGGTCTGGGGTAAGCAGGTCAGTACTGTGCCAGACTAAGGGATAGATAGTAGATAGATAGATAGATAATAATAGATAGATAGATAGATAGATAGATAGATAGATAGATAGATAGATAGATAGATAGATAGATAGAGAGAGAGAGACGATAGATAGATAGATAGATAGAGTAGATAGAGAGATAGAGAGATAGATGGATATGTGAGAGAGAGAGAGAGAGAGAGAGAGAGAGAGAGAGAGAGAGAGAGAGAGAGAGAGAGAGAGAGAGAGAGAGAGAGAGAAGAGAGAGAGAGAGAGAGAGAGAGAAGAAGACAAGACAGACAGACAGACAGACAGACAGACAGACAGACAGACAGACAGACAGACAGACAGACAGACAGACAGACAGAGACAGACAGACAGATAGATAGATAGATAGATAGATAACAGACAGACAGACAGACAGACAGAAAGACAGACAAGACAGACAAACCAGACAAGACAGACACACAGACAAGACACACAGACAAGACAGACAGATACATACACACACACATACACACACACACACAACACACAACACACACACACACACACACACACACACACACACACACACACACACACACACACACACACACACACACACACATAGTGCCGACTCCACTCTCCCCAAAAGTCTTTCGGCCGAGACTGTAAACCGAGGCCCCGTGTGCGAACGCACGCACGCAGAACATCTTGCGCACACGTTAAATCCTGTCCCGCTTTTCATAAGAGTTGGCCATTGTGTTCCGGCGGGAACAGATGGCAATATTTACACAACTCTATACACACGGGGACTGGATGAAACATGAGTGCTTATCCCATTATCCTCGATATAAAAGAATAAAATAAAAATAATAAAAATAAAGAAAATATAAAAGGAAACCCCACACACGGTTCATTCAACCTTTCTCTGTCCACTGTACTCCCACCATCCAGGGGTTCACCTGATCGTGGTGGGAGGGTTCCTGCAGCTGGTGTCGGGGTTCCTGTGTTACCGGAGGTTCGATCACCTGACGGGCACCGCCTTCGTCGTCTTCGCCTCGCTGTGGACCGTCATCGGCATCAACCACATCCTCACCCCCTTCATGGATCCTCAGGACCTCTCCAGGGGCACCATGCCGGGTCTTCTCGGTGAGGGAGGCTGAGGGGGGATGAGTTTGTTTTTTGGGGAATAGGGGGTTGGTTGGGGGTGGTGTGGTGTGGGTGGGTGGGTGGTGGTGGTGGTGGTGGTGGTGGTTGGTTGGGGTTGGGGGGGTGGGGGGATGGGAATGTTTGTGTATGGGGGTGGGTGGTGTGTTTGTCTAGGGGTGGAGGTGGGATGGCTGTGTGTGTGTGTTTGTGTGTGTATGTTTTGTGTTGTGTGTGTGTGTGTGTGTGTTGTGTGTGTGTGTGTGTGTGTGTGTGTGTGTGTGTGTGTGTGTGTGTGTGTGCGGGGTAGAGGCAGTAGTCTGTTTGGATCTTTTGTCATATAATCTACATGCACACGGGTGCATACTACACACACGCACGCGCGCGCACACCCACCCACCTGCCCACCCACACATCCACACACACATACACACACATACACATACACACACACAACACACTTACACATACACATACAAAAAATAGCACGTCCCCCCACCCCCACCCCTACACATACACACACACACATCCACTTGTCCACCCCCTTAAAATAAATGTCTAACAGAAACCCATTATCATAAGCACGATCACTTAACCATGGTGTTTGTTAATCTTCATCACCACCACCATCGTACCACCAACACCACCTCCACACACACCACCACCACATCACACACAACCACCACCACAAAACATCCATACTATTTTCCTAGCTCAAACCCTCCCTCCCCCACCCCAATTCAAATCTCCTTGTGCTAAACTGGGTATTTCTTCCCCCCCCCCCCCCCCCACCTGAAGGTTTCATGGGGGCTTCAGTGGTGCTGTGTATCTGCGCGGCGGCAGTGAACTATCTGATGCCTCCAGTGCTGATCGCCATCCTGTCGGCTCTCGTCTTTGAGTGTGTCGGCCTCTTCTTCCTCTGGGGTCATCGCGTGGCTGCCGCCTTTGAGATCATCATCGTCCTCAGTTCCTTCTACGCTGTTATCGTGATGACCCTCAAAGTATGTCAGATGTTTGAGATTTTGGAGCGTGGAGGAGGGGTGGGGTAGGGGGGGGGGGTGAGGTGTGGGGGTAGGAGGGAGAGGGAGGGAGAGAGAGAGGGGGAGGGAGGGAACGAGAGAGAGAGGGGGAGGGAGGGAGGGAGGGGAGAGAGAGAGAGACAGAGACAGAGAGAGGTGCATGTTTTACAAGTTTTCCCTTTCCCTGAGAGAGAGAGAGAGAGAGAGAGAGAGAGAGAGAGAGAGAGAGAGAGAGAGAGAGAGAGAGAGAGAGAGAGAGAGAGAGAGAGAGGTACATGAGTTAAAGTTTACCATTACCCCTGAAGACGAGAGTATAGTAACTTTAATGGTGGGGAAACGGTCGCTTGCGTAAAAAGATTCTTCAAGGTTGTTTGTGTGTTTCCCAGCTTAACACCCTGGGGGTCACCCAGAATAATGCACTCTTGACTCTCTCATCCCACCTGGGAATCACTGTGAGATAGGGAGTAGTACGCTCGATGAGAAGTTTGCGTGTATAACTTGTTTTCAAGTACCTTGCCATATAGGCAGCCATACTCCCGACTTCAGAGGAGAATTCTCCAAGGTAAATTCGGAGCTCTTATAGATATGCAAAGAAGAAATTTAATAACCATTAAATTCGTGAAGACAGAATGTGGTTACCTTAATAGCTGTAGGATTCAAAGAGGACAAGTCACTTCTGAGAAAAAAATTACCTTCCCTTTGTAGTTATCGTTGAGGTGGAAAGGAGAAAGAGGAAGAGGAGAGAGAAAAAAACAGAAGAGAGAAGGTGGGGATGATTTACTTTGTATGGAGTTCCTGTCATATGGAACTGTCTACCATTTTCTGTCAGAAGTTAGAGTAAA
>CM060323.1:38363891-38368891 GCA_030674155.1 Stramonita haemastoma
TACCCTGGAGGTAATTTTTTTAAGGAGTGGTTGTGATGGTGTTGTGTTGTTGGTTGTTGGTTGTGGTGTTGGTGGTTGTGTTGGTTTTTTTGGTGTTGTTTGTTTGTTTAAAAGGGAGTACAAGGAAGGAAAATAGAAATTGTACACCACTCACATAAAAGGTCTTATTACTCTTCTTCTTGTTCTTCTTCGCAATTAATCTTCTTCTCAATTCTTCTTCTGCGCAATTTTTCCTCTTCTCCTCCCTCTCCTCCTCCTCTTCCTCCTTCTTCTTCCTCCTTCTTATCCCCCCTTATTGTCAAGACACAAGTAAAAAGTCGAACACATCCAGTGCACACCCACAGCAAGTGACACTGCAGGTGAGAGAAACCAGTCTTTTTCATACCACAAACTTTCAAGACACACTTTTTCTCCTGCTTACCCTAGCCTCTGTCTCTGTCTCTGTCCCTATCTCTGTCTGTCTGTCTGTCTGTCTGTCTGTCTGTCTGTCTGTCTGTCTGTCCCTCTCTCTCTGTCTCTGTCTCTGTCTCTCTCTCTACTACCTACCTACCTACCTACCTACCTACCTACCTACCTACCTACCTTCATCAATCAAAATTCACATCACATTTCGATTATTCATTTCGTTTACTGTTATATTCAATTTTCCCTCCTCTCTTCCCCCCCCCCCCCCCCCCCCAAAAAAAAAAAAAAAAAAAAAAAAAAAACCGTATATGTGAATAAGCCCCGAAAAGCTTGACACATTATTAAACACATGTGTCATTGTCATTGTCTCTTTACCTACACCACCACCACCCCACCCCCACCACCACCACCACCAACCACCACCACCCCCGACAGGCATCAGCTGCGTGGTGCCTAAAGGGTCCTGGCTGAAGAAGTTGGGTCTGGAAGAAGCAGTGGATTTCGTGGGCACGAAGGAAAGCATCTGCATCCGTGTGCCGGACAGTTCCGTGCTCTGCTACATTGTCAGCCGGCATGGCCCTGTGGCTCTCACCTCCGCCAACCTCAGTGGAGGGCCTGACTCCACTCACCACTCCATGGTCATCCAGTCTCTTGGTCAGTTGAGGTTTTGGGGGTTGGTTGGTGTGGGGTGGTGGGGGGTTGGGGGATGGGGTGGGGGGTTGGTGGGGGTGGGTTGGTTCGGGGTGGTGGTGGGAGGGGTGGGTTGGTGGGGGGTGGGGGTTGGTGGGTGGGTTGGTTCGGGGTGGTGGTGGGAGGGGTGGGTTGGTGGGGGGTGGGTGGGTTGGTGGGGGGGTTGTGGGGTGGGGAGGATTGGGGGAAGGGGATGATGTGAGGGAAGACAAAAATGTTGGTGATTTTTTTGGGTGGGTGCCCTGGTGGGATTTTTTTGGATGAGATGTTGGGGGGTTGAAGGTTGTGTGGGGTTTTTTTTAGGAGAGAAAGAGTGAGATGTTTTTTTAGGATAATGATCTTTGAGTGATATTTATTTATTTACTTATTTATTTATTCATTCATTTATTTATTCTTTTATATCGAGGATGATGGAATAAGCACTCATGTGCTTTGGAAGGATTAAGAGAAACTGGTTAAAGAATATAATCGGGTGATTTTTGTAGGATTAAGAGAGAGAGAGAGAGAGAGAGAGAGAGAGAGAGAGGAGAGAGAGAGAGAGAGAGAGAGGAGAGAGAGAGAGAGAGAGAGACAGGCAGGAGCAGGCAGGCAGCAGGCAGGCAGGCAGGCAGGCAGGCAGGCAGGCAGGCAGCAGGCGGGCAGGCAGCAGCAGACAGACAGACAGACAGACAGACAGACAGACAGACAGACAGACAGACAGACAGACAGACAGACAGACAGACAGACAGACAGACAGACAGACAGACAGACAGACAAGCAAACAGACAGACAGACAGACAAAGGAAGAGACGTCACATAATTCCAAACATAAGCGACTTTAACAAAAAGAGAATCCTCTTACAAACGGACAATGCTGTACACCTACTTTTTGCAGGTGACAAGCTAGACGCAGTGGTGTGTGCTGGGGACTCCCACGAAACACAGGCCTCCACTGTCGTGGACTGTACCAAAATTGATCAAGGTGAGGAACGTCTAACCTGGCCCTATACTGATTTTCTCACTTTTAAAGACGTTTTTTATCCGCCGGTCGGAATGTGGCTTAATTCATGGTGGACAGCGACAACAATTATTTTCTGTCATATGAACGAAAATATGTTGGCCGCCGTTATCATATTCTATTTATTTATGTATTTATTCATTCAGTCTTTTATTTCGAGGATTATGGAATAAGCCCTCGTGTGCATTTTTACGTCCAGTCCCCGTGTGTATACAGTTTCTGTAAATTTTGTCATCCGTTCCCACCGGTAAACACTTTGTGCGTAAGATGTTCTGTGTGCGTTCGCACACGGGATCTCGATTTATAGTCTCATCCAAAGGACTTTTGGGGAGGGAGGGAGTCGGCACTGATGCTAACTCCAGAGGAAAAAATCTGCTTGAACGAGATTCAGCCAAGTGAAGTCAGACCCAGCGCATCCTGAGAGGTAACGCACCTCTCCAGAAAGCGAAAACTCCGGGTTGAAGCGTGCGGTGGTTCGTATCCCGTTTGGGCCCAAAACTTCCCCCCCCCCCTATCCATTAGATCATGAGTGGTGGTCTAGGCGCTAGTTTTTCGGGTGAGACGATAAACCAAGGTCCCGTGTGTTACATAAAATTATTTAACGCACGTAAAAGAACCCACGGCAACAAAAGGGTTGTCCCTTGCAAAATTCTGTTTTTAAAAAAGCCACTCTGATAGGGAAACAAATACAGTTGCAGACAGGAAAAGAAAAAACAAAGTGGGTGGCGCTGCTCATGTGGCGATGGGCTCTCCCCGGGGAGAGGAGCCTGAATTTCACGCAGGGAAATCTGCCGTGACTTAAAAGTCGTGTAAAAAACAAACAAACAAAAACAGTAAAATCCCACCGACTTTGGCGTGACCTACTCTTTTTTTCACTCACCTATTTAATTTTTTAAAAAATCTATCTTATTCTTTTATATCGAGGATAATGGGATAAGAACTCATGTGCTTTTTTTTTCATCCAGTCCCCGTGTGTATGCAGTTGTGTAAATATTGTCATCTGTTCCCACCGGCACGCAATGGCCTACTCTTACGAAAAGCGGAACAGGATTTAACTGTTGGTGTGTGTTTGTGTGTGTTTCCAGGAGTGATTTCCTACTTTCGGGAGGGGTGTACCCCCAGGGAACACGTGGACCAGCTGTTGGAGGAGGCCAAAGCCGAGGTGGGCAACCACAGCACCAAAGTAGACATGAGTGACGTCATCAGCGCCAGCTCCAGCTCCTCCAAGTCCGAACTGTCTGATTAGCCAGTCTGAAGAACTTGTCTGATTAGCCAGTCTGGACTGTGTCTGATTAGCGAGTCTGAACTGTGTCTGATTAGCGAGTCTGAAATTGTCTGATTAGCGAGTATGAACTAATTAGTGGTCTGGGGTGCTTGATGAGAGACCTAACTGCCTGATTAGAGACCTAAATTGTCTGATTAGCAAGTCTGAACTGTCTGATTAGCAATTCTGAGTTGATTAGTGGTCTGGCCATCTGATTATAGACTTAAATGCCTGATTAGAGTATGATGTCTGATTAGCGAGTTCGAACTGTCTGATTAGCGAGTCTGAATGTCTGATTTGTTTGAACTTGTCTGATTGGTCTGAATCTGTCTGATCTAGCGAGTCTCTGACTGTCTGATTGCTGTCTGAACTGTCTGATCAGCAGCTCTGAACTTGTCTGATTTGCTGTTGAACTGTCTGTCAGCAGCTTGAAGTCTGATTTGCTGTCTGAATGTCTGATCAGCAGCTCTGAACTGTCTGATTTGCGTCTGAACTTGTCTGATTTGCTGTCTGAACTGTCTGATCAGCAGCTCTGAACTGTCTGATTTGCTGTCTGAACTGTCTGATCAGCAGCTCTGAACTGTCTGATTTGCTGTCTGAACTGTCTGATCAGCAGCTCTGAACTGTCTGATTTGCTGTCTGAACTTGTCTGATTTGCTGTCTGAATTGTGTGATTAGCTCTATCAGTCTATGTCATCGTAGTCATGTATATAGGAAAAACTTAATGATGCAAGCCACATGAAACAGTGGTTTCCTTCCATCCCTCTCGGTGACTCTCTCCCTCTCTCTCTGTCTCTCTGTCTCTGTCTCTTTCTCTCTCTCTGACTGTCTGACTCTGTCTCTGTCTCTGTCTCTGTCTCTCTCTGTCTCTGTCTCTCTATCTGTCTCTCTGTCTCTCTGTCTCTCTGTCTCTGTCTCTGTCTCTGTCTCTCTCTCTCTCTCTCTCTCTCTCTCTCTCTCTCTCTCTGTTTTTTGTTTATGATATTAAATTTGTGTGACTTTTAAACACTGCCCATGTTCAATTTTTTGTTGTATGTAGTATGTTGTTCGGTTTTATACAATCATACAATCTGCAGACAAGTTTTACTTGATTAAAAAGAAAAGAAGACAGTTGTCTATGTTTGTATTTAAACAATTTTTGGTTGGTTTGGATTTTTAAAACAACTAAAGAACTTTAATAGTGTTTGCATGGTTTGTTTCCTGAAAATATGAATTTGCTTGGGGGGGGGGGGGGGGGGGGGGGGGGTACCACCCCAATGTCACTGTGTTAGAGACGTCATTTTTGTGCTTGAGTGCCAAGTCAGTTGTTTTTTTCCCAGTCTGTTCTGCATGTTAACTTCTTTATAGTTTGAAGCATATTTAATATTGTGCCTCATCTTGAAATATCTATAATAACCCAACAATGAAACAATCTGCGGCATTTTCTACTCCATGTCCATTACCCCATCTCTGTGTCTTTGTGTCTCTGTCTCTGTCTCTCTCTCTCTCTGTTTCTCTCTGTGTCTCTGTACCTCTCTCTCTGTGTCTCTCTCTCTGTCTCTGTCTCTCTCTCTCTGTCTCTCTCTCTTTAAATTTCTCTCTCTCTCTCTCTCTCTCTCTCTCTCTCTCTCTCTCTCTCTGCTTCTGTCTCTCTCTCTCTCTCTC
>CM060323.1:38373891-38383891 GCA_030674155.1 Stramonita haemastoma
ATACTTAGCGTACATGCCCTACCTGAAGAGGAATAGACTCAGTCCGTGACTCCACCAGATTCAACTTGTCTAAGATACATGGCCTGAAAATGTCAATGCTTTGCCCCCACAACAAGTCATCAGAGAATAGGAGAAGAAATCTATCTATCTATCTATCTATCTATCTATCTATCTATCTATCTATCTATCTTATCTATCTATCTATCTATCTATCTATCTATCTATCTATCTATCTATCCCTTAGTCTGGCGACCTTGGGGGCACCCCTGAAGACTTGACAACCAATTTCCTCAATTCCTCTCTCTGTTCTGCCTTTCTCAAAGTTTTGTTGAGTTGTAGGCCTGTCCTTTCGCTGATGTTGTCCTCCCATCTCTTCTTTGGTCTACATGTTTTTGTTCCTCCTTGGACAGTGCCTTGCAGTATTGTTTTGCAAGTCCTTTTGATCTTGTGGCATGCCCGTACCATTTAAGTTTACGCTTCTTTACGATTGATAGAAGGTTTTCGTAGGGACCGATGGAAAGAAAAGTTTTGTTAAAAACTTTACTGTGCTGGAAAGTCTGCAACACATACTAGGGTTGTTGGTGGCGTTGGTTTTGTTATTGTTGTTTTTGAATCCCCACCAAACATTGGCGAAAATCTTGATCTTCATATGAGTATATTTATAAACAAAAAGGAGCCCAAGATCAGCAGGACTGAAGTACTGAAGCTGACCTGAAATATCGTAAAAATCCCCACTCGTTTCGTGGTCCAGACTTGAAATCACATTCGGTGTTTCAGGATCAGTGGATCGGTGGTCTACAGGTAACGCGCCTGCCTAGAAAGTGAAAAGTCCGGGTCGGAGTGTGCGGTGGTTCGAATCCCGTTTGGGCCCAAAACTTTTCCCCCCATCCATTAGACCATGAGTAGTGGTCTGGGTGCTATTCCTTCGGATGAGACGATAAACCGAGGTCCCGTGTGTTACACATTATTATTTAGCGCACGTAAAAGAACCCACGGCAACAAGAGTACTGTCCCTGGCAAAATTTTGTAGAAAAAAGCCGCTCTGGTAGGGAATCAAATACAGTTGCAGACAGGAAAAAAGAAAAAGAAATATTGGGTCGCACTGCATTTGTGGCGACGCACTCTCCCCAGGTAGAGCATCCCGAATTTCACGCAGAGAAATCAGCTGTGACATAGAGTGGTGTAGAATACAAACATAGAAATAAATCAATACAATTATAACTACGAAGCCACTTTGCCATGTAAAGACTTTACAAATACAGGGTCACTCGGCTTCTGCAGTGAGTCAGCATGAATGAATACTAAGCGTCGTTTTGTTATACACGCAATTTTTATTTTTATACCAACATCACTTGGGAGCCCACAGAGAAGACGACTGAGAGCAGATACATTTTTGCAATTGACTGATACGAAAAACAAGAGCAAGAAGACGAAAAAGAAAGGGGAAGAAGACGATGATGATGATGATGATGGCAAGGAAGACATAACATCATAGGTTTGGTAGCTCGATAAACAATCATAACTGCATTTTTTTAAAAAGAAAACTGAACAGATTAATTTAACTTTCCGAAAATGAAAGCACAAGAAAATAAACAGATGACTGGGAGAATTTTAACAATCTAAATTTCGATTAAAAAAAAAAAGATCATCTGTTCCTTCAAGGAAGATCAGGCAAAAACTGAACAAAGAAAATGCATAAAGCCTTTCGTTTTATTTCCCTTAAATTGTACCTGTCGGCTTCTCAAGTGCAGAGACAACACAGCAAGTTGCATTCCTCCCACTCACCAAGTTATTGTTGGTACAGTGTGTGGCATTCATTGAAAAACTCCATACTGCTTCCGTGTACGTCACGTCTATTAACTCCCCTTGGCGGTGGTCCCAGTGCTATTTGAAGGGCTGTACATGCATGTACACCGGCTTGCACCGGTCTGGAAGTACATATGCACACCACACACACACACCACACACACACACACACACACCACACCACACGCGCGCACGCGCGTGCGACAAGATAAATTCATGTTCTTGTTTAGAAATTTTATAAGACAGCATCGTATAAATAGTCTAATAAGTCATAGTTTTAAAGACTGTTCGAGTAATTTATCGTTTTCGAATATATTGTTCTACAGCTCCCTCCCCTCCCCCCCTCTCTCTCTCTCTTGCTCTCTCTCTCCGTCTCTATGTCTCTCTCTGTCTGTCTGTCTATCTGTCTGTCTGTCTGTCTGTCTCTCTGTCTCTCTGTCTCTGTCTCTCTCTGCCTCTCTCTGTCTCTCTCTCTCTCTCTCTGCCTCTCTCTTTCTCTCCCTCCCTCTCTCTCTTTCTGTGTGTGTGTGTGTGTGTGTGTGTGTGTGTGTGTGTGTGTGTGTGTGTTGTGTGTGTGTGTGTGTGTGCAAATTGAGATCAAAATCGGGACAACGGTCAACAGTTCAGCAAAATAGTAGATTAGCACATATTCCTTTTGGCACTTTTTGTAAAGTCTGGAATCTATTTGGATTGCGAGTAATAAAAACATCTTTTTGTTTAGGGACAAATTAGTACAGATAACTGACTGAATGATTAATTGATTGATTTAAGTGATTGATCAGTTGACTGATTGAGTGAGTGAGTGAGTGAGTGAGTGAGTGAGTGAGTGAGTGAGTGAACGATCGATTAATCGACATATCTATCAATCAATTTGTCAACTTGGCAGTCCATTATCTGAATGGATGACATGCCGGCTTAACAACCCCTACCCCTAACCCCCCCCCCCCTCCCGTGCTTCCCTCCCCCCCCCCCCCCCCCAACTTGGGTTGAAATCTTCAGCTGCACCGAAAATAGAAATGACTCATATCTCTGATTAACAACAACAAAGAAAACTGCTAGAGTCAGCAGGGGCACACTGTTGCACTGACCAACAACACACACACACACACACACACACACACACACACACACACACACACACACCACACACTGACCAACACACACACACACACACACACTGACCAACACACACACACACACACACACACACACAACAACAACAACACACACACACTGACCAACACACACACACACACACCAACACACACACACACACACACACACACACACACACACACACACACACACACACACACACACACACACACACACCCCACACACACCGACCAACACACACACACACACACTCACCAACACACACACAAATTGACCAACACACACACACACTGACCAACACACACACATACTAACACACACACACACCACACACACACACTGACCAACACACACACACAACACACTGGATTAGGTCACAGCACACAAAACGATTACAGCCATAATCACAAAAAACCCATTGTCCCACCACAAACCTGGTCATTGTGGATGATTGGGGGGTCACACGATGTCATCAGCTACAAGGATGTGACAGAAGCCAGCCAGAATCAGGCCTCGTGAATGAATGACTGAATGCAGCATCCATGACGTGTTTCGATGATGACAATAGCGTGTTTTGTGTTGTGCATCAGTATAGCATTGATTGTGTGTGGAGGAGAGATGTTTTAGGCCTCTTATATAAGGGAGGCTGGTTGGTGTTGCAGATCATCACATCGTTTTGGGAGCTCTCTTCTCTGTGTGTGAAGTGGCAGTCTGAGTAGTGTGTCTGTGGGTGTCCATTTGGCGGAGCAGTGAACAACAGCCTGGATCGTTGTCATTTTGTGTAAGTCTAACAGTTTTTGTTTGTTTTGTTGTTGTTGTTTTAAGAGAGAGAGAGGAGATAGGGGAGAGAGAGAGAGAGAGAGAGAGAGAGAGAGACAGAGAGACAGAGAGACGAGAGACAGAGAGACAGAGACAGAGACAGAGACAGAGAGACAGAGAGACAGAGAGACAGAGAGAAACACAGAGAAATAGAGACAGACAGATAGAGACAGAGACAGAAAGACAGACAGAGAGACAGAGAGAGAAGGGGAGAAACAGAGAGAGAAAAGGGGGGGGGAGAGATACAGAGAGAAACAAAGAGAGAGTGAGAGACAGAGAGAGAGAGAGAGACAGAGGGATAGTAAAAGATAAAGAAAGACTGAGAAAGACAGAGAGAGAAACAGAAAGAAACAGAGAGACAGATTGGAGAGGAGAGAGAGGAGAGAGAGAGAGAGAGAGAGAGAGAGAGAGAGAGGAGAGGAGAGAGAGAGAGAGAGACAGGACAGAGAGACAGAGAGACAGAGAGACAGAGAGACAGATATCTAGATAGGGAGAGACAGAGAAAGACTGAGAGAGAAACACAGAGACAGACAGACAGACAGACAGACAGACAGACAGACGGACAGACAGAGACAGAGAGACAGACAGAGACAGAGAGAGACAGAGAGAGAAACAGAGAGAGAGAGATCAGAGTAGAGAGAGAGAGAGATTTATTCAGTATTCTTAAGTATTTTCATGTTATAGTCTTGTTATTTGAATGTAGCTTCTCAGCTCCAAATTTGTTATTGTGTGGCACAGGATCAGAGCAAGACTGTACCCAGTAGCAATAATAAGATGGCAACCACTGCTGCTAAGAGTCAGACTCAGGTAAGCAGCATATCCGTGTGTGTGTGTGTGTGTGTGTGTGTGTGTGTGTGTGTGTGTGTGTGTGTGTGTGTGTGTGTGTGTGTGTGTGTGTGTGTGTTATATTTGCCTTTCTCTTTTGTGTGATTTGCTTTTCTGATTTTTTGCTCTTTTTTCGGTTTTTTTTTTGTTTGTTTTTGGGTTTGCTTGTTGTTTTTGTTTTGTTGTTGTTGGTGTGGTTGTTTTTGGGGGAGGTACTGTGTATATTTGTTATCTTGATTACATTTTTTTCCTTTTCCTTTTCTTTTTTGTGTGTTTTTTGTGTAGTCTTTATTTTTTTCTGGGTTCTTTGTTTGTTGTTGGCGTTGTTGTGGTGGTGGTGGTGGTGATGATGGAAGTGGGGGATGGAAGGGTGGGCGTTAGTGAATATATGCGCTTAGGTTTGGGTGGGTAGGCGGGGAATGGGACATTCGCAGGACCTGGAACTTGTACATGCAGAAGAAGTGTGATCTGTTCTACCAATTATTTTAAAAATCTTTCTGTATGTAATTATTTCTTATGTTGTTCTCTATTTGTTCAGTTTTGTGACTGGTGCAATTTAGTCTTTCATCTATGCATGTTAAATTTTTTCATTGTTTATCTATTATCCATTTCTTTTTTTTTTTTATTCCTCGGCTTTACCTCTGAGGTTCACCAATGGTGAGATTTTGCATACATATGCGACTGGGTTTTTTTTGTTGTTGTTTTTTTGCCCACCATGAAGGTAGTTGCTTTCCACCTTCGGGGATGCATGCTAGTGTTTTTGTAACCCATCGAACCCTGACATAAGTTATGGGATCTTTGAACGTTCTTATTCGATCTTCTGCATGTGTACACACACAAAGGGAATTAAGGTACCGGCAGGCCTGCACTTGAAGTTTGCATTGGAGATCGTAAAAATCCGTGCTTTTAATTCACTAGATGCCACCGCCGAGATTCGAATCCACGACTTCATGGATCATCTATCTATTCATTTATTGACCTCTTGAGGACTGGACAGCTCAGTGGTCAGAGCACTCGCTTTCCCCACTCTAAGGTTCAGAAGCATCGAGCGTGGTTACCCATTGGATGGGAGACCGTTTGCGCGTCTTGGCTTCAGTACAGTCCCCCAGTCCCCCCCCCCCCCCCCAGCTGTAAATGGGTACCTACCCCTTTTAGGGTCAGCGATGGCAAAGCAGCGAGGGAGAGAAGATGGGCGCCGCCCTCAATATGCTGGCCCCTAGAGAAGCTGAGGTCTCTGATGCCTCGCTCCCCTACAACCATAAAGGTTATAGAACACCGATCTCGATCTCGATCTCGATCTCGATCTCGATCTCTCTCTCTCTCTCTCTCTCTCTCTCTCTCTCTCTCTCTCTCTCTCTCTCTCCTCTCTCTCTCTCTCTCTCTCTCTCTCTCTCTCTCTCTAGTTTTCGGGTCAGGTTTAAATAATTACCAGTATATGCAGTTGGAGATTATGTGTTTTGTGAAATGCATCCCATCTCCTTTTTAAAAAAAATATAGGTCGAACTGCTGTTGTTGGTGATACTGGTTTGTGGTGGTAGGGGGGGTGCTATTACCCTTTTTTAAACTAAATGTTTTTCTTAGCTATATTCCCTGATCAGGGCAAGGGCCGGATGAAAAAAAAGTATGTAATACTTTCTTTGTAACCCTTGAAAAAAGTAATGAAGATTATTCATTTATTAATTCATTCATTCAAGATTATTCATTCTCTCTTCCCAAAAGACACAGAAGGATCAGGCTGCCCCTCCTCCCTGTCCTCTGCTGGACTCACACAAGGCCTCCAGCCTGCAGACCGCCGCCAAGATGGTGAAAGAGGGCAAGGTGGTAGGCACGCCCACCGACACCGTGTACGCCTTGGCCGCCTCATGCGGGAAGCCCCAGTCCATCCAGCGCCTGTACCACGTGAAGGGGAGGCCCGCGGAGAAGCCCATCTGCCTGTGTCTGGCCTCGCTGGACCAGCTCAAAGCCGTGGACCCTCCTTTCAGCCCCCTGCTCTGGGACTTCATGGAGCGGTGCTATCCTGGAGGTGAGTTCATTGCCTATGTGTTAGCTTAGTAGTAGGTGTGGAATTGTGTTGACTGAAGAGGGAGAGAGAGGGGGGGCGGGAGAGAGGAGGAGGAGGGAGGAGGAGAGGGGGAGGGAGAGAGAGGGGGAGGGAGAGAGATAGTGGGGGGAGAGGGGAGAGAGAGAGAGAGAGAGAGAGAGGAGAGAGAGAGAGAGAGAGAGAGAGAGAGAGAGAGAGAGAGAGAGGCAGACAGACAGAGACAGACACTGAGACAGAGAGACAGGCAGGGACAGACATACAAACAGACAGACAGGGACAGATAGACAGGGACAGACATACATACATACAGACAGACATACAGGGACATACAGACATACGGGGACAGACAGACAGACAGGGAGAGACATACAGACTGACACTTTACTTTTTGTGAGGAGACATAAAATTGAAGACCTCATAAGTTATATTTCATTTCCTACATCTTTCCATTTTTGCTCCTTGATGTGTATTGTGGTCTAAGGTCTGTGTATTTTAAAACATTTCAGAGTTCTCTGTCTCTGTGTGTCTGTGTCTGTCTCTGTCTGTCTGTCTGTCTGTCTCTCTCTCTCTATCTGTGTCTCTCTCTGTGTCTCTCTCTGTGTCTCTCTCTGTGTCTCTCTGTGTCTCTCTGTGTCTCTGTCTCTGTCTGTCTGTCTGTCTGTCTGTCTGTCTGTCTGTCTGTCTGTCTGTCTGTCTCTCTCTCTCTCTCTCTCTCTCTCTCCTCTCTCTCTCTCTCTCTCTCTCTCCTCTCTCTCTCTCTCTCTCTCTCTCTCTCTCCATAACTTCTTTAAATAAAAATCGTTCAATTCAATTCCTCTCTCTCTCTCTCTCTCTCTCTCTCTCTCTCTCTCTCTCTCTCTCTCTCTCTCTCTCTCTCTCTCTCTCTCTCTCTCTCCTCTCTCTCTCTCTCTCTCTCCATTCCTCCCTCCCCCTCTCTCTGTCTCCATTTCTATACTACTATACCTTACTGTACTAACTCTACTCCAGGCATCAGCTGCGTGCTGCCCAAAGCGGACGGGCAGTGGCTGCAGAGGCTGGGGCTGGGAGAGAGCGCCTCCCTGCTGGGGAACGAGGCCAGCATCTGCCTGAGGGTGCCTGACTGCGGACCCCTGGCCTACATGGTCACCCTCTCCGGGCCCGTGGCCATCACCTCCGCCAACATCAGCGGGGGGGAGGACAGCATCCACCACAACATGGTCATAGACACTCTGGGTCAGTTTGCTTTTAGTTCGGTTTAGTGGGGTTGGGTTTGTTGGGGTGGTGTGGTGGTGTGGGTGGGTGTGTGGTGGTGGGTGTGTGGGTTGGGGGGTGGGGTGGGGTTGGGTTGGGTGCAGTGGTCTTTTTTTTTTCTCTCTCACCTCTGACTTTCAGCTCCTCTCAGCTGCTAGGGGTGTGGGGGCTTTTAAGTTATGATGTCATGAAGCTTTTTTTTTTATATTGTGTCAAGTTATGAGTGGTCCAAGATTGCTCACTATTTTTTGTCAAAATCAAGGGGAGGGTTTTTTTTTAGGTTTGGGTTTTGTGGTGGTTGTTGTTGGGTTGTTGTTTTTTTATAGATGAAATAAGTGTTTCTATATTTTAAAAGAGAGAAAAAAAAAGGAAAAATCGTTTTTTGTTTTTGTTTTTGCTTTAAAAGTAAATAGTGCGTTTACAATTCAAGTCATCCAAAGAAATTTTTGGTGAAAAGGGAAGGCTTGTGAGTGGGTGGGTGGGGTTGGGGGAAGGCAAAATTTCGTTGATTAATGGAGGACAGATTTAAGTTCGCATGCACGCAGGTGTGTATGTTTTCGGTATACAGCTTATTGTTTGTGCAAAGGACTGATCTTTCTTTTGCACTATTTTGTCAGGGAGAGAATTGACGCCATGGTTTGTGACGGGAAGTCCCGAGAACTGGCGCCCTCTACTGTAGTCAACTGTCTCAAAATCGACGACGGTAGGCAACTCAGTGTGGTAAAATGTTCGATTTTCTCTTCGGATTCTTCAGCTCATTCAGTTTGTGATACATGTATGAAATATTCTTGCTTTTTTCCACCTTAATATTTGTCAGCTCGTTTGTCTAAATATCTTTTATGGAAACAAGATCATCTTCATTTATCTGTTTCTTTATTTCTGATTAGTTTTAAGACAGGCTTGTATCAGAACAAATAGATTTTGTATATTAGATATATATATCTGAATCTGATGGGTAGTTTGCTGTGTTTACCCTTATTTTTATGCAACAAATTTCATTGTATTGCCGTGGGGGCCCAGGTGTGTGTGTGTGTGGTGTGGTGTGTGTGTGTGTGTGTGTGTGTGTGTGTGTGTGTGTGTGTGTGTGTGTGTGTGTTGTGTGTGTTGTGTGGTTGGCTGGGTGGGGGTGTTGAAGAATATAAGATCTAAGTGTTTTTTTAAAGGGATAAAATCAATTATGTGTATTTTATTTCATCTTTTGTCAACGACATTCTTCATAGTTTTACACCATTATCTAGCCTTTTGATTAACGCATCAATTAAAATGACTCGAATTGACTGAAGACACTAATTGGATGATGCTGTATGGTCTGACCCAGGTGTGATCACCTATTTCCGTGAGGGCTGCACCCCCATAGAGAAAGTGGACCGCCTCTTCCGAGAAGCAAAGGAAGCCACCGCGAACAAGAAAGGAAAGGGCAACTCCGCTGCCTGACTGACCACCAACAACCACCTACCTCACCGGCAACAATGACAACATAACGACACAACACAACACAGCACAGCACAGCACAGCACAGCACAGCACAACACAGTACAACACAACACAACACAGCACAGCACAGCACAACACAGCACAGCACAGTACAACACAACACAGCACAGGACAGCACAACACAGCACAGCACAGCACAACACAGCACAGCACAGCACAACACAGCACAGCACAGCACAGTACAACACAACACAGACAGCACAACATAGCACAACACAACACAACACAGCACAGCACAGCACAACACAGCACAACACAACATAACACAACACAGCACAGCACAACACAATACAACATAACACAACACAGCACAGCACAGCACAACACAATACAACATAACACAACACAACACAGTATAACACAGCACAACACAACAAACCTCCTTCATCTTCTGTAATTATGCTCAGATCTTCAAGTTTTTATTTAATGTTTTAGAGGGCTGATCATTCGTTGTGGGAATTTTCTGGGGGGGGGGGGGGGGGGGGTTGTTTTTTTTTGTTTGTTTTTTTTCTCCTGTAAAAAGAGTGGAAAACTCTTGTTGGCGGCCCTGTGTTTCAAGGGAGGTAACTAGCGTTTTCTGTTTGTTACAAAGGGGATTGCTGAACCGAAATGTTTGAAACTTTCAGCATCAGCTAGCTAAGAGTTCTCGAAAAGTGCAATTAATGTATG
>CM060323.1:38388891-38401391 GCA_030674155.1 Stramonita haemastoma
TGACCCTGAGGATGCAACATGATGAATCGGGGTATAGCTAGGGCGGAGAGATCGAGATGAGCGGCATGGGTACAGCAGGACAAGAACTTCACAGAAGATGAGGCAGCCGAAAAACAAATCCCAAAAATGTGCAAAAAGAAAGAAGACAAGAGAGAAAAGAAATTCACCCACATAAGGACAAACACAATAGAGAAATTACAGTCGTCGATTGAGGGGGGGAAAAAGTGTGACCTTGATAACTGACCTTGAAGGTGGTGACCTCCATGCCAAGGACACGGGTGTAGAAGTTCACGGTGACCTCGATGTCCTTGACCGTCAACACAAAGTGGTCCAAGCGCTGGATCCGAATGGGCGACACGGAACTCTGGCAAAAAGAGACATCATCACCACTGAAAGGGGAAAAAAAACATGAAGTGCGCAGAGTACAACTGGAGAGCAAAGACAGTGGCACAGAGAAAGATGATGGCATAGGGTGTGGGTGTGCCTGAACAACTGGAGAGAAAACGATAGTGGCAGAAGGAAGAGCACCAAGTCTCTCCTCTTATTCTGTCACTATTTCCCTTCCACTTCTCCTTTTCTTTGTCTTGAAGTTTCTTTGAATATTGTGGTAATTGATTACCTAATTCCATGAGACTATTATGGTCAACAGTTCGGGGTTTTTTTTGTTGGGGTTTTGGGGGGGGGGGGGGTGGGGAGGGAGGGGGGTCGGCATATCAGGGTTCCTAGGTCAAAATCTGAGTGTACATGCGTGCGTGTACACGCACAAACACACACACGCACGCACGCCGCGCGCGCACGCACACACACACACACACACACACACTCATACTAACACTACCCTGTAACCTCTACAAACAGAGGACAAGCCTCAAGACAAGCCAGCTGAATGGTGTGTAAATCCATTAATTGTGCTGCCAGCATGAAATCACATCTGTGGAAGGTTACTGGCCCAACTACTCTTGCGAACACACACACACATCACACTTGATAAGACATGTCATTATGAAAGGGAAACAAACAGGCACGGGATCCGCTCGAAGACTGTGTAGTATACATGTGTATAAATTATTATAATACTCTCTCTCTCTCTCTCTCTCTCTCTCTCTCTCTCTCTCTCTCTCTCTCTCTCTCTCTCTTCTCTCTCTCTCTCTCTCCTCGTTATCTCTCTCTCCTCTCTTCACCCCCTTCCGGTGAGACTTTAAAATAAGGTTTCCATAATATATGATAATAATTATATATATATATATATATATTATATATATATATATATATATATATATATTGTAATGTGGTTACAACAGGTGTCCTTTGTGTGTTTTATTTCAGTAATTATTTTCCAGTGCCAGCCAAACCTGAAGGTCACAGGCATCTGCAGTTTTAGGATTTTCATCAAGCACACACCATGTCAGTGTGCATCTGTAAACTGGGTGGTATCTACAATCGTGTGGTCCCAGTGCCAAACTTTGAGCAGGAGGAGAGTGAAGGCGCGTCAGCAATACCCGCGATAATCAACAAACCTTTGGTAAGTAAAAAGCCTATCTTCCTAACCTGACCCTCAATTGTAAGAGAGAGATATATGGTATATATATATATATATATATATATATATATATATATATATATATATATATATATATATATATATAGTTATATATTTTTTTTTTTTATAAGCCTAAGGCTTTTTAGTTTCCCAACAGTTTAGATCTACAGTTTACCAGATCTACAGCTGTGCAAGCTTGTGGTTCGTTAACATAGGCCTAACTAAAAAAAAATTAATTAAGACTTCCAGCAGCTTTGTTGTCAAATTTTAGATGGAGAAGAAAACAAAACATCAGAGATCTACCAACAAGGCCCTATCAAGACCCAGAGCTTACAGATATAGCTCTTTATTGGACTTCTTGTCAGACCGGCCTATGACTTGTAGACGCATAGTTCTTTAGTATACAGCCCTTTATGTCTACAGCTGTTTAAGACATTCATTTTTTTAAAACAATAGTTAACTATTTGTGCACAAGCCTAATGAGATGTGGATCTAAAGCGAAGGCCTAACAGGATACAGATAGCCTTGCTTATTAATGTTTAAAAGATCACGTTGACGGCATAGGCCTAACGCTACCATTTTCGGTGATTTTGGGTGACGAAAAGTAGGCTGTTGACAACGCCACAGCTGCAATTTTCGTTTGGGCGTCGACATTAATTTCCGTTAATTTACATAAATCGATGTCTACAGCGTACTGCCATAAGCATGGTCGGTAATATAATAGCCTGTTTTACATTTGCCACTCTATCTAGCTATCTAGACTATCTATCTATCCTTTAGTCTGGCGACCGTGGGGGTACCCCCTAAGACTTGACAACCAGTTCCCTCAATTCCTCTCTGTTCTGCCTTTCTCTATTTTTTTTTTCAGTTCTAAGCCTTGCCACCTCAAAGAACGCAAAAAAGACTTGCATCATATTTCAGTTTTCATATCATCACTGAAAAGAAAGAAGAAAAAACAGAACACACACACACACACACACACACACACACCACACACTGTATACTGGAAGCAGCATAATAAAGGATAACTACTTGCCATCTGAGCGTCTAAGGTATCCGTCTTCCTTCCAGTGTGCCAGTTGAAGCTAAATAAAATGTTGGAACATGGCAAGAATCAAACTGTGTCACCTCTGTTTACTCTCCCGGCCCCCAACACTTCAATTTGTATCCCAAAACAGAACGGTCACACCATATCAATGTTCAGCTCTTGCAGCGTGAGAAAATTCTCTGAAAGATTTAGACTCTACTTTTAGCGTCTTGTTTTTTTTCTTCTTACTTATATCTGATCTATATGATGGTAGTGCGAACTTTCTGACACAACTGACTATGACTATCTGGAGATGAATGGATGTTAAGAAGGAGTCTCTCTGTCTCTCCTGCTGTCATCTCTCTGTCTCTGTTCATGTCTCTCTGTCTGCTTCGTCTCTCCTCTCTCTCTCCTCTCTCTCTCTCTCTCTCTCTCTCTCTCTCTCTCTCCTCTCTCTCTCTAGGAGTGAGGCCGAGAAAAAGTAGTATGCTACTACTGTACCTGAAAAATAAAGATTATTCATCATTCATTCTAATATGAATTACGAGCGGCGCGACACACACACACACACGCAGCACGCACCACCATGCACGCACACACACACACACACACACACACACACACACACACACCACACACACACACACACACACACAGAGGCACAGAATCCAGGTAATTACAGGCTAGTTTCAGTTGTTTACAAACCGTAGCCTTTAAGCTTGTCTTCTTCTCCCCTCTCTCTCTCTCTCTCTCTGCTCCTCTCTCTCTCTTCTAACTCTCTCCTCTCTCTCTCTCTTAAGCAAAGAGGAGAAAACCATTTAGGGCACATTTTTTTGTTAGCCACATTCTCTGCACAGTCACTTTAGGGCCACAGTGGAGAAGAGAAGGTAAAGAAAATGAAATCCTAAGCTTCAACCTTGGTATTTCCCTCGTGGGAATGCTGGGGGTACTGTCATATAAATAGCATCCCCACCTTCCAAAAATTCTGGGCTAGGAATTCCCTCTTTTCTATCCCTTTTTTATTTTTTGTTTGTTTGGTTGGGCTTTTTTTTCCCCTATATAGATGGTTTGATGCAAAAAAAGAAAATCTGTTGCTTACTCTATGTACCATTCTGGAAATAAAAATTTTGACTTTGACTTTGACTTCTCTTTCTTTCTGCATTGCTCCTTTAAGTCACTATTTTTCCTTGTCTATTTGCTGCCTTCTTGATCTATTCTTCTGCCATTTTTTTTTCCAGAAAGACTTAATTCAAATTTAAAGTTAACCATTCTCTCACCCACGCCGAAGTCAGATGCGTTGGGTCTGACTTGCCAGGCGCTTAACTGCAGGGCCAACACATTTTACGACAAAGTTAGGAAGAAGAAGAAGAAGAAGAAGAAGAAGAAGAAGAAGAAGAAGAAGAAGAAGAAGAAGAAAGAAGAAGAAGAAGAAGTGTGGTATCTGTGTGCTGGCCACATCTCTACAGAGGGCTGATTAATGAGCCTACTCAAACATAATGGAGTTAACATCAGTGCTGACTCCACTCTCCCCAAAAGTCCTTCGGATGAGACTTTAAATCGAGGCCCTGTGTGTGAAATGCACGCAGAACATCTTGCGCACACGTTAAAGCCTGTTCCACTTTTCGAAAGGGTAGGCCATTGTGTGCGTGCCGGTGGGAAACAGATGACAACATTTACAAAACCGCATACACATGGGGACTGGATGTTAAAAAAAAAAAAAAAAAAGCACACGAGAGCTTATTCCATTATCCTCGGATAAAAGAATAAATAAATAAATAAATAATAAATAAATATAATAGATCATAAATAAATAAATAAATAAATAAATAAATAATGGCGCGGAAATCATTGTCTGGAAGTCAGCAAGTCCTTGTTTCCAGTACACTAGTACTGGCCCTGACAAATTCGAACCCGTAACTTCAAGATCTCCTTCTGTCATGTTCATTCTCTCATTCATTGGCTTTAATTTCCATGTTGTGTATGCGACGGTTTTTAACCATGAAGGTTACCACATCTATTTGGGGCCGATGTCTAAATACAACACAAGCATGCAAAGTGTTTTATAAAGAGATTTTGTGATCTCTTTCTACCCACCCGCGATGACTGCGTGCGTGCTTTGAAAAGTGGAATTAAATTGTCCATGAATGTCACCTATTCACACAGAGGACTCAGTTTAAAGTCTTATTCGAAAGACTGGAAGGAACTTGATTGGGATCTGGTTCAATATTGGCTTTGTTGAGGATGTAGCTTTCAGCCTGATGGCAGAGATTGAGACTTTTGGATCAAACATCAAACACCCTATCCACTAGCCAGCGATTTTATTCTGAAAAAAATGTTTTGTTTATAAATATGTATGCCCCTTGTCTGCATAAGCATTATATTATGTTACTCCTCATGGGGTGGGAGTCAAAAGTAGCTGTAGCTTGATGCCTGTCCCTGTTGTTGCATCGATGGTTGCTGCAGTAGTTGTTGTGCATTAGGATAAATGTTTAAGTAAACCAAAACCTAGAGAAAACTTATCTGTCGAATTCCTTTTATGCTTGTTCCTATGTATCAAAACAGACTCAATAATAAAGTCTTCACTGATAACACACGCAACAAACAACATAACAACAATAAGGATGTACTATGTCCTCAGTGTCATAGTGTTGTGTCTTAACCGGATCCCACTCCAGAAATAATGAAGGAGCCTATTTATTTCCTTCTTTCGCCCTCGTACCCCAAGAAGCCTTAAAACTTCTGACTGCAGACCCAAATTGACAAATTAAACATCAGGTAAAGAAGAAGAGGTAACTTCACATGAACAGGACGTGACAGATCATACGAAACGGAACTTTTTTCTTCTTCTTCTTTTTTTTTTTTATCTCCAGTTTTTTTCGTCATGGATGACAACAAAGTAGTGTTGATATTAGTGACTGGATGTTCAGTACGGTATTTTACGTGTCTGTACACATCTTCACTAATATCATCCCACCTATCCGTAGTCTTGTCGACTGTTGGGGCACCACTGAAGATTTTTCATACAGCTTCCTCCACACCTCGGGGTTTTCAGTTTTTCGTAGTTCTACTTAAGGCTGTACACCACTCTTCATTTTAATCACGTTTTCTAGAGACTGACAATGTTTTGTGCATTAACGCATGCAGAACATCTTGCACACACGTTAACCCCCCATCAATCTTTCGTAGAAGAATAGGCAAGATAAGGCTTATGGCATGGATGATATGAATATACCCAGCATGCATCCAGCGATCTGGCAAGGGGACGGACTTCTCATGCTTCAACCTGACAAGACACACTGCCTAAAAAATTTTGAGCAGTTCCCCAAACGACTCCTCAGGGAGTTAAGGGAGAAGTCAGGCCATGTGGCACCTCAATGCAGCCAGGTACAGCTAAAAGGTAAAGGTGTCCAATAGCCTATGTGGTCGTATGGGAGCGAGGCATCAGAAACCTAAGCATCTCCTAGAGGGCCAGCATATTGAGGGTGGCACCCATCTCCTCTCTCTCGTTGCTTTACCTTCCCTGAACCTGAGGAGGGCAGGTACCCATTTACAGCTGGGTGAACTGGGGGACTGTACTGAAGCCAAGGCGTGCAAACGGTCACCCATCCAATTGGTAACCACGCTCGATGCTGCTTAATCATATATCTTGGGAAAAGCGAGTGCTCTGACCACTGAGATACCGTGTACCCTTGGCCAACTTTAAGCGTGTATTTCCATTTACGTCTACAGTTAGTGTGGGACTTCCTCTCAGAATTTCATCAGTATTACCGAGTTTAGTATCCATTCATTTCACTCTTTTTTTCTTCTTTTTTTTAAACGTACCACGTCACAGAACAGTGCCACCCATTTCTTTTTTGTCTTCTTTTTTCCCCTCTTGTCTGTATGTATATGTTTCTCAAAAAAGGTGGCTTTACCCTACATATTCATTTATTCAAAGGTAACTATCGTGTTGCCGTGGATTCTTCAACGCGCGCGCGCCAAATGTGTGTGGCATACAAAATGTTAGTAGGCCTATATCGTTTCAGCCAAACGACGAGCACCCAGGCACCCTCTCATAATCCATTGAATAAGGAGAAAAGGGGAAATATAGGCCTAGGGTAGTCCAGCTTCTGATAAGACTTAAACGATGGATCTCTTACTTTCTAGACGGGCGCTTAACAGCTAGGGTGCCGATCCACCTTTCCTAGCCGAACAGTATGTCTCTGTCTGCATGCGACCCCAGACACGCAAGCGCACGCACCCACCACGCACGCACGTACGCACGCAGGCATGCATGCGCGCGCGCGCACACCACACACACACACACACACACACACACACACACCACACACACACACACACACACACACACACACACACACACACACACACACACACACACACACACACACACACACATACCGGCTGAAGCTGAGATACATTATAAGCGTAGAGTACAGCCCTGTCAAGTAGTCTCAAAGCACATGCACCTCCATAGCAGACATAGGTGACACACACGCGCGCGTGCGCGCGCGCAAGCCCACACCAACAACACACACACACACACAACACACACACACACACACACACACACACACCACACACACACACACACACACAAACTAATTAAGGTTTCATTTTCCGTGCTGGTTGGTTGTTGGGGGGGGGGGGGGGGGGGGTTAATACAAAATTGTAATAGACTATGTGATTTTTTTTTTTACCTAATAGACTATTGAATGTATTCATTGCATTGTGTTGTGTTGCAGATGTTATGATGAGTAGTCCTTGCTGTGACATAGCCTACACCTCAGAGGGGAAAACCCGGAAAACCGAAAATAGAGTGTGATTCAGGGAAGTAGTCCTGTATATCTTATCCTGTCAGTTATTCTACACACAACACAAACACACACACACACACACACACACACACACACACACACACACACACACACACTCACTCACTCACTCACCACCACCACACACACACACACACACACACACACACACACACACACAACACACACACACACACACACACACACACACACACACACACACCACACACTCACCACTACACCACACACACACACACACACACACACACACACACACACACACACACACACACACACACACACACACACACACACACACACACACACAACACACACACACACACACACATCAACACACACACACACTCACACACACACACACACACACACACACACACAACACCACACACACACACACACACACACACACACACACACACACACACACACACACACACACACACACACACACATTGCACAGCGTGCGCTACAACACAACTCACACTGTGCACAAACAGCTACAGTGAGACAAGTCAACGTAGGACACAAAGACTGAAAGAGGCTTAGGCCTACAGGCCTAGAGTACACTGTACAGTGACATTCCGTCTGGCTGGATCTTCATAATAACACTTGAAGTCACAAACACATGTACACACACGCTCACAAACACCACACACACACACACAACACACACACACACACACACACACACACACACACACACACCACACACACCACACACACAACAAGAGAGAGAGAGAGTGACTAAGAGAGAGAGAGACAGACAGACACCACAGACAGAGACAGACAGACAGACAGACAGGCAGACAGACACTACACTACACTACGCTACGCTACACTACACACACACACACACACACACACACACACACACACACACACACACACACAACACACACACACACTACACTACACTACACTGCATTACACTACGCTACACTACACTACACTACACTACACTACACTTACACTACACTACACTACACACACACACACACACACACACACACACACACACACACACACACACACACACACCACACACCACCACCACCACCACCACCACCACACCACCCAACCACCACCCCACCCCCCACACACACACACACCACCACCACACCACCACCACCCACCCATTCCCCACCCACCCATCCACCACCACCACCACCACCATAACAACACAACAGTAATACTTACCGAGACAAATCTTCGCGCAGTATTGATGACGCTGAACACAGATGTCCTCAACACCATGTTGAAAGTAAGAGCAGTACAGCTACCAGACAGAAACAAAACAAAACAAAACAAAAATAAGACCCTATAAATGATTCTGTCAAAGCCAAATGCAACGCTGATCGAGATGTACAAAGGAATCGTCACCAAAACACAGTCATCCACAGACAGACATTAGGACCTAGATGTCTAGTAGTATAAAGTAGAACTTGCAGCCCTACACTGAACTAGACTAGACCTAAACTAGGCTTTGAAAGGGGAAAACCACGGGCAGGAGTTTGTTGAGTTAGCCTAGCCTGCGTCAAAAGCACAAGACTCCAGCCCCACGCAGTGGTATAGGCCTAGTCTAGCCTCTAGCCGGCAAAGATTGTGTGTGTGTCGGTCGGGGTCTCTACTCTGTCTCGTCCTGAACAAAGATGTACACAGACTCTGAACAAACACGTGGTCCGACGTTGTGATGTGTGTGTGTGGTGTGTGATGTGTGATGGTTTTTGTGGTGGTGGTGGTAGGTCTAGTGGTGGTGGTGGTGGTGGTGGTGTGTGTGTGTGTGTGTGTGTGTGTGTGTGGTGTGTGTGTGTGTGTGTGTGTCTTCATTTTAACGTCTATCCACTGAAAAGTGATTTTAGACAAGTGATTGGGGGGGGGAAAAAAAGAAAAAAAAAAGGTCGGTGTGTTTGTGTGGACTTGTGAAAAAAAACAAAAACAACAACAAAAAAGGTCTAATCATCAGAACGCTGAACTATACACAAAGATAACAAATAGAAGCAAGTTGAACTTGAGGAAATAAAATAGCTACAATGTGTGTGTGTGTGTGTGTGTGTGTGTGTGTGTGTGTGTGTGTGTGTGTGTGTGTGTGTGTGTGTGTGTGTGTGTGTGTGTGTGTGTGTGTGTGCGTCTGACTGTGTGTGACTGTGTGTGACTGTGTGTGTGACTGTGTAACTCTATGTGCGTGTGTGTTGTGTGTGTGTGTGTGTGTGTGTGTGTGTGTGTGTGTGTGTTCAAATTCATTTAACGTCTTTTCACAAATTGTGATATTAGACAGGGGGGGGGGGGGGGGGGGGGGGGGGGGGGGGGGGGGGGGGGGGTGGGTTGTATGAGTGTCAGGAAAAGAGGGTGTAGTTGGCAATGTATGGGATAAAGAACTTCAGGGAGTCAATACTTGCTAAGTAAAAAAAACAACCAAAAAAAACAACAACAAAAAAACAAAAAACACCACCTTTTTGTCACTAACCTATTGAACTACATACAGTAAGCAAAAACGGGAAATGCAGTTCTAACAATCTCTAAACAAAATCAGTAATTCCAATAAAAAACGTAACTAAATAGTTACTTAATTTCACATAAGAAAACACAAAATACCCCTCCCAGAAAAAAGAACGGGAATACCCAACAATAACAGCCAAAAATCAGCTACAATCAGCAACATCTCCTAGCCCTCACCCCCCAAAACCAAACAAAAATAAACAACAGTAGAAATACAAATACCAAGTACAAGAAAAATACTCCCCCCCCCCCCCCCCAAAAAAAAAAAAAAAAAAAAAAAAAAAAAAAAAAAAACACCCTCACAAACATGACCAAAAAAAAAAAAAAAATCCGATTAGTGCATCTTTAGAGTCCAAAGCAATCACAATAACAAACCAACTGGACTATGAATCAACGATCTAAAAAAGTCATACATAAGTGATAGATTGTTAAAGATAGCTGATGGAGAATTTACCATCAAAACGGGAATATGCCCTTTTAAGCTGCTGCATGTTAGTACATGATCTACTGTTATATTATTACCGCATATGCAAAAAATATTTCCAACATATTTTGTCTTAAAGCAATTCAATTTCCATCTACAAGCTAAGGAAACAATCTGCTTTGAACAATATACATCACGTTCTCGTGTTTTAACAAAAGACTCAAATTTACGTAGATCTAGTTCTTTGTGAGCACCTAGACACCCGAGCCTCATTTCCTCGCACTGAAATAACTTTTCTTGTGATTTTATTACAATATGATAACACTCTTGAAGTGAAAATGGGAGTACTAAATGTGACACCTCCAATGAACCCTTTGCTCCTTTCTTTGCTAGGATGTCCACTTTTTCATTGTAGTAAAAACCACTGTGGGATGGAATCCAACAGAAGGTTAGTTCCGAGCCCTTTAAAAGTAAAACATGAATTAAATGACAAATTTCAATAACGATTTCAGATCTAACTTTTGTTTGCAAAGAACTAATGGCATGAATTACAGATTTAGAATCTACACAAAACAGAATCTGAAAGATTATTTTAGGAAAACTAACCAGAAAATTTAGGGCCATCAATATTGCGATTAGTTCCGCTGTAAATATCGAGATATCTTTTCCAAGATGAAATTGGTTTTCAGTTTTTAGATCTGGTATAATATAAGCAGCACCAGCATTATTGTTTAATACTGAACCGTCTGTGAACACTTTTAAGTGATTGGGATAATTGTCTTCCAAATGAATTTTGGCATGAGAAGACACTAAATTGATATTGTCTTTTTTCGCTAGATCAATATAATTGATGTCAAACTTTGCTCTGTTGAGTTCCCAGAATGGAACTGGGGGCACTACATCCCGCTGTGCTATATTACCTGTTGGATTCAACCCAGACTTTGTAAAAATGTCTGATGTGTATGTTCTCAATGTGATATGTGATGATATAGATCTTGCTCTCTTTGTGTGTGTGTGTGTGTGTGTGTGTGTGTGTGTGTGTGTGTGTGTGTGTGTGTGTGTGTGTGTGTGTGTGTGTGTGTTCTTACAGGCAATAATTATCATCGATAAAATAACATGTTATTGGAACAAGAAAAAGGTAAAGTCCAATCTAAAGTAAACGGGCAACTGGACTATGAAGCAAACATTCACAAATTCTAAACATTAATGAAAAATCACTGAAAACCTTTTCTAATGAACAATCGGGAATATTGGGCAAATATGTTTTTATAACTTTACATTCAAAAATCAAATGAAAACTTGAAATATTTTCACCACAACAGCACGTAATACCTGTCACAAATTTTGTTTTAAATGCATTTAGCTTTAGTCTATAAAGTAGCGAGATTACTTGTCTAAGCTTCACTATACTATAATGCAGAAAATTCGAAACCATATTTTTTAAGTTATAAGCCTTTACATTATGATGTTTAGAAATGCTACCAAAATCTTTAACTAATAACTTCATTTCATTCTTGGATTCCTTTTCCAACAGATTGTAAGTCTCAGAGATTGAGAGTGGATACATCAAAAGTATTGATCCTTTCTCTTGTTTTGCACCCCTTTTGGCGGCGCGATCTGCCCATTCATTGCAAGAAAGGCCCAGATGAGATGGAACCCAACAGAAACTCACATCTGTTCCTCTTAAAATAAGACAGTGTATTAAATGATGAATTTCTGTCACAATATTGGAATGCAGTTTTATTGAAACAGATCTAAGTGAGTGTAGGGCTGATTTTGAATCGACACAAAATAAAATTTGGTTCACAAGAAAAGGTAGTTCACAAGAAAAGGTAGTGTGTGTGTGTGTCTGTGTGTGTGTGTGTGTCTGTGTGTGTGTGTGTGTCTGTGTGTGTGTGTGTCTGTGTGTGTGTGAGAGAGAGAGAGAGAGAGAGAGAGAGAGAGAGAGAGAGAGAGAGAGAGAGAGAGAGAGAGAGAGAGAGAGAGAGAGAGAGAGAGAGAGAAGGCAAGGCAAAATTCTTTTATTCGAGGATAATAGATAAGCACTCGTGTGCTTTTTTACATCCAGTCCCCGCCCTTTTCAGGGATAACATTAAGATAAAAAAAAGATAGCCTCAACTAAACAACAACAATTATAATGATCCAGATACCAAGAGCAAGAAACCACACCTAGTATCA
>CM060323.1:38403891-38441391 GCA_030674155.1 Stramonita haemastoma
TTACTTTTTGTTTCTACCATTGGTTATAAGTTCTACAAGTAACATTATTCGTTTGCTTTTTTTTTTTTTTTGTCTAATATCACTTATGTGAACAGACATTAAACTGAAGAACACACACACACACACACACACACACACACACACACACACACACACACACACACACACACACACACACACACACACACACACACACACACACACACACAACACAACCTTCATTGGGGTACATGATTAAAATACCATGCCTTTTCTAACAAAAAGTCGAGAAATTTTACTGACAAAATCGAATAAAAGACAATGTTAACGTATATTGAAAAGAACTAAAATTGGAAGAAAAAATCCGACCTTACAATATCAGACAAAACAAAACCAACAAAATTAACTTTTAACATGTGCTCAGTTCATGCAGAAAAATACTGTAAGAAGTTAAGGGTCAAAACACTTGTTAGAACGGGGTCTTCTTCCTCTAAGTCCACTGCCGACCTCTTCTCGGCCAGAATAGAATGAAGAATTTATGTGAGATTAAATTATTGTATTGTGTATGTTTAAGGTAAGAAGGTATTTCGGAAAAGCAAATGTCATGTGACCTCCATCCGGGTGATTAAGGTTGATAAGGACGGGAGACACACGAGAGTGTAAGAGAGCTCTCGTAGTCTTGTTTTCGTGTGCATATCAGGGTCGTCCCTGGTTCACTTGGAGTTTTCGGTGAGTTATAATCTCGTTTTCTTTTACCTTTTAGCTGTACCTTTCTTGGTTAAAGCACTAGGATAAAACTATGTGTTAGATTCACCTAAGTTCGATAGCAGTGTATTACGTCGTATTATGACATCTCACCAGGGTCTACTACTCACTCTAAAACAACTTGGGACAAGCTGATTCCTGTGTCACAATACTAAATTGTACTTCATCATTAAGTCTTAATTTTGTTATTTATTCCATATTTAATATGACATAATTTGATTGTAACACCATTATTTCACCACCAGTGTCAAATGTCGATGGATTCTCTCCACATTCTCGTATCTGATGTGATTTCGATTTTTCTCGAGCCGACCCGGTAAACTGCCTGTTTTCATTGTGTTGCTACTTCATATTACTACTTTTCTGTTAATATTAGTTCATATCATATCTTCATGTTTTAAAATCAGGGTTTTTACTCACATTTTCCATATCTGTGGAGTTATCAATGCCATCATGGACTCTAATGACGGGTAATAAGGTTGGAAATGGGTCGGAATGGTCTGTTCTGAGAAGTAAAGACGCGCTTGCGCTAGAACTCCGAATTGTGAATCTCTCATTTAGGCTTCTGACGAAAAAGAT
Source organism: Stramonita haemastoma (assembly GCA_030674155.1). Classification (NCBI taxonomy): domain Eukaryota; kingdom Metazoa; phylum Mollusca; class Gastropoda; order Neogastropoda; family Muricidae; genus Stramonita; species Stramonita haemastoma. The sequence continues at coordinate 38,405,215 of CM060323.1, forward strand.
ATTATTTTGAGGGTAGAGTATAGGCCTAGGCCTCAAGTTGAGCTGGATTTTCTAGAATGCTAGGATAAGGTTTATGAGCCCACAACTACAGTGCTATAGTAGTATCCAACATGGATTGTATTCACCCAGTCACTAAGTCAACAATACTCAATAGGCCCCATCCAAGCTTTAGTGAAAGAGCAATCTATAGGGTAGGCCCACTTCCAGTTTGATTGAGGTTTTAAAATTATTATTTAGTCAAGTTTCTTTGAAGATTACAGATTTATGGACTGGAGCTCTCTGCTGAAATCTAGTGCTGATGACAGCCTGAGTAGAAAGTTCAAATCTAATTTAAAAAGCAGTAGGCTAGGCCTAGCATGACTCATTGAGTGAAGCAAAGTTAGAAGTATAAAGCCTAGTGTCAGTTTTGGTTTGAAATTTGGTCCTCAGCAAGTCTGTTTGAGTTCTTATGATATATAGTGTCACAAAATATACTGAGAGAAAATTGTGTCCATTTCAGTTTCATGGCTTCTTGCTTAACTTAGGATTACAATTTTTTTCCCCAATGAGAATCAATCATTTACATTTTAATGTAGAGCTTATGAATGATATACACACATATTTTTCTTCCAGAAAATGTCTGACTCTAAAGAAGAAAAGGATGAAGAAAAGGTATACGGCGGGTGTGAAGGGCCAGAGGCCATGTACGTGAAGCTGATTTCTTCAGATGGTCATGAGTTCATCGTCAAACGTGACCATGCTCTGACTTCCGGCACCATCAAAGCTATGCTTAGTGGACCGGGTATGTTGTGTGTGTGGCAGTGTCACTGTGTACTCTTGATTTGAACCCATTGTTGTTACAAAAACAAATGAACATATATAAAATGCATCACTTGACTGTTCACATAAGATGTATTTTTTCAAAGACTTGTTATTCTGGTCTCTAGTGGAATGGAAATTGAAGCTTGCTCAATTGCTGGAGTGCTCAGTGTTCAGATTACAGTACTGTTGCTTTCCAGAGAAGTGCATAATCATTTGTATTGCCAAGCCAGCTTTTTTTTTTTTTAAAGAAATGATTTACTTTATCATTCATATTGTAACTTCCACCATATCCAGTATAAGGACCAACACTACTTTCTTGATGGTAGAAAAATGAGTATATTGCTGAGCAAGAAAAAGAAAAGATGTTAAAGTTTGTGTCCAGCTTGGAAAATCCACCTTGCATTCATTGGGCAAAAGCTTTGTCAGTTTTTGTGTGTAATCAAAGTCCCAAAGCCTCTTCTAAATATGTTGTTTTGAGATATATTCAAAATATGAAATTGAGATCATCTTTATTCATAACAAGCTCATAGCATAACAAACTTAATTTAAAATAATTAATTTTCCATTAAACTAAAGGAGAAATAAATCCTTAGCTGGAGTATGACTGCCTTTATGATGAGGTATTTAATTCATTAACACAGGTATACATGCAAACTATGAGGTAAAGGTAAAGTTGTCCCGTAACCGGTGTGTTCGTAGGGGAGTGATGCATCAGAGACCTCATCTTCTCTTGGGGCCAGCATGTTGAGGGCAGCGCCCATCTCCTCTCCCTCGCTGCATTACCTTCCCTGACCCTTAAGAGGGCAGGTACCCATATACAGCTGGGGGAACTATACTGAAGCCAAGGCGCACAAATGGTCACCCATCAATTGGTAACCACGCTTGAGGCTGCTTAACATTGGCTGGGGGAAAGTGAGCGCTGTGACCAGTGAGCTATTCCGTCCATGGATGCAAAGTACTCATCCCATATCTACTAACGATCTCACAGTGATCCCAGGGGCCAGTTGAATTTCAGAAAGAAAGTGCAGTTTCACCACTATCACTGTATCAGTGGACTTAGCATCAACTTGACCGAAAGTTAAACCTGCCGTACAATTGTACTTTTCGTTGATGTGATGCATAGATGGCAAACTTCTATTTAACTGCTGTTTTCAGGCAGATCTTGGGTCGTGGGTCAACTCCGGTGAACTCTTTTTCAAAATTTTGCTATTAGAGTACATCAAGGGAGATATTAACTCCCTTAATACCCCAACCTCACTCCACCCATGTCAGCTGAACAATCGACACACAAATTTCCCTTTTGAATATCTCACTTAACCCCCTTCTCTTCATGCAACACGCACGCATGCACACACACACACACACACACACACACACACACACACACACACACACACACACACACACACACACACACACACACACACACACACACACACACACACACGTGTATAGTTTATTTATTTTAAGTAAATAGTGAATAAGTATAAAGTATACTTTTTAACTATTTTCATTTTTGTGATTTCAACATAATACACGTATTATAGTCCTAAATAAAGACAGGTTACTTTTGTTTTGTTTCTGCAGGGCAGTTCAGTGAAAATGAGACGAATGAAATCAACTTCAGGGAGATACCGTGAGTATTGGACTTTTTGAAAAATCATTTTAAAGACACTTGACATTGTCAACAATAATGCAAATGCTGTTTAAAATTCTGTACTTTTTTCACCTCTGAAAAGGGGATGGATTTGTTGTTTTGTTTCATTATTTTGTTTGATCACCTTTTCATTTATCTAATTTTAAAAAAAGTCTTTGGAAATCAATTTTCTAAACTACTGTTAGTATTAAAAGCATATTACATTTGGGAGGTTGGAAGCTTTAATTAATGATTCAACCTGCTTTAAAGTCAAGTTAAAAGTAAAGGTGTTGTAAGACAAAATCATAACCGTTTATCACAAATGAATGAAAATACTCATACTCATTTAGGATGGCACAATGTCTGTAAACACCTGCTTTACAGCTGGCAGTCAACAATCTATTTCTATTCATGAATATTACATCAGATCTCATGAAAATAAAAAGATTAAGGCTTTCCACAATTTTATTCACATGCTGGATGCAAGTGGCAGAGAATGCAGCAGTTTTGTGTGTGAAAATATTGGAGGTAAAAAAATGTTGCAGTTTTTCCAAGATGAATCTTATCTTCAAATGATATAATTTGTTTTAATAGGTTTCATATAAAAGATATCATGTTGTGATATATTTTTATTATGTGCATGAAAGATCAGATATCGGTGTAAGCGATGCTAGAAGTTGCTACATGTATGTCTTAAGTGATTGAGGTGCCAGATGGATAAAGGAGGCAGTTGGCATTCAGTGCCTGTATGCTTGTTCAGGAGTTGAGCCAGTAAGCTGTGGAAGGGTGCCTGTGCATAAATTTTTCCCTCACTTTTCTCGATGGTTACAGATAGTTGGAAATAAAAGAGGGAATTGACCATTGAGCTATAGAACTTTTCTTGTTCTGTGCGTTGGTAACTTTTTCCTTTTTTGGATCTCGGCTAGATCTCCAAGGTTCACCAATGGTAAGATTTTGCATATGTGGCTGTGTTTCTCACCATGAGGGTAGCCACATTACAACTTCGGGTTGTATGCGTAATATGTTTGTGTTTCTGCAACCCACTGAACACTGACATGAATTTCAAGATCTTTAATGTGCATGTGATCATCTGCATATGTATGAATGCAGGTCTGCACTTAAGGGGACCTGGGAGAAAATACCCACCCTTAATTCACCAGACGTCCCCGAGATTCGAACCCACAATTTCATGGACCCATTGGATTGAAATGTAGCACCTGTCAAACCTTTTAGCATTGCTTTTAAACTGTGACATTACTGGGCCTGACTTCTCAGGCACTTAATGGCAGCACTACACATTTTCACTCATATGACAGACAACAGTAGTTGCTGTCTGAGCTTTTAAAGAAGAAACTGTAACATAATGAATTGTAGTTTGGCCTAATTTTTTGTTTTCCTGCTCTGTGTGTGGTTTGGGGGGGGGGGGGGGGGGCTCAGTAGCATGCACACTGCGGAGCACCATTTTTTGTTTAGTTTATTTGGGTGGGTTTTTTTTTTTCCTTTTTTTTTTTGGTTTTTTTTAAGCTTGTTTGGGGATTTGGTTTTTAATTTTGGTGCTTTACATTTCTTTTCTTTGGCTTCCCCTCCTTGCTCAATTTTTTGGGGACCATCAGTTTCAACAGATCTTTAATTAAGGCAAATCAATGCATCTTTCACTTGCACTTTGCTTGCTTCTGGAGCAAGAAATACCCCAGTGTGAAACGGCATGTGTTTTAAAATGTACAGCTGTAAAAGCATTCACCTGGGTTCATTGTTGTTCTGGTGTATGCTGTTGATGTATTCTGACTCTCTCTCTCTCTCTCTCTCTCTCTCTCTCTCCCTCTCCCTCTCTCTCTCTCTCTCTCTCTCTCTCTCTCTCTCTCTCCTCTCCCTCTCTCTCTCTCTCTCTCTCTCTCTCTCTCTCTCTCTCCATTCCCTTACCAGGTTAGGGCGCATAGTGTCTGGTCTTCTCCTTTGCTTGTCAATACAGGAGGTCTGCACTGGCCTCAGCCGACACATTCCTTCTTTAGAGCAGCCCATTTTATTGTACAGGTTTTATGCTGGGCATGTTCGTGTTTCCATAACCCACCAAACACTGACATGAATTTGTGGATCTTTAATATATGGATATTGATTTTCTGCTGGGAATTAAGGCACTAGCAGGGCCTGCTTTTGAAGGTGATCTTGGAGATTGTAAAAATATCAACACACTTAATTCACCAGTTACTGCTGAGATTTGAATCCTAAACTTTATGGACCCATGGGATTGAGGTCAACCAGTCCTAACCCCTTGGCAATAGTGTACGTCATTCTGATAATGCGAACAGTGATAACACTTGCCAGTGTTTATGATTGGTCTAGTGTGTAATGCTGTGTTACTTTTGTTCATCCAGTTTAGGAATAGATCTTCTCTGTATTCCTCACATCAGAAACAGCATTCCCCCCCCCCCCTGCACACACACAATTTCTTGTCAGTTTACATTTGATTTGTACATGGGTGATTTTGTGTGTGTGTTATTGTAGGTTTTTTTTGTTGTTGTTTTTTTTTTGGGGGGGGGGGGGGTTGGTTGTGCTTGATTTAGGTTTGGGGGAGAAGGGTTTGGTTTTCAACTACTTTCTTGCAGGCGAAAATAGGAATGTCATTTTCAGGATTTTCATCCAGTGGTCATTTCACTTTCAGGTTGCTGGTAGTAGTTTTTCCTGTAGTCTCTTCATTTTCAGGATGTTGGTCTTGTGGTCTGTTCAATTTCAAGATGTTGGTCTGTCCTGTGGTCTCTTTTAGGAAATAGGTTTTGTAGTCACTTCGTTTTCAGGATGTTCATCATAAGGAAAAAAGGAAAGTTGAGTGGTTGGATTGTTACTGCTGTAGGTCATTGGATGGTAACTAGATTTATGAAAATGAGGCTTGGGGTTGTGTGGGAGAAATTTGAAAGTTTTGAAAGTGCAGATGTTTTTAAGCACTCTGTGCCCACCTTGAAATAGTGATTAAAAAATTTTTTTTATAAATTTTTGTAGAAAACAGGTTGATTTAAAAAAACAAACAACAAAAAAACCCCATGAACCAAGTATTGTTTTCTGTTTGTTGCAGGTCTCATGTCCTGCAGAAAGTCTGCATGTACTTCACCTACAAAGTGCGCTACACCAACAGTTCCACAGAAATCCCAGAGTTTCCAATTGCTCCGAAATTGCTCTGGAATTGCTTATGGCTGCCAATTTCTTAGACTGTTGAAGAGCTCAGGAGTTATGATGCTGTGACCTTTTTACTCCTTTCTTACTGCCCCCTCCCCCGTTTTTATTTTCCTGTTTTTCTGTGTTGTACACATGGTGTCTTTTTGTCACATTAGATATCAAGTAACTTTAATACTTCTAAATTGTGTTGATTTTTTTTTTTTTTTTTTTTTTTTACAAGTCACATGTATCCAGGCTTTATCTCCCCGTGTTTCTTTTACTAATGCAGAAGAAAGGTTTTTGTCTTTGATGACAACAGTACTGGTGAGAGAGCAAGAGGAATCTTGATGTACTCAAGAGGCTGAATTGTGCTCCTTTTTTCAGAATATTCATCTCTAGATAATTGTGTAACAAGTAGTATGTTTTTGTTTTACTTCAGTATCTCATTAGGCAATGTTCTGTGTGTTCTTTCTTGGCCCCATATGTGGACAAAAAAAAAAAGAGACGGGTTTATGCCCTGGAAGGGGTTAACTTTCAGTCAAATCAACAAAAGGTCTCACTCTTTTGATGACCTGAAGTTGCCCTGATTGGAGTAGCTTGGTCCATCACTTCTTGGTTACCAGTGGCCATAATACAGTTGCTTTGTTTCTTTTTATCTATTTGAAGTCTGTGAAGTTTGTATTGCTGTTGTTGCTTAAGGTTTGAAACATGCCATGTATTTATAGTTGGTGTCTTTGCTTTGATAATGCACATTGTGTTTGCACAGGTTTTTCCTCTGACAGCAGAAATCATCGCGCTTGGTGGTACATTTTCTTAGCTTTTTACTGGTCTAACTAAAGTGGAAAGTCTTAGGAACTATTGGTATTTTCTTTCAGGATGGGACTGGGAAAAAAGTAGTGTAACATTGATTACTTGAACAGCTGTTATTTCCGTGTTCTTTCACATATATGTTTACCATCCAGGAACTATTTTGTAACCATCATCAAAAGTAGAATTTCAAATCTTGTTGTACAGACTTTGATCAGTTCCAAAAGCATAGTTGCATTTGATCCAGATGGCGTGTACATAAATTGAAGGAAGCAAGAATGGTTTGTCCTGATGCCAGGACACACAAGTACCGGTAACATCTGAGTAAAGTGAATGGCTATGCTTTTTGTTCTCTATATTCCTTGTCTTTTTTTTTGTTATCAGATGGTACAATAAAAATGTTAAAATGTCCATCTGCTTCTGCTTTTATTAGAGGATGGATGCTGTGTTTGGAAGAATGGTGGGCGGTAAAGTGAGAGTGGTGTTGGTTGGTTGGTTTTTATTGGCTTCACTTCATATTCAAACTCGTACTTGTATATAAGTGCATTGCCATTTTATGTTGATGTAGCAAATTTACTATAGCTGAAAGGGAGTGATAAAGTATTGTTGGATTGGCTCAAACTGACCTCGTATATCATACTAATTTAAACTAATCTTTCTGCCCCAGTTGAACAGGTTATGTGACTTCTTCTAAGAGAATGTCACATTATTCATTCTGTAAGTGGAATACAATATTGTGCCATAAAACAATACACATTAAAATATTTTGAAATTGACCTGTAATCTTGACCTGCATAACCAAACAAAATTCAGCAACACTATTTCTTTATTTTTACTTTTTGAACAGGTACATGTAACCATATCTTGGAACTGATAGTAAAAGAGTGGGAGGAAAAGCAGAGATTTCTTAAGGAATTATTGTGCATGTAGGCAGGGGAAGAGCCTGTGAAAAAGTTAGGATTGCACCAGCTCCACAGCCCTCCCTACTGTACTTTTGTGAATCGGGTAGACTGCAGACTTTCGCTCAATTTTACCCCTTGAGTACCCCATGACAGCAAATGTCATTAGGGATATATATATATTACTCAATCTTTCAACTTTTTTTTGTGAACAAGGTAACCCAATCTATGCAAAAATGCAAGTTTGAAGTTTGAAGAAGCTAGCTCAATGGTAGGAACATAGGTCACATGCAAAAATCTCACCATTGGTGAACCTTAAAGCTTCAGCCAAGGAATGTCCTTCCCTTCCCCCAAAAAAACTAAAAAACAAAAAACAACAACAAAGAAATAAAAACACCTAAGGTTACTAGGCCTAGTATATGACCCCAAAAAAAACTTATCAAGGTGAAAGAATGGACTTAAAAAATTTTCATTTCAATAATGATTTAAAGCGATGGTGCTACGAAGATCGAATTCATATTGTAAGATGTGTGACAGCTTTACCCAATGTTCCTTGTGGTGCATCACAGTCTGGTGTCAGATGCAGATCACAGAGATGTTAGACACCTGCTGGTCATAGATAATAAGAAAAATTATCCCACACTTTCTAACTTTCATCCATGTCATGAATTTGTTTTTCTCATTCCTGAGCCAGAGCTCTGAGCTTGACTGATGGCGAGGTTTTTGCATATGCAACGTTTTTACCTACCATTAAAGGTAACTGCATTCTGACTCAAGGGTTGATGTCGAAACATGACACCAGTTTGCATGTGCTTTTGAAAACATTTTTGTCATCTGATCCCACTGGCATGCAGTGACATACTCTTCTGAAAGGCAGAGCTGGTTTTGATGTGTGTACAAGGTGCTCTGCATGCATTCGCATATTTGGCCTCACCTCAGTTTATAGTGTTCGAAGGACTACTGAGGGAGTGGAGTCAGTTCTGGTGTAAGTTCCCGGGGGGAAAAACCTCTCGAACACATACCTCAGTGATGGTTCATACTGACTGGCTGTCAGGTCACAAGCTCACTGCTCTTTACCACTAGGCTATAACCCCCCCCCCCCGAATGAAATGAACAACATGGGACAGACATGTGGTGAGGAGTCACACAAATCCTGTAAAGTAAAACAAGCCTCAGTCATACACGATTAAAACCACAACCTTGTTTCAGCCAATACTCCATTGTACTAATTCCCTTGCTGTCAAACTGTATAAATTTTAGGATATTATTATACTGCACTTTAGTTGTGTGTGTGTGTATGTGCGCATGCTTCGGATGAAATCTGCACAAAGCAGAATAGGAATTGAAGATAAGACATTTTTTGCTTTCAAGAAAAAAAAAAAAAGTTTTGTTTTCAAAGTATACCTGTTCAGAGTAAACTGCCAAATCATATATAAGAAAATACAAATTAACCCCAAAGATTCAATAAAGTATTAAAATTTCCACGGATTCTGGTGTAAGCAGTAATGCTAATGTCATTCAATTTTTTTTTTTTCTGTTTACGTGGTTCACATGCTTACATGGTGTTCATCCTCATTTTTAGATGAGATTTGAAAAGGACAGAGAGATAAATAGGTTTAAGAAAAAAAAGTAAATAAAAACTATCCATTGGTTCCAGAGAATTTACTGAAAAGGATTTATAATAATATTTATACTACCATATAAAGTCAAAGGAAAAATACTTCTGTTCTCTTACACAGTTGCTTTAAGAATTTTTTTGTATTTGGTGTTTTTTTTTTGCATCTTGGCTAGAACTCTGATGGTGTGGTTTTGCATATGTGACCGTTTTTACTCACCATGAAGGTAGCAACATTCCAACTGGGGATTAAGAGATATAAATTAAACTAAAGGAAACTTCAAAGCCTTGACTGAGGCAACAATCTAGCTGATTGCTTGGTAGACTTGGGACTCGAAGCTCGAAGAGTACTTTATTATCTCAAACTTAAAGATCATGAGTGGCGTTTTAAAGTCACAGTGTGTATATTTAAAGACAGACTAAAGAGTATCACAGATGTTAAAGATGCCACATACCCTGACAACAATAATAATAAACAGCAAAATGACAATTTCATTTAAGAACTATCCAGTCAGATATCTAATTGTATTGATCAATAGTGATACATCATCAGCACTGGCATAATGCATACATGTATTACCAGCATAAGGAGGTTTACATCAACATGAAAAACACATACATATGACAGAAGAAGCTGTCTTTCAGTCATGATTGAATTAATAAAAAGTCATATGCAGTTAGAAGTCTCTTTATTTTTGTAATTGGTGATGTGATATATCACATACTGTGTTGAACTTGTTAGCAGGAATATTGATTTGCCAAAACTTTTCAAGATGCTTATCATTTCTGAAGAAAATGAGATGGAGAATAAGAAGTTAACCATTTCAGAAGATTAAACTAAAAGGTAAGGGTGTCCTATAACCCATGTGGCTATTTATTTTATTTATTTATTTATTCTTTTATATCGAGGATAACAGAATAAGCAATCATGTGCTTTTTTTCATCCGGTCCCGTGTGTATGCAGTTTTGTAAATATTGTCATCTGTTCCCACCGGCACACGATGGCCTACTCTTACGAAAAGCGGAACAGGATTTAACGTGTGCGCAAGATGTTCTGCGTGCGTTCGCACACGGGGCCTCGGTTTAAAGTCTCATCCGAAGGCTATTCTTTTATTCTTTTATTCTTTTATATCGAGGATAACAGAATAAGCAATCATATGCTTTTTTTCATCCGGTCCCCGTGTGTATGCAGTTTTGTAAATATTGTCATCTGTTCCCACCGGCACACGATGGCCTACTCTTACGAAAAGCGGAACAGGATTTAACGTGTGCGCAAGATGTTCTGCGTGCGTTCGCACACGGGGCCTCGGTTTAAAGTCTCATCCGAAGGACTTTTGGGGAGAGTGGAGTCAGCACTGATGTTAACTCCAGGAAGAAAATTTCCTCGACCGGACTCGAACCCGGGTCTTCAAATTGCCAGCGCAATGTTCTGACCACTAGGCTATCCGCCCCCCCCCCCCCCCCCCCCCCCCCCCCGCTATAGGGGAGTGAGGTATCAGAGACCTCAGCTTCTCTAGGAGCCAGCATATTGAGGGCGGTGCCCATCCCCTCTCCCTTGCTGCTTTACCTTCCATGACCCTAAAGAGGGCAGGTACCCATTTTCAGTTGGATAAAGTGGGGGAACTGTAATGAAGCCAAAGTGTGCAAACTATCACCCATCTAACTGGTAACCACTCTTGATATTGCTTAACTTTGACTTGGGGAAAGAGAGTGCTCTAGCCATTTAGCTATCCTTCCCCCGAAGATTAAAGAACTTGTTAAAAAAAATCCCAAAACAATTATTCAATGAAATAGAAAATGAAAAGAAAAAAAGATAAGACTATTCCTTATATAATTATATAAGGAATAGTTTCTCTTTTTTCTGTAAGTTATATTTTCTGACATAATGTAAACAGTTTATTGAAGAGGTTATCTTAAGTGTTATGTTAATATTATATATGGGGAAAAAAGTATGATCAAAGAAAAAAAGAAAACCTGAAAAAAACTGTTTCCGCTGGGGCTCGAACCCAGGACCTTCCGCGTGTTAGGCGGATGTGATAACCACTACACTACGGAAACTTGTTACATGAGGGCACTTTTAACACATTATAAATTAAACAATAGTTTATTACAAAGCCCCTGCCAAAGCATAGCTCTGACTCCTTTCATGCAACTTTGTCCGTAACTTATTTTTTGGATGTTGTGATTCACTTGGAAGGTCTTCTATTAGTCTTGTTTGTATTCAATTTTAGAATAACACTTCAGCTCACACTGCTAGCTCAGCATGTCAACTCCACTAGGCCTACACCGGAAGTTGCCATATCAAGCAGCTCACTTCACTTTCAATTTCTGATCAGTTCAACAGTTCCAGAGCTTCATGTGCTGCGATTACATGCTCATCTCACATGGTATGTAAACAATCATTGGCAGGAATTTCAGTCATACGCTTCGTGCTCTACTGTTGCTTTCACCAGTTTCATCTTCCGCAGGTGTTGTTTTGTTTTTAACAAGACAAAATACCAACAGTTTACTTTCAGTTTCAAATTGAGTTTTCTGTTAATAACACAGACATCCTACGCAGAATCTAGTATGTTTATAGATCGGTGGTTACTACATAAAAGTAGTTTTGAGCTTGCGGTATCCGGTTTTACTCATCTTGAAAATCTTGGCCAATGACATCTAATTGAGTATTGTTGAAAAAAAAAAAGTTCATTAAATGTCACAGTATGGTTATTTTCTTTTCTTTTCTGTAGTTTTCATCATGAATGATTATTATGTTTACTGGTATGTCCTTTGAAACTTAAATTCAATGTTGTTGTTTTTCGGATATAGTTTGAAATGGAGAACCAATTTAGACACCATCTATAGGTTTTAGATTTAAGATTAAGATCATTTGGTATGCTTTGGAAAATGAGGCATCCACAGAGATTCATGACAAAAAAAAAAAAAAAATTTCACTTCATGATAAATGGGTAACATGAAAGTTACACAATGTATCATTAGTATGTAAATTTGTCTGTTGTACTGAATGATGATCTGCATGTAGACTGCTGAGCATAGAACTATATATATAATATGCTATCTCTATAAGAAGGAAGGCTTGGTATCACAATGACTGAATCAGATACACTTTTCGTTTACTTTATTTTAGACTGTGTTATAATAGATTCGGACATCCATGTATATGATATATGCATGCATGTTTAGGTGTACACATACATACATGTACACATGGACACACATACCGGGATACAGTCATGCACACAGACACAGACACAATCACACACACACACACACTCCTCTCTCTCTCTCTCTCTCTCTCTCTCTCCTCTCTCTCTCTCTCTCTCCTCTCGCTATAGACTATCCATAAGGGGAGTTAGCTTCACTCTTGTATAGTTTGACTGATTGTCTCTCAGTATTGGAGAGCATTGACTGATTTAGTGTGGAAAAATGTTATTACAAATAGTGCAGTACATATTGGCAAAGCAGTGGGATGGCCTGGTGGTCAGAGCATTGAAATCATGATCTGTCAGGCTGAGTTTGAGCCACCACCAAGGCACTTGTTCATGGGAGTTTTTCTTCCTGGAGTTGATATCTTTGCCAACTCCACTTTTTTGTTTTTTATTTCTTGGCTAGAGCTCCAAGGTTTACCAAATATAAGATTTCATATGCAACCATTTTTTCCCACCATTTAGGAAGCCACATTCTGGTTTCATGGATAGGTAAAACAATAAACCAATGTCCCATGTGCCAAAAGGCCCAATACATGTAGAACATCTAATCTGTTCCACCTTTTGGAAGAGTAGGCCATGTGTGCTGGTAAAAATTGATCACAATTTTTTTTTGTATGCACACTGATGGGCAAAAGCAGTCGCATCTATATGCAAAATCTCTCCACTGCTAAACCTCAAAGCTCTAGCTGAGGAATGAAAAAAAACACACACACAACAAATGTACATTAAGTAGGAAAGACAAAGTCCATGATTTGAACTAATATCTAACAGATGCCCAAAGTTTGTTTTCAGGTAAAACACCCCATCCACTTGAAGGTGAAGACAAGTTCTCTTCATGCTGTAGTGTCTGTTTTCTGAAGACAACATCCACTGTTTTGCAAACACGAATACCAGGAACTGAGTGCAATGAATCAAAGTGATATGAATCCAATATGCATAGACGAACTGTCTCCGATATCATTCGGTGCCTTCAATGTGAATAACTTCGCCTTGACCCCCAATCTTCTGTTGCATGCTGACGACTCAGTGAAGTCCGATGATTTGGATATCTCTCTGTTAGCTTGCTCCAGTGATGACAATTCTGCGGTGGAAACAACCTCTCCCCGTTTGTGGTCCAATCCTGCTCACAACGATGACCTGAAAATAGGAGGGCATTCTGCTGATGGAAACCAGACCGGTCGTGTCATCTCAGCATCCCTCAGCAGCAGGGAAAGTTACCCGCAATGTCAGAGTACAAGTGTCTGTGAGAGAAAGACCCCCATTTACTCCACCCAGCGGAAAAAATGAATGTCCATCACGCTTGCCTTCCCTGGAGGGCAGACAGTTTTTACACACCGTTTTACCAAGCTCTCCATTGCACGAAGCGCAGGAGTTGGAAGAGGATGAAACTGACCAGGCGGAGCGTGACATCACTGTCAGAAATTCCTCACTTCCTGAACATTCAGGTGTTCGGGTGAAGGTGAAGCCATCTCTGCAGCTTGTGCCTCACTCCAGAACTCTCTGCTTCAGGAAGACTCACTCCAGAACTCTCTGCAACAGGAAGACTCACTCCAGAACTCTCTGCTTCAGGAAGACTCACTCCAGAACTCTCTGCTTCAGGAAGACTCACTCCAGAACTCTCTGCAACAGGAAGACTCACTCCAGAACTCTCTGCAACAGGAAGACTCACTCCAGAACTTTCTGCAACAGGAAGACTCACTCCAGAACTCCCTGCAACAGGAAGACTCACCAGAACTGTGCTTCAGAAGACTCACTCCAGAACTCTGTGCTTCAGGAAGACTCACTCCAGAACTCTGTGCTTCAGAAAGACTCACTCCAGAACTCTCTGCACAGGAAGACTCTGGATCACATGCTGAAAATGAACAGGGTTAGATTGTGCTCAGGTGGAAGCTTCCCAAGCATTTGAAAATGGCACGATGGTAGTGCAGAGCTGAACCTGTTCCTGTAACAGAAGCAGCCAGGCGGAGGGTTGTCCAGGGACTGAAAGTTCACCTTGTTTTTGTACAGTGTGCAACAAGTATTCCACTGTCTGAGGCCAAGGAGAAGCTGCACCTATGATACAGTCTGATAGTGAGACAGAATATTGCTCTGATCCTTTCATTCTTGCAAACAAGAAACGGAGAGAGTTTTGAAGAAATGCTGCAGAACCCTGTGGTTTTTGCACAACACAAGACAAAAACAAATTTGCCAAAACAAATTTAGGATCCAGTCAATGTGACAGACCTCATAGCATAGAGAATATCTCAGAAACAGACATAGAGACCAACAGTTCTTTCAGATCAGGAAGTAAAAGTAGCAGCTCTGTGTCAGAAAAAGGTTGTATCTTTGGACCAGCAAGGAAAGGAAACGTTGTTAAAGTTGATGCAGAAGTGAAGGATTTTTACAGATCAGGAAACAAAGAGAATATTGAGGAGTCAGCTACTGGACCTAGTCATTCCTACAGACACAAAGAAAAAGAATCTGCTCGAGAAGTGTACCCTGAAAACTGTTGTATACCAGAAAAAGGAGAAAAACATCCAATCAGTAAAAGCTCACATCCTGTGCATTCCAATACTCCTTTGGTTAGAAAACAAACGTATCAGAAGAAAAGGAAGAAACTAGTAAGGCAAAAAAAGCATGTTGTTGAATCAGATTCAGACTCATCCGAAGATTATAAAAGAAGCCCCAAGAAATATAAGGCTACATCTGATAGGAGCAATGTTAGCAGCCGTCATTCAAACTCACCATTGCCATTAAGAAGAAGCCTGAGGGTCTCTAGAAGGAGATTTGCACTGGCCATCATTGATTCAGAGTCTGATTCACCAGCACCAGCAAGGAAACAGCCACGCAAACCGAAGAAAAGACAGAGCTCCGACTTTGACTGTAAAAGTCCAGTTCCCCCAAGAAAAAGTGAAAGAATATCAAAGAAAAAATTATTTTCAGAATATGTTCGCTTGAGTGATGGGTTTGATGATGAGGATGGAGGGAAAATCGGTTGTGTTTCCCAAAAAGAACATGTTGAGGATCAAAATGACTTTAGTAACAGTATTACTGAAACCAAAAGTGGTCCAGAAACAGTCACTGTGAAAACAGAGGTAGAGGATGGCTCGCAGCCCGGTTCTCCAACCTTCATCCCAGTAGCACTTGTGATTTATGATCAGCCTGCAAGGACCAAGGAGAACTCTTCCAGTGATGAACACAAGCCAGTGCCTATCAGGTGAAAAACGACATTTTGTCAGGAGAGGGAAGTCTTCAGACAGGAGCTGCACCAGTCAAGGAACATGGGGCACCATTTCAAGATATGGAGACAGGAACTGTTGAACATGCTCCACCAGAAATGACAAATATGCAGGAAACAGGAAGACAGGATACAGGAACTGTTGAACATGTTCCACCAGAAATTACAAATATGCAGGAAACACCTCAGCAAAACTGGACCAAATCTGGCACGTCAGACAGTCCGTGTTATCATGACAGAAAAAGACCTGGCCAAGCACAGTCCATCAAATTACAGAAGGAGGACAGTGGCGTAGAAGGAACACCAGCAGGTCCCTTTCAAAGGCTGGCAAAACTGAAGGACAGTGCAGGTGAAGTTTTGCCAGAAATCAAAGACACAGACGGGCATCTTCACCTAACTTTGAAACAGTTGTAACTCATTCAGCTCCGAAATGTGGAAACAATGGAAGTGGCCATAAAAAAAGAATCTCCAAAAGTAAATCTCGTGTCTCTGTCCTGAAAAAGAAAGGTTCCAAATCCAAGGCTGTTAAAAGTCAGATCATGCAGACTCTACCCATGTTCTGTCTCTGAAGCAGAAAGTGTCTTTGTCTTTTCAGGACAGTCCGGAAGGGAATTTCATTTCCAAGGCGCAGTTTGTTTTCAAAGTTAAACTGGAGGAACCTGTAGATCCATCTTACAAACAGAAATTAAGGAAAAATAGATTGTTACACAGCACAGATGAAGCCAAGCAGAAAGAAACCTGTTCAAAGTTGCAAAATGTGGGTAGTAAAACGGAGAAGAAAAGGTACAAGACTTCTGATTCTGAAGAGAAAACGTGTTTCAAACTGCAACATAAAACTAATATACCATCACACTGCAAGTTTCCTGAGACAGACAAGAAGCATGCTGCTTGTACTAAAAATCAGGAGGAGATTTTAGGGGAAGAGAAAGGAAAGGAATATCAGAAAGACAGAAATTTGTCGACAAGGCCTGGAAACGCACCTGAGAATCAAAAAGCTGTCAGTAATGCACCATACAGCAGTGAATCCACAGTGAACAGCAGCAGGAGCACACGAACATTGGCAAAAGATGAGGTTCTGGATTGTTCAGTTGACAACAAAGTCTTACCCCAGCCCTTGAAAATAAAAACAGAGTTTGGAGGAGAAGGAAACAATTGTTCAGTTGACAACAAGGTCTTACCCGGCCCCTGAAAATAAAAACAGAGTTTGGAGGAGAGGGAAACAATTGTTCAGTTGACAACAAGGTCTTACCCCGCCCCTGAAAATAAAAACAGAGTTTGGAGGAGAGGGAAACAATTGTTCAGTTGACAACAAGGTCTTACCCCAGCCCCTGAAAATAAAAACAGAGTTTGGAGGAGAGGGAAACAACCAACCTGAGGCTGAAAATTGCAAACTCTGACCATATACCCAGTGAAGATACTTTGTCAAAACCAGGCACATCAAAAAAGAGCAGCAGAAAGTCTAAAAAGAGTGAAAAAGACTGTATGGAAAGTTATGTCAGTGGAAGAAAAGCAGTTGCAGGTAAAGGACACCATAATCGAAATCGAGGAGGAGAAGAGAAAGTCTACAACTTTCTCACGTTAGCCAAAGCCATTGGGACAGAAGCAGATGCCATCCAGTTCTGCCAGCAGCATGGCTTACTGCCACAGAGCAGTAACTGCCCTGTGTGTGGAATAGTTCTCTCCAAACTGTATAAAATTGTTCGCAGGGTCAACACATCGTCGGTCGAGTTTCGTTTTCAGTGCAACCGGAAAGTTTGCAAAAGCCGGGGCCAGATTCCTGTGCGAGGTGCTCACTGGTTCTCCAAGTCCACTCACATTCAGTGCTGCCAGCACTTGCTCATTTTCTACCTGTTCTCAAACCAGTTCACCACTGAGCAGGCCGAGGATGAGAGTCGGGTTTCATCTGAGGGCAGTTCGTTGGATGGGAAGCTTTGCGACAAGTCGCTGAAGTCTGTCCAGGCAGACATGGTTCAGGAACTATACAGCTTCTGCAGAGAGGTGTGCGTGCTTTCACTCCCAGACCCCGAACCCATTGGAGGCAAAAACTGCACTGTTGTCATCATCGAAGCTCAGTTTGGAAAGACAAAGCACTGCACCCCGCGCTTTCCGGAAGGTCAGTTTGTGTTGGGCGCTTTTTGCCGTCAGACAGATGTGGTGTTTTTCATTCCCGTTCCTGCCCTAAACTCTCAGCATGTGATTCCTGTGATTGAGAGGTACGTGAAAAAGGGGAGTGAGGTGCAGACTGATAATTCTCATGTGTACAGAGAGTTGGGAACACTTGGCTACAAACATGTAGCCCTGAATCACTCTCAGCATGAGCTGGACTTTGAGACGGGGCGGTGTTTAAAGCACAACAAGGACAGCATCTGGTGGGTGAAAAAGGAGTTGGCACCAGTTGTCAAGGAGGGCTCATCAACACACATCAGCACAGACACTGAGGTTGTGTTATCGCCTACCAGTCTAGATACTAAGAAGGCATCAGCATCTACCAACCCTGGAAAGAAGCGTTCATCAACATCTACCAGCCTGAAGAAGAAGAAGGCTTCATCGTTATCTTCCAGCATAGAGAAGGTGACTTCATCAACATCTACAAGCCTGGAGAACAAAGCCAGCCTAAAGAAGAAAGAGGATTCATCATTATCTGCTAGCCAGGATGTTAAAAGAAGGAAGTCTGAACCATCTTCTTCTGTCTCCAAACGCATCTATGAGTCTGTCCCCCCAAAATCTCAGACTCCTCAGTACTCCACATGTGCTCAAACATCAGCAAAACAGAAATCTAAGACTTTAGCCCCATTGTCAGATTCTGCAAGCTTCATGGATTCTGCAACTCACCCTTCAGGATCATCAGGGATTTCCGGCGAATCCTTCATGTTAGGTAAGACGCATTCCTGCAGCGTTCACCAAGTCTCAGGATGCCGGTCTTCAGCCTCATCAGGGAGAACAGCATCAAGCGAGTCACCAAGTGGGATGCACGACTCTTACCATGCAGAGAAAACTTCGCCAGCTGGCAGTGCGGGTACTTGGTGTTTAGCAAGCTCTGGTGTTTTCCTGGATGGAGACGGTGTGGATGAGGACCGCTGGCTTTTTGCCCTGCACATGGCGGAATTCCTGTGGCGCAGGATTCACCGTGACGACAAGGACATTTTCCTCTCCTTCCTGCAGGCCATGATGCAGGTTTTCCCTCTGGAGGGGCAGGTGTAGTTTGTGAAGTAAGTATCGTTTCAGTGTGTTGATGCTGAACTCTGTGTGCTGGTTTTGGGGGTGTAATGTTGAGCACATGTATTCCTGTAGGGTTTAAGATAAAGTGAAGGTAAGAATTTTTGCTAAAATCATTGAAAGTTGTTTTACAGTTATGATGTATACATGTAATTTACTCCCTCATCTCTCCCACACATGGATGCCCACATACATGCATGCAAGCACACACACACACACATAATACAAAGCAAGATACTTGGGGAGGGGGTGTGTCTTCGTCTAAAGCTCCAAGGGTCACTAGTGGTGATTTTTTGTGTGTGTATGCAGCTGTTTTTACCCACCATTAAGGTAGACACATTCTGACGCCAGGGATGATGTGTAGACATGACACCAGTGTGCATGCATTTAAAAAAAAAAATCTGTTGTCATCCATTCTTACCAGCATGAATTACCTACTCATTTTTAAAGACAGAACAGGTTGTAGGTATTCGCAAAATGTTCTGCATGTGTTTATATGTTCTCATCCTTAGGACTTCTGGGTGAATGGAGCAAGCACTGCTGTTAACTCCAGGGACCTTACAGACCAAACTGTATGGCCCATGAGAGGAACTGGAAAGGACATGCCATAATTTTTCCAGACACATCTGACAGTTTAAAGCAAACGAGAGAAGAAGAACTCCAGGAAAAAATGCCTCTTGAATAGATGTCTTGATAGTGGCTTGAACCCGGGCTCATAACCTGGGCCATCAGATTGTGAATGCTATGCTCTAACCACTAGCCTACCGTACCCCCCCCCCCCCCCAACCCACCCCTTCCAGATAAAAACCACCCTCTGTTTGTTATCTAGAACAGCAAGAATGCAGTGGGACTTCAGACAGCAGTGAAACTGGAGGATGACCATTGGTGGTCAGACCTCATGGGGCAACAGACTCCATGCCTTCAAAAGCCTGGGCAGCATCACCAGCCTGTACCACACTACCATGGACCCTCTTTTGTCCAACATTGTCCTTGACAGCAAAAAGGAGTGCATCTAAAGGTCAGTTTAGTACAGAATGAAATGCTTGAAGTTAGTGTGGAAAGAGTGCCTTAGTTCTGACAAGTCTGAAAACATATAGGTAGAAGTGTGTGGAAGAAGAAAGTGGAAAGTCTTGGAAAGGGGGTGATCCCTTAGATACGGGTTGTTTGGGGTTTTTTCATTCCTCAGCTAGAGCTCTGGGGTTCACCTGATCCTCTATAAAACTACAGACATTTTTGTATACTTGCTAAATTCTTTTTTGATTGTCACATTCTTGTGATTGAAGTTTAGTTTAAGAATGTGTGTCCTTTTTATATGTAAAATTATGACAGTTGAGTATTTTCTGGAGCCAAGTCTATGTACAGTAAGATCAGAACAGTATTCTTGTGTTGTTCAGATGTGTATCGTATGTATAGATGAAAGAGGCAGAGTGGAGGGGTAAGGAATTGGAGAGGAGACGGGTATTGGTGTAAATATGTGTCCACAAAGGTGTGAGAGATTGCCAGTTTGCCAGTTTAAATGGGAAACTACTCAGAAATTAACCAGCAGCAAAAAGTGGTTAGGAATATTCTGATGACAGGCAAAGATTTTAAAACCAAGGTCCCAGGTGTGAATACACTCACATACGCACACATGCATGCACACACGCACGCACACACACACACACACACACACACACACACACACACACACACACACACACCACACACACTCACACACTCACACACTCACACACTGCACATGTTGAAAACAGGTATGTTTCTTTTAATATAGAAGAGTAGGCCTGCTGTGGCCAATGGTATGGAAGACATGAACATATGCAGTCTGCAGTGTGAAGAGAGGGATGACCTTTGCATGCATTGCAGGTTCAATTTGCCTGAGACATTCATGAAAGTTTCAGTATGGTTCCTCAATTAATAAGAATTGAAGAACAGAAGGGAGAAGAAAGAGACTTAAATGAGCAGTCTTCTCGGAGTTGTGCATTCTGTAATGTTGCTAGCCAGCAGCAGAGAATATGAGACAGAATCAGTTAGTAGAGATAGAAGTTAGAAAAAGAGGTGGTGTGTGTGTAGGGGGGGGGGGGGGGGGGGTAGGTTGGGGGGGGGGGAGGTAAAAGATGAGAAAAAATCTCAAAATAAATCCTGGTGTGTTGTGATAAAAGACAAGAAAAGTAGCTGTACATCCATGTATTGCTTACTATTCCTATTGGTAGGTTTCCTTTTGAAATCAATCATGGTGGAGTCAAGTAATTTTTACTTAGATTTCCCATATATGGTTAGCGGCTAGAAGAATGGGAAAGGATATACACTGCTTGAAGACTTGTCAGATTGATACAAAAATGCCTTAGCTTAGAGAGAGTTATTTGAAATCTTAGCAATTTCCACATGTTTTCCAATGTACATAATATATTTTCCGGTTTTTGTTGTTGGTTGCATTGCTGTTTTTGTGATGGTGGTTATAAATTTGTGTGTGTGTGTGTGATTTTGGTCCAGCCATGGAAGACAGTTCTGTGGTTTGTGGCTTCTTTGAAGCCTGGGGTCAGTTCTAAAGTAACCCGTAATTCGTGTTGAATACAAGGGTGAAGAGTTAGGAGTCTGACTTCTGCCATTCTACTGTAGGGGTGGCTGTTTGTTACAATTTTTTTTCTTTCATTTTTGAGGAGGGTTTTTTTTTTGTTAAATTGTTTTGGTCGATTTGATTGGTTGATTACTTTTTTCTTGTTTTCATAGATCTTTTGTTTGTATACATGTAATTTGATTGTAATTTGATTGTGGTTTAGAGATTTCATACATGCAGATAAGGAGCAAGAGCATGTAGGATTGAAGCGAGTCCTTTTTCTTTTTCCTGGGTCTCACTAAGCTTTGATTGGTGGTCTGGGTGGTAATCTTTTGAGTGACACTTATTTGATTTGTAAATATCCCAGATATTTTTATGTGTTGTAGATAATGAATATACTGTTTAAAACTGCCAATTTAAAAAAAAAATCAGGTTAACGGATTTTGAGTTTGATGACTGCAAACATACCAGATTATTTTTAGTAGATGATGATGAATTTCTAAAAAATTTTGTTGTTCAGATTGTTTGAAGTCTTTGTTGTGCATAGGCGTTCAGAGATGGAGGTGTGTTAAAATACTTTTTTGGAGTGGAAATAACTTTTAAAAAATTAATCAAAGTATTTGTATGACAAAGTGCTGTAGGAGGCTCAGTAAAAATATCACCCCCACCTTCTTGAAATTCTGTGCCAGAAATTCCTCTTTTTCTATCCCTGTTTTCATTTGTCTTTTTCCCTTTTTTCTTTCATCTCTCTTGTTTATTTTCTGCCTTACCAGTCCATTCCCCTGCCTTTTTTCTAGCAAATCTATATATTTATATTTTTTCCCCCAAAGATGATGTGACATTTTGCCTGTATTGTTTTGTTCTGGTGATCAACCAGGTAGCAATATTATAAATACTGGGGTGGGTGCAGGGTGTCCTTTCTGCATTACTTCCTTGCTGCCCATATGGCATTTTTCTTATGCAATTTTTTTTACATTTAATTGTTTATTATCTTTTTTGTGCTTTTTTGTAACCTGGGGATGATCAGTTTTGCAGAATGGCACGCGTCCTCAGCATGGCTTGGTTTTATTGGCTTTACTGGAAGGAAATAATTGAAGTGTTTTGTCATTTTATGAGGGTTTGGTTGGGTTTTTTTTCAGCTTAACAGTGTTGGATGTTTATGGTGATTAGGTGGTGTTGATGTTGAACTTCAGGAGGGTTTTGTAGGAGTTGCTGAAATTGAAGAGGGTGACAGCCCTGGTATGGCCTTTGTGGTCGGTGGGGCTATAAACAGTATGCAGTGATATGGAGTGCTGTAGAAGCAGTGTCAAGTAACAGTAATCACCACAGGGATATAACTGTGTATCTCCTAACCCCTACCCCACCCCTGCCCTTCTTTCTTTTTCTTTTTGCACTTAGTCGCTCTCAAAGAAAGTTTTCTTTTTTGTTGTACAGAACTTGTTTTGTGTTAGCTGAAAAAATCAGATTTTTAGAGATCTATATTGAACATACTTTTTTTTTTTTTTGCATTGATAGTATAATATTGTGCTGTTATGATATGTTATAAGAAGATGAGAATTCATTTCATAATATTGTGCTGTTATGATACAAGAAGATGAGAATTCATTTCATTTTTTGTTTAGTTTTATATCAACAGACATAGAAGATTATGTATGACAGAACTTGGGCATACAGTGTGATATAATTATTAAATCAGATTATAAAAGATTCAGCATAAAGCTAGTGAGTATTAAATCCTATAAAAGTTGTATGCACTTTGGAAATTTATATTAGTAGATTGATTGATGTCCTTTGATAGCAAAGAGATGCATATTTTATTTATAACATTTCCTTGAAGAATTTTTCATTTTCGTGCGATGATGTGTGTGTGTGTGTGTGTGTGTGTGTGTGTGTGTGTGTGTGTGTGTGTGTGTGTGTGTGTATGTGTGTGTGTGTGTGTGTGAATGAGTGCACACCCAGATTTTAGTGTTTATAATTCAAAGCTGGTATTGATGAACAACCAGTAAATTTCCTTGTTGGTTACAAAGCAGCTTTACTTTATGGTTCATACTATTTGATGATGATAATCTGTTACTATCTAGAAAACAGTAATTTTTCTGAATGCTTCTGTTTTGTGATGGAAGTAAAACTAACAGAAAAGTGAAGAGATACAGCAGTTTGTTATTGATTGATTTCGATAGAAGCGTTTTGATTTGTTTTTGCAAGATATAGCACTATATAAATTCCATGTTTTATTAGTATTACTATTATTTCTTTTTGTGTTTGTAAAAAGAGTTGTTTACATTAAAATACTGTCAATCTTAATTTTACTGAAAAGATTGTTTTCCTTGGTTAAAGATATTTGCCCCACTCAGAAAGCTGGGAAAATTAGAAAATGAAAAAGAACCAAATTTTGTCGAAAAGAGCCATCATCAAGGAATTTTTGCAAGCTCAGATTTTCCATTGTCAAATACACAGGGTGTGTTTTGTTTGGACCCTGTTTGTTTTTTTTTCTTTTGTTTCATTTTGTTTTGTTTTGGAGTTATTTTTGTTGGTGTTTTAGTTTTTTTTTTTGCTGTTGTATTTTTCTTTATTTTGTTTACAGATGTTTTCCTTTTGGAGAGGTTTTTTTTTGTTGTTGGGTTGTTGTTGGTGTTGTCTCTTTTTTTTTGGGGGGGGGGGGGGGATGTTTGTTTGGTTTGTCAGTGGGGGGGGGGGGGGGGCTGTTTGTTTGGGGGCATTACGGTTATATTCAATTTTTTTTTTGTTTCTTGCTTTTTTTTTTTTTGTTAGATATTTGCTGCATTTTTTTCAAATTCAGAATTAAGGTATGTTTTTGTGTTGAGTGGCTGAAAAAAAATGAAAAGTGATGGATATCATTTTGAAATTATTTGATGGTGATAAATTTTTATGGATCATAAATGAGTTAACTGGACATGTGTCTGGTATAACCAGACTTATGATGTTGGGTCCTACAGATCTCAGAAGTGGACTCTAGCTTTTAGGGGGGGGGGGGGGGGGGAACCAATTTTGCAAGGGGGGGGGGAACACCCCAATTTTGCAAACATTATTTGCCTCTTGTTCTTCTTTTTTATTTTGCCTATCATTGGTTATGCCCTGTTTACAGAGAATTAAACTATCAAAATTCATGATTGATTGTGTGTGCTGAATTTTTTGGGTGAAGCTGTGTACCTGTGGAATGTCTATGTACCTCGAGAGAGGTTACCGTACATCTCTAAACAAACACACACACACAACACACACACACTCTCTCTCTTTCTCATCTCTCTGTCATCTGTTACTCATCTCTCTCTGTCTGTCTTCTATTTGTCTGTCTGTCATCTGTCTGTCTTCTCTCTCTCTCTCTCTTCTGGGGACGATAGCCTAGTGGTCAGAACATTGGCTGGCAATTTGACGACCTGGGTTCGAGTCCGGTCGAGAAGATTTTTCTTCTGGAGTTAATGTCAGTGCTGACTCCACTCTCCCCCAAAGTCCTTCGGATGAGACTTTAAACCTAGGCCCCGTGTGTGAACGCACGCAGAACACCTTGCGCACACGTTAAATCCTGTCCTGCTTTTCGTAAGAGTAGGCCATTGTGACATTTACAAATCTGCATACACACGGGGACTGGATAAAAAAAGCACAAGAGTGCTTATTCCATTATCCTCGGTATAAAAGAATAAATCAAATCAAATCAAATCTCTCTCTCTCTTCAGAATCAGGTAAATCTTCACTTGCCTTTTTTTTATTTTTTTTTAGGTTTCTGTTTGTTTTAAGGGAAGGGGGGGGGGGGGGTTAAAAGGTAGGAATAGGGTGGAGGGTGGGAGAAAGTTGAAAGATAATCACATAATTAAGGGTTTAGAGTTAAAAAGTTGATTCCACACACACACACACACACACACACTCATGCATGAATACAAACACACATGCATGCACGCACACACGCACACATGAACGTGTGCACACACACACACACACACACACACACACACACACACACAGAGTTACAAAAACGCCACTTTTACATCTTAGCAAATTAAATATGATTCCAGTTCACAGCACACAATTTTCAAGTGGGTTTTTTTTTGTTATTTTTTTTAATCACCGGTATACCAGACAAAGCTGCAAAGCATAAAGATACACTCCAAAAAATCTGCAAATGAAAAAGTTATACAAGCAAGGCTGATCAAAAAATGTGTAAACTGTTATTAAATCATTGAACAAAAAAATTCATGGAAAAACCATAGAACACAAAAATACAATGATGAAAAATACTGCTTTTGAAATGAAAAAATGTGCAAATCATTTTTTTTGCATAGTAAATTTTCTTTGGTCATTTAAAGTCAGTTTAATCCATATTATTTTTTGTCAAACTCCAATAAATTTAACCAGTACTTTTCCAATTTAATCCATATTTTTCCACACTGTCAGTCACCTTCTATTTTTTCATGCTCCAGTCAATTTAATTCCTGTTGCTCAGACACCAGTCAATTTAATTCTTGTTGTTCAGAATCCAGTCAATTAAATTCCTGTTGTTCAGGATCTAGTCAATTTAATTCCTGTTATATGTTGTTCAGACTCCGGTCAATTTAATTCCTGTTGTTCAGAATCCAGTCAATTAAAAATTTCCTGTTGTTCAGGATCTAGTCAATTTAATTCCTGTTGTTCAGACTCCAGTCAATTTAATTCCTGTTGTTCAGACTCCAGTTAATTTAATTCCTGCTGTTCAGACTCCAGTCAATTTAATTCCTGTTGTTAAGGATCTAGTCAGTGTGACTCCTGTTGTTCAGATTGAAGTCCATGTGATTCCTGTTGCTCGATTTCCAGTCCACTTAATCCTATTGTTCACACTCTGTCAAACTGATGGATACTTTCCAGGGTCCAGTCAAATCAGTTCCTACTTTTCAGATCCCAGTCCAAGTTTATCATAGACACCATCACAACAAGTTATAAGACCGAGCCATTAATTTAAAAAAAGAAAAAAAAAAAGGCAAACATGTAAAGTTTTCTGCATGATATCTTTTATCTGCTTAAATACCATTGAGCAATATAATTACAATAATAAATGGAAGAATAAGTCAAGTCAAGTCAATAAAACACTTTAATCATCCCTGAAGGGCAATTACAATTCAATACTATAATACTAATAACCCCACACTTGTGGATTGGCATGGAAGGCAAGAACATTTTCACTATACTGGCAATAAAATACCTCCCGACATTCCAAAAGATTTCTTTTTTAACCTTACCTTCCCACGTTTGCCGTTACAGAACGGCAGATAGACCACACCTCTCCGATTGCCACACAAGTGCCGTTTTGCAATGTTGGTCACATGTCCCGACTTTGCCAAAGTGCTTTCTTTTTGTATAGGTCACACATTTCTTAAATCATAATAAAATATTCTTTATCTACATGTTCATTTCATTTTCCTTTGAGAAAAATATACACTTTTAACTGGGTGTCAAGTCTTCAGGGGTGCCCCCATGGTCGCCAGACTAAGGGATAGATAGCTAGCTAGATAAGTTCAAGATTTAATTCACAAGATTTTTTTTGTTCAACGGTCACCCATTTTGGGGGCAAATCCCTGACAAAGGGGGTTTTCCTCTAGCTAAACTCTTGGCAGGCTAAGGGTTAACAGGAGACTTACTTCCAGGGTTTTAACATGGGTTCCATCCTCTATCTTTTGATACAGAAACTGGAATTATTTTTAATTTTTTTTTATTTTAAGATTTATAAGTTTGTACATCCGTACAGAGTATATGATATATGCACTTAGTCAAATAAGCAATAACCATTATTATTATACTCTAGTCACTATGATTGTGTAATAGCAGTTACACATATATGTGCAGAGTAAATACATACTGGTTTATTAAAAAAAAGTAAGTAAGTCAAAGTTTTTTTGGTGTTTTTTTTTTAAACTGTATGAAAAAAAAATACGGACACTGAATTTGGAAAAGATATCACCCACAAAACCATTACCAAAGAATTAAACACACACACACGTTATTTTTTCACCATTCACTTTCTGCCCCATTAGGTACATTCATTTGAATAAGTCTACATGACTGTCTAAATCAACTTGTAGCAAAAGGACATTAAACCAATGAGAAGAAGAAAACCCACACACACAAGTACATGACCCCTCTCCCCCCAAAAAAAACCCAAACAAACAATAACAACCTCAACTAATCCAAATATCAAAAACAAAAGTAAAAAGAAATACCACCAAGTATGAGAGCACAGAGTTTGTGTGGGTTTTCTTTTATATGTTGTTGTTGGGTTCTTTGGGTTTTGTTTGTTTTTGGTTGTTTGGCCAGAACTGATGGCAATTCGTTTTTTATATCACACACACACACACACACACACAACAAAACTATTCACTTAGGTATATTTCTTTTTTGTTTGGAGCTTTCTGTCTGTTTGCTTTTCACTTTTTGTTCTGGCTGGCTCAGAAAACTCTGACAGATCTAGATATGACAGCTGATGAAACTGGCACAAACAATTTGCTGGCAATGTCTTTCGCTGACAAACTCACTCATTCTTTCATTGTAACTAACAATCATTTGCAAAATACCACAGATTTTTTTTTAAAGGCTGATGTGGAACTGAAAGGCAAAGCTGAAGACAGCCAAAAAAAAAGACAACCCAGTCCCATCCATTTTCAAGACCCTTGAGCGAATGTATACATGAAAACCAAGTTTATATAATTTTAAGTATATTATATATAAATTTGATATATATATATGATTAATGCACCACTGGGAAGACAACACTGCAATCATATGGCCAATAAGTATTCAATACTAAAGCATTTTGGTAGGGATCCGATGATCAATAAGTCAGTATTGCATTGACATAACACGCTAATATATTACCATATTGGGACTATATTTGATTAGCCAATACGGCATTCAAACTGCCCTCATGTCGAGCACCTGACATCCTGTGTATGGCATCCGGTTATTAGTAGATAATATTGCACATACATAGATCTATACTATCGGTATTCAATAACATCATTACAACACAACACTCAAGATATTTCAAGCTGTTTTCAATAAAGCGCATTGCATATGATTGTTAAGCTGAAGCTGGCAGTAATCCCATACAATGTTTGTTTGGTGGTTGGTTTTTCTTTTCTTCTTCCATTCTGTATAATGAAGAATAGCTGTATCGATGATTGTTTATCCCCATACACATCTTGAACATGCTTTAAAACAAAAATAAAATTGTCTCGTTGCTTCTTTTATCACTAACCATAAAGCCATCCAAAAAAAAAACCCATCAGAAATATACATACACACACCAACTTTTGTTTTTATTGATAAAAAAACCAAAAAAACAAGTTAAGGTGATTTTTCATCAATAAAAAGAAAACAAATAAAAGTATACACCCACACACAAACGATCACTAAACTTCTGATCTCCACCATCTGTCATTTTCATTTCCTTGCGTCAAAGAGTTCTTCTTCCTGTCTATTATGCCAACAACATCCACAGCAAGATAACAAGCTGTCTGGCTTCATGCTGTGGGCAGGAGCGCGTGTCACGTCGCTGGCTGTCTACTTCTTGACAGCGCTGTCGAGGTCCTTCATGACACGCAGCACCTTTTCCTCCTCGAAGGGAAGAGCCACCAACTGCACGCCCGCTGGCAGTCCGATGGAGCCTTCAGCATCCTGTAACAAAGACACGCTGCCATTATCAGGATGGTTTTTTGGTTAAGGGGTTTTTTTTTGGGGGGGTTTGTTTGTTGTTGAGGATGGAATAAGTACTTGTGTGTGTGTTGTTGGTTTTTTTTTTACATTCAGTCTGCATGTGGTTTTTTAAATATTTTATTTTATTTTATTCTTTTATATTGAAGATAATGCAACGCAACACAGCGCAATGCAACACAAACACAACACAACGCAACACACAACACACACACACACACACACAACCACAACACCAACACAAACCCTGCCCCCCCCCCACACACACACACACACACACACACACACAAAAAACACACACACACACACACACACACACACACACACACACACACACACACACACACACACACAGAAACAGAAACAGGACTAACCTTGACAAGGAATTTCTCCATGTATCCTGTACGAGGGTAGACAGAGGGATTCTGAGGCGCTGGAGGTCCTGCTCATTGACCTTGGTGAGGGGCATGGAGCCAGTGGGGTAGTTCAGCAGATTGAAGAGGGCGGTGTACACTATGGCAGCTGTGGACACAGCAAGCAACAATCATGTTTATAGCAAGCAACAATCATGTTTACAGCAAGCAATAATCATGTTTATAGCAAGCAACAATCATGTTTAGTTCAGCAGATTGAAGAGAGCGGTGTACATACACTATGGCAGCTGTGAACACAGCAAACAACAATAATTTTATTTTTATTTTATTTATACCACTTTATGTCACAGCAGATTCCTCTGCATGAAATTCAGGCTACCCTCCCCGGGAGAGCGTGTCGCCACAAGTGCCACGCTTACCCTTTTTTTTGTTTTCTTTTTCCTGTCTGCAACTGTATATGTTTCCCTATCAGAGTGGATTTTTTCTATAGAATTTTGCCTTGTTGCAGTGGGTTCTTTTACGTGCGCTAAATAATGATATGTAACACAGGCCCTTGGTTTATCGTCTCATCTGAAAGACTAGCGCCCAGACCACCACTCACAGTCTAATGAGACGGGGGGGAAAGTTTTGGGCCAAAACAGAATTCGAACCACCGCACGCTCTGACCCAGACTTTTCGCTTTCTAGGCTGGTGCGTTACCAACTACACCATCAGTCCACCAGATCACCGATCCACCAGACCACATATCATGTTTAGTTCAGCAGGTTGAAGACAGCAGTGTACATACACTATGGCAGCTGTGAACACAGCAAGCAACAATGATTTTATTTTTACTTTATTTATACCACTTTATGTCACAGCAGATTCCTCTGCGTGAAATTCAGGCTGCCCTCCCCCGGGGGGAGAGCGTGTCGCCACAACTGCAGCGCCTACCCATTTTTTTTCTTTTGGCTGTCAGATCATGAGTGCAATGCTCTATTCACTAGGCTCTCCTCCTCCTTCCACCCTCCTGTATACGACTCTTTTCAACAAGTGCTTCACCATTCAGGCAGCCATACTCTGACTTCAGTAGATTTGAAACGAGAGTGGTGCAGGTTGTTATGCTTCCAGCTTGCCAAGGCTAAAGATGACCTCAAAACAACATTTAAGATTAACAACTCTGTGTGTGTGTGTGTGTGGTGTGTGTGTGGTGTGTGTGTGTGTGTGTGTGTGTGTGTGTGTGTGTGTGTGTGTGTGTGTGTGTGTGTGTGTGTGCTGCCTCTTCCTGTGACGTTCTTGTCCTGCTGTCCTGCTCAATGTCCCTGTTCCAGCCATATCCAGATTCATAATGTCGCATTCTCAGGGTCAGAAATCCACAGGGAGTCTAGGTGTTCTTTCACAGTCCCTAAATCTGTAATCCCTGGGATGTATTGTGTGTGTGTGTGTGTGTGTGTGTGTGTGTGTGTGTGTGTGTGTGTGTGTGTGTGAGTGTGAGTGTGTGAGTGTGAGTGTGAGTGTGTGTGTGTGTGTGTAGGTGTGTGTGTATGTAGGTGTGTGTGTGTGTGTAGTGTGTGTGTGTGTGTGTGTGTGTGTGTGTGTGCGAGAGAGAGAGAGAGAGTGTGTGTGTGTGAGAGAGAGAGAGAGAATGTGTGTGTGAGTGTATACATGTATGTGTTTGAATGTGTGTGTGTGTGGTGTGTGTGTGTGCATGCATGTATACACTCGCACATGAGCATGCATGCATGCTTGTGCATGTAAATACGTGACAGCTCAGTTACTCACGGAAGAGCACCTCCTCATAGGGGCAGTGACAGCAGGGAAGGCAAGCCAGGGGCCAGCAGAGGTCCAGTGCTCACCTCTCCAGCCTGCAGCACCTCCATCTTGTAGTACTGCACAGCATCAGACAATACAATTAATAACACACAGCACCTTCCAGCATGCAGCACCTCCATCTTGTAGTACTGCACACAACAACAACAAAATAATAACACACAGCACCTCTCACGCCTGCAGCACCTCATCTTGTAGTTGCACAAACAACAACAACAACACAATAATAACACACAGCACCTCTCCACGCCTCAGCACCTCCATCTTGTAGTACTGCCACACAACAACACAACAACACAAAATAACACACAGCACCTCTCCACGCCTGCAGCACCTCCATCTTGTAGTACTGCCACACAACAACAACACAATAACACACATCACCTCATCCACCCTGCAGCACTCCCATCTTGTAGTACTGCACAAAAAAAACACACAAACAACAACCCACACAATAATCCACACAATAACACACACACCCCTCTCCACGCCTGCAGCACCTCCATCTTGTAGTACTGCCACACACACAACAACACACATAATAACACAATAACACACAGCACCTCTCCACGCCTGCAGCACCTCCATCTTGTAGTACTGCCACACAACAACAACACAATATCACAATAATAACACACAGCACCTCTCCACGCCTGCAGCACCTCCATCTTGTAGTACTGCCACACAACAACACACACAATAAACACACAGCACCTCTCCACGCCTCAGCACCTCCATCTTGTAGTACTGCCACAACAACAATCAACAGATCACCTAACTCCATGTATACGACACAACAAAAATAACAAACACAATAACAAAACACACATCACCTCCGCCTTGTAGTACTGCCACACAACAACAACAACAACAACAACACAGTAACACACATCACCTCTCCAGGCCTGCAGCACCTCCATCTTGTAGTACTACCACACAATAACAACACAATAACAACGCAATAACAACACAATAACACACATCACCTCTCCAGGCCTGCAGCACCTCCATCTTGTAGTACTACCACACAATAACAACACAATAACAACACAATAACAACACAGTAACACACATCACCTCTCCAGGCCTGCAGCACCTCCATCTTGTAGTACTACCACACAATAACAACACAATAACAACACAATAACAACACAATAACACACATCACCTCTCCAGGCCTGCAGCACCTCCATCTTGTAGTACTACCACACAATAACAACACAATAACAACACAATAACACACATCACCTCTCCAGGCCTGCAGCACCTCCATCTTGTAGCACTGCCATACAACAACAACAACAACACAATAACAACATAATAACAACACAACAACACACATCACCTCCATCTTGTAGTACTACCACACAACAACAACACAATAACAACACAATAACACACAGCACCTCTCCACGCCTGCAGCACCTCCATCTTGTAGTACTGCCACACAACAACAACAACAACACAATAACACACAGCACCTCTCCACGCCTGCAGCACCTCCATCTTGTAGTACTGCCACACAACAACAACAACAACACAATAACACACAGCACCTCTCCAGGCCTACAGCACCTCCATCTTGTAGCACTGCCACACAACAACAACACAATAATAACACAATAACACACATCACCTCTCCACGCCTGCAGCACCTCCATCTTGTAGTACTGCCACACAACAACAACATCACAATAACAACATAATAACAACACAATAACACACATCACCTCCGCCTTGTAGTACTGCCACACAACAACAACAACAACAACACAGTAACACACATCACCTCTCCAGGCCTGCAGCACCTCCATCTTGTAGTACTGCCACACAATAACAACATAATAACAACACAGTAACAACACACAGCACCTCCATCTTGTAGTACTGTCACACAACAACAACACAATAACACACATCACTCCTGGAGTTTTTGTTTTTTTTATATCACTCTTGGAGTTAACATCTGTGCTGATTCCACTCTCCCCTAAAGTCCTTCGGATGAGACTATAAACTGAGGACCCGTGTGCGAACGCACGCAGAACATCTTGCACACACGTTAAATCCTGTTACACTTTTCATAAGAGTAGGTCATTGTGTGCCAGTGGGAACAGATGACAATATTTACAAAACTGCACACACACAGGGACTGGATGTAAAAAAAAATTTTTTTTTTAAAGCACAAGCATGCTTATTCCATTATCCTCGATATAAAAGACTAGAAAAAAATATATGATTTTTTTTTAAAACATCAGCATCGTCTTTTCTTTTGTCCTCTGCATTCTCTTGTGGAGTGGGATGCCTAGTGCCTGGTATTCTTCGGTTTCTTAAGGTTTACCAATATTGAGAGTTTGCGTATTTAACTGTTTTTGCCCACCATGAAGGTAGCAGCATTCCAACTTCAGGAATGTATGATGGGTATGTTTGTGTTTCTGTAACCCACCGAATGCTGACATAAATGTACGTATTTGATCTTCTGCATGTGTATATACATGAAACGAATTAAGGCAATGGCAGGTCTGCACTTGAATTTGACCTGGAAGATTGTAAAAAAAATCCTCACTCTTAATTCACCAGACACTGCCGAGATTCAAACCCATGACTTTGCGGACCCATGGAATTGAAGTTGGTTGGTCTTAACCAGTCCACTATTGCATCTGTCAAATCATGATGATCTTTCCTCAAACAGTTATCACAGAGATATCAATGTATGCTTGGGCATCTGCGCACACCCATGCAGATATTTTAATACTGAAGAATGCATTATAACACACACACGCACGCACGCATGCATGCATATGCACACACATGCATACACGCATGAACACACACATGCATACACGCATGAACACACACATGCATACACGCATTCACACACGCATGCACACACGCACGCATTCACACACACACACGCACGCACGTGCGCGTGCGCACCACACACACACACACACACACCAAACACACACACACACACACACACACACACATTACACACTTGTTCTCAACAAAACACACTTACCAAGAGTCTTTCTTGCAAATCCCACCAGTCAGTCACTGTCCTGGCAGAAGGGAAAAGAAAATCCATTATGCATACATCATGTTTCCTTGAAATGAACACAGTGCATGCAGAATACTATGATGATGATGATGATGATGATGATGATGATGATGATGATGATAATGATGATGATGATGATGATGATGATGATGAAGTGGTATTTATATGGCGCTATATCTTGCAAAAAAAAAAATCAAAGCACTTGCATTTAACCAATTCTTACACATGCAACCAATAACAATTTAGATTTTTAACAAAGTCAAATGTACGCACACACACACACGCACGCACGCACACACACACACACACACACACACACACACACACACACACACACACACACACACACACACACATAAAGGTTACACACTTTGGCAGGGCGGTGAATATTTCAGCTGTTAAGAGCAAGGGCAAGCTATAACATGAAACAGGAGGGGGAAAATCTTAACTTTGAAATAAATATTTCTTGAGGCTGGATTTAAATGTGTCATAGGAAGGCTTTTTATGAACGGAGCATAACAGGGTGGCTTTAATCACCGGTGAATAACATGTTGCACCATTACACATAAAGTTAAGTTAAGTCTGTCCCGAGCCATAAGGCTCATCAGGCCGGTGCTTATCCCGGTTTCTGTGGCGTTAAGCGACTGAGAGTCATAGACTCCCCCCTGGATAGGACGCCAGTCTATCGCAGGGTTGACCCCCAACACAAGGTTGGTACCCCTTTTACACCTGGGTGGGGTGAGAAAATAGCCGTAAAGTGCCTTTTCCAAGGGCACAACGCCATAGCGGAATAGCTGGGATCGAGCCCGCAACCTTTAGATTACGAGTACAACGCCCTAACCACTAGGCCACAGCGGCGGCTACCATTACACATGGGCTTGAACTACTGCACAAAGGATGAAACAATCTTTCGCGTTGCTCCAAAGTCTGATGCTGAAGAAGATTTTTTTTTTTCTTTTTCAATCTTTTTATTTTTTTTCATGTTGTTGATCCTCACCTACTGTTCCAAAGTTCACCAACGGTGAGATTTTGTGCATACAGCTGTTTTTACCCACCATTCTTAACCCTCTTGCATTCGGATTCTCTCAACATAAACTGCCCCTAGATTTCACATTCCATCACGAAATCAGGTCAGGCACACACACATGCTCACTGGCCTTTTCCTCCTCCTTCTAAGTACAACATACCAGCAGCTATAATTACTTCCAGACTCTCAGCAGGGTGTCTACCTCTAGCCTGATTTGAGCTTTGACATGTGGTAGCAATTAGAGATGGTCACAGCGTGATGGAAATCTACTGTGTGTAAATCCCAGCAAATCCTGGTCGGATTCGGGGGGGGGAGGGGGGGGCAATTATTCAATTCTGGCAAGTCCCCATTCGGGGCTAAGAGGGTTAATAAGGTAGCTGCATCCTGACTTCAGGGATGATGTCCAAACACAACACTGGTGTGCATGTGTCTTTTTTCCAATTTTGCCATCCGTTTCCACTGGCACGCAATAGCCTACTCTTCCAAAAGGTGGAAGAAAAAGTTCTAATATGTGCGCAACATGCTTTGAGTAATTTCACACACACACTCAGCACCTTGGTTTACAGTCTCATCCGGAAGACGTTCAGGGGAGTGGAATCAGCGCTGATGCCAAAAACTCCAGGAAAAAAACAAATCCTCTTGAATGGGCATCTCGGTGGTAGCTCGAGCCAGGGATCGAACCCAGGCTGTCAGATCACAAGCTTAATGCTCTAACCACCGGGCTACCCTCCCTCCCCCCCAAATGTGTTCCTGTAAATGCCAGTTTCTTTCATTCTATGAAACACTGTGCTTCCATGGATTAAAGACCTATTAAAAAAAAAAAAAAGAAGAACTCGGTAAAAAAAAAACCCAAAAAAACAAAAACAAACAAACAAACAAGCAAGCAAGCAAGAAAAAAAAGGAAACACCACCAACAAAAAATGGTTAAAAAAAAAAAAAAAGTGCTGGATACTAACCTTGGATGATTGCACAGGCCAATATTCATCTTGCCGGTAGCAGGATCCTGCACAGAAAATAAAAGGTAAAGGTGCCCCGTAACCTATGTGGTTGTCATGGAGTGAGGCATCAGAGACCTCAGCTTTCTGTAGGGGCCAGCATATAGAAGGTGGC
>CM060323.1:38456391-38458891 GCA_030674155.1 Stramonita haemastoma
ATCAGTAATCCAAGAAACTAGATATGTTACACGTTGTCCAGAGCTAGATCATCTGATCATCAATGAAATTTATATTTCAAAGATCTGTTTAACACTTGTACCCCAAGGGTGCAGCTGCACTGCAGTCTCTGTGGACCAGCCCTGCAGCAGCTGAGTGCAGTGTGCACTGGGTCATCATAGTAAAATCCTCATATCTTTTTTGTTTGAAGCCCATTTTTTATGAAACTGTGGCACTGTATGGGTAAATGACTGCCCATTATATGCGTGCATAAAAATTTATATTGCATAAAAAAGAGTATGTTAATTATGGTGTCAAATTACGTAATTGCTCTGATTTTAAGTGGTGATCCCACTTGATGGGCTTATGATTTTTACACAATGTATGCAACAAATACAACACAACAACAACAAAACTATACAAGAATCTCAAATAAACAGGGACAAACATAGGTACTATACAAGTTTTCTTCCAGCATGGCATCACATGTAATATAATCAAAGGGAACCACTGAACTGTACACATGACACTGTCACAATAACGATCATGGAATATACAGATAACATTTCTTCCCTAGCCCAAGTAAGTTCCTGAACTTTTCTACACTACTTTATTCATATGTACAGAATGTTGCACTTCACCTGGTGGCTTTTAGTTCATTTTCATGTAAGCAGTTGGTGTTTATCGTAGCGGTACTCAGTACCAAGGCCACGCCCCTCCCCAGTCACCCCCCTCCCCCTTCCTACCCCTTTTAGCTGGCCTATCTCGCTCCTCACGTGGCACACAGTTTAGTATCGTAAGACTCAAAGCTCTCACGATCTCTATCCAAAACACGATCTTTATCGGCAACGTAATAACTCGTTTAAAACTTCTGTTACTTCGTCAGCAGTGAAAGTATTATGTACCAAAGGCATACTACAAGCATATGACATGTAAAACAACAATAAACACAACAAAAACACGCTCAATTTATATGCAAATTAGCTGTGAACGATGTGCGACCAACATGGCAGCTAAAGCCAACAAGCTAAAACGACCATGTGAGAACAGAACAGAATGGGAGGGCGAAAGTGAAAGTACCTGCTGTGGTACGGATTAATCCTTACCCCGTCCAGGGGAGATGATCGTGTGGTACGGATTAATCCGTACCTGGGGTAGAAAGTGTTAAGCTATCTATCCAAACTTTGGTCAAAACCGAATGCTTTGTCAGTCATTGATATAGCCAAAGTGCCAAGGCCTTATATAAAAATGTTGTCACTTTTGAAATCGTATGCTGAGGCTGTCTTCAGGCACAACAATCTCTTGGACATAACAACCCTCAGTCTCCATCAGGAAGAAAAAACTTTCTGAAGCCTGAGTGTAGCTGCCTATAGAGCTAGGTACTCGAAAACAGCCATACGCACAAACTTCTCACCTAGTGTGTACTTGACATTGGTTGACCTTTCAGGGAAACGAAAACAACACACAACGTCAACAACAACATTATCTAGCAAACCTAAATTCAGGGCTGTTATTTCACTGCTAATTTACATCCTGATGTATCAAATGAACTAGACTGCTCAGAATTTCACTCTAATTCCCTTAGCTGCGAGGCTTCATTACACAGTGGAAGGTATATACTTCTTCATGTATCAAATGCTTTGTCCTTCAGATGAGACTATAAACTGAGGCCCCATGTCCGAACATACCATGAACATCTTGCACACGCGTTAAATCCTGTTCTGCTTTTTGAAAGAGTCGGCCATTGTGTGCTCATGTGAACAGATGACAAAATCTACAAACATACACACAGAGACTGGATGTAAAAAAAAAAAAAAAACACCAACAAAATCATGAGTGCGAATTCCATTACCCTCGATACAAAAGAATAAATTTATTTTGAAAAATTATTTTTTAAAAAATGAATAGGTTTGCTCAAAAGTTCACTCAAAATCCCTTAGCTGCCATGTTTGATTGCATAGTGTGGAAGGTAAGACACTACCCAAAGGCAAAAAACAGAAAGATTTGAACTCACGACAACAAACCCTGGGGGAAGTTGGTGCGTGCAAAGGGCACAGCTCCAAGGTCCTTCAACAGCTGAAAAAAAAAAAAAAGTCATTACTGGAAACAAGAGGGGGGGGGGACAGGATAGCCTAGTCGTTAGAACATTGTGCTTACAATCTGACAACCCGAGTTCGAATCCCGTTCAAGGGATATTTTCTCCTGTAGTTAACATCAGTGCTGACTCCATTCTCCCCAAAAGTCCTTTGGATGCGACTATAAACCGAGGCCCCATGTGCGAATGCACGCAGAACATCTTGCGCACACATTAAAATCTGTTCCCCTTTTTGGAACAGAAGGCTATTGTGTGCCAGTGGGAACAGATGACAAAATTTACAAAAGTGCGACCACATGGGGCCTGGATGTTAAAAAAGCACATGATTGCTTATTAAATTATCCTCAATATAAAAAATAATAAATAGATATAAATAAATAAATAAATAAATAAATAAATAAATAAAT
>CM060323.1:38466391-38471391 GCA_030674155.1 Stramonita haemastoma
CTGGTGGGGTGAGAAAATAGCCGTAAAGTGCCTTTTCCAAGGGCACAATGCCATAGCCGAAGCTGGATCGAACCCGCAACCTTTAGATTACGAGTCCAACCCCTAAACCACTAGAATACAGCGGCGACATTTTCAGTCACCATGAGTTTACATGAATACATATCCTTGTCCTGTGAATAACCTGGTCATTGCAGACCGTTCCACAAGGTTTTCACTACAGGAGTTGTATGTGCATATTGTCCTATGCTAATCTGGTCATTCTAGACTGCTTCATTAGGGTTTTAGCCACAAAGAGTTGTACATACATATTGTCATCCTTTCATTAATTACACTGCACCTGTCTTGGCTTCATGAAGTAGATTTTAGGTAATGAGGGTGTTCGCATCAATTTTTTTAATATATATAATATACTCCCATGTTGAGTTCTCTCTCTCTCTCTCTCTCTCCTCTCTCTCTCTCTCTCTCTCTCTCTCTCTCTCTCTCTTTTCTCTTTTTCTCTCTTTAACCCTGCCTGTCTGTCTGTCTGTCTGTCTGTCTGTCTGTCTGTCTGTTTTTATCTATACTGACTATTATTAGGTCAAAAAGGTTTAATGGGTGGTGTTCACTTTTTAAGATTCTCAAGGATTCCCATGAGAATGAGAAATCATGGCACAAGACTCCATAGTCAGCAGCTCAGCAAAGACTGGAGCAAATGGAGGAGGAGGATCATGTCGTGGTTATATTGGGTGGAGGCTTACACTGAACTCAGGGATGCCGACAGGTGAGACAGGTAGGTAAGACAGGTGAGTTCTTTACTGTTGGATCAGAACAGGCATCACTGAACACCACCAAGAGCAATCACCACAGGCACGTCTCACCAGCTGGAACAGACCTCACCTTAGTTTGAAAATAACACTGCTAGATCCCTGAGGATCCTAGTGCACGCTCACTTAGATGTCAGGTCACAGACTAAACCGGTGTGTGGTTGTATCGTGCATGTTACGAGGTTAGATTTAACATTATGATGGCAGCAACAGCTAGAGGTTCATCACAGCTTTGAAACAGGTTAATAAGTAATAAAAAGAAATTTGGGTGGAAATGATCAGTAATATACATTGCAGAATATTTTGTCTTCTGTTTCTGATGACAACAGTTCTCCAAGGTAAGGGTGAGGACAGAAGGAGAAAAGGCAGACCACCTACATTGCCAACATCACTGAGATCAGTGGTCTGGAAGTGCTATAGCAGATCATAGAACACAACAGAGACAGAGAAAGATGGCGAACTCTGGTGGCATTGCGTGGATCTCCTACCAACAACAGCGGCACAGGAAGTCCCAGTGTGATGAGTGAGACAGTGCACATTCTGGCTGACCTCCAGGGTATTGCTGAGGAACATCCAACAACAACAACAACAACAACAACAATTCCATTTTCTGACCCTGCTCTGAATCATACATTAAAATGAAAGATGCTCACTTTGCGTGCCAAGCCAGGCTGAATGTCCTCCAACTTGTCGTAGACTTGGCTGACCACCTCCCTGCCATAGCTGGGCGCACACATCGGCATCGTGGCTATCCTGAGTCACCTTAGGCCCCTGGAGAAAAGATCACGCTTCGTGCAACACTGGTAGGTATCTGGTGGAGAAAAAAAAAGCAGAACACTATAAGTATTTACTTTTATCACAACCATGAAGCTGTTTTACAAAAAAAATAATAATAATAACGCTGCTTTTTTGCAGACATTCTGCTGCCTGACCTCAAAAGCCTATCATTTTATGTTTCAAGAAATGAAGAATTCAGGAAATGCTGTGTGGGTCAAATCTGGATACATTGAAACTGACATCCTCACTGAACATTTTAAGACCAGAGTTTATGCATACATGCAGAAAAGTTTCAAGAGCCAAATAAAAAAAAAACTTTCAGCAGGATTATTTGCCATGGAAGGCTACATAGATCTGAAACAGTTTTTGGGGTGGTATTTTTTTCAAAACCTTGTCCAGCACAACCCCTTATTACTTATTCAATGCAAGCCCTTCTCACCATTTATTCTCCTGAAGTCAGAATGTGGCTACCTTAATGTTGGGGAAAAACAGTCACATAAAATCTCACCATTGGTGAACCTCCGAGAACTCTAGCCAAGGAACAAAAGCAAAAGTATTCAGATTTCTTTTTTTTCCTCTTAAATTGTTTTAATTGAGTAAAATACCATAGTTCATCCCCCACTTCAGTGCTCCTTGGCTATGGTTGAGATTTTATCACTCCCTAGTTGCACAATGGAAAAACTGAAAATCTGATCTAAAAAAAAAAAAAAAAAAAAAAAAAAATCATTGTTCATCCCTTCAGTAGGCTTGACCTTTGGTCTTTGGTCTTGGCCAAACTGAGGTATTGTATCTGCCCCAGTGCTCAATGGACTTTGATTAGACCACTATTAGCTGAAAACTGCATGCTGGGTATGTTTGTGTCATCCATACCACTGGCTAAAGCCAGCCTTTTTTTTTTATCAAACCAATTTTTTTTCCTCATCAATTACAGCACAGATACAATTCTGTTTGTTTCTTGCTGTTAATATTTCTATCAATATCAAACAGAAGACTGAAGCTCTGAGTAAACTACTTGCCACCCTAGAAACAGTGTGAAACTGACAGCACCATAAAATCATTCTTCAACACTAAACGCCAACCTACTTGTAGTTTATAATACTACATGTAAGTGTGCACTTTGCCAGAGGATTTCTGTCCTC
Organism: Stramonita haemastoma; assembly: GCA_030674155.1. NCBI lineage: Eukaryota > Metazoa > Mollusca > Gastropoda > Neogastropoda > Muricidae > Stramonita > Stramonita haemastoma. The sequence goes on from CM060323.1 coordinate 38,469,111, forward strand.
CTCGGCCTATCTACCTTCTCATCTTACCACTGGGTGCATCGCTGCAAGCTCACTTTCAAAAAAAGGATAAAATTTCTCTAACAAACTAGCCCCGTTTGCGACCCCACAAAATGGAGTATAAAGAAACGCTCATAATAGCTAAGTGTCTTGCATGAAAACTTAGCATATCAACTCCATGTGGATGAGTGCAAAAGCTCACAGGCATAAAAAAGTCATTAAATGCTATAATTATGACAAGAGAAAAATGACTTTGGCAAATTCTTACAGGCACAAACTGTTTGTAAAGAGGATAATGCTTTTTCAGTTGGATCTCAGATTGGAAGAGAAGAAGCTGATATACTGTTTGGGTTGGGTTTCTTTTTCTTTTTTTTTAAGCAAAGCAATGATTGATAAGACTGGTCTGAGTGGATAAAAGGGACACTTAAAACAGTTAAGAGACGAGGCACAGAATACCAGTTTGCAGAAGTGTGCACTCAGTTTACATGAAAACTGGTGTGGAGAGGGGGGGGGGGAGAGAGGGGGAGAGGGGAAGGGGGGGGGGCAGAAGACAGGGTGACATTCAGGGAGAAAAAAGTTAAGTAAGACACTGTGGAGTGATCTATGCAATAGTAGAACATTATAGAGTGACTTGCCCAGACAGGAATAGTGTTTAGCATTCCTAGTATAGTCTATTGCATGCTACTACACACACTAAACTATTGTAAGCAAATTGCAAATACTCGCTGACTCAGCAAAATCACATGGTGTCAGAAGTGGGGTTTGCTCTTTATAAGACAAGATCAAAGTTCTTGCTGTGAAGCACATTTTGTCCTACTTTTTTTTCTTCTTTTTTTTTGGGGGGAGGGAAGGGGGGGGGCACTTCATGTTTTATACTTTTAACCTCATGGTCCACCAACTTCAGAAAAGCAACCTCCAAAAAGTGTGACATGTAACCTAAAATACCAGAAGAAAAAAAGAAGAAAATACTGGGTAAAATTGAAATGCACACAAACAACACAACAAAATACAAAAACATGAAAATGCACACACACACACACACACAACACCACACACACACACACACACACACACATGCACACAACACAAGACAACACACACACACACACACACACCACACACACACACACACACACACCAACACACACAACACACACACACACACAACACACATCACACACACACACACACACACACACCACACACACACACACACACACCACACACACACACACACACAACACACAACACACACACACACAACACACACACACACAACACACACACACACACACCACACACACACACACACACACACACACACACACACACCACACACACACCACACCACACACACTACACATACCACACCTCACACACACCACACACACACAGCACTAGCTCACACAGCACACGCGCGCGCGCGCCCACGTGCGTGCACACACACACACGTGCGCACGTGCGGCACACACACCACACGTGCGCACGTGCGTGCCACACACACCACAACAACCCCACACACACAGTGATGCCTATAGGCCAAAATGCTAGGCTATCATGACATAGTTGTGACTGCTTTGTCCTTCACAGACTCTCGGCTAGCCTACGCTACGCTAATAAGCCGCACCCTGCCAGGTCATGTTGACTGTGATCTGCACACAAGCCTATGTCTACCTAGGCCTAGCTGGTGATCGATCCTTTCCAAGTCCATGATTCATCAATGCAACTTGCCTAAAAGACATATTAAACTCTCATCCCTGTCTGTGATCAAAGCCAAAGCCAGCCGAAGCTGCGCACCAAAAAGTATTTAAATGGCACAGTAACCTCTGACATGAATGCTGGCAAGCAATCGCCTACACAAGCCCCATAGGCCTAACACCATCCCAGTGGGCCAACATTATCACTTTTTTCTTACGTGCATCATAGGCCTAAGCCCAGAGAGAGAAACAAAAAAGATGTAGCAGGTAGTAGGCTAACACTACAACAATCGAAAAAAGCTAGCAACACTTTCTTTTCACGATGCATACAGTTTCATACTCACTGTCACATATGCTGAGCTGTGCACACAGGTACGAGCACTGTCGGCGGGTTCCTCTGGGCTGATAAAGTGAAATGTAAACCGTTGGGCCTAGGCTTATGTCTGTCTTGTTTTGCTCTTTGCCCTCGGCCTACATTGGCGCGCTTATCTTCTTACTTGATTTATATATGTAAAAATCAGCCCCGTTAACAGTTGTTTCCGTAGTGTAGTGGTTATCACATCCGCCTAACACGCGGAAGGTCCTGG
>CM060323.1:38475522-38483022 GCA_030674155.1 Stramonita haemastoma
ATATAATATTTTTATATATTAAAAGCTCTCTATGTCCCAAAACAAAAGCGTTCTTCACAACATCCCCATATATTTTCTCCGGCTCATTTCCCCTTTCCCCCAATCGTATGTAGGCCATGTGAAAAAATGCGTGCGTGTGTGTGTTGTGTGTTGTGGTGTGTGTGTGTGTGTGTGTGGTGTGTGTTGGTGTGTGTGTGTTGTGTAGATATTTGCAGATTTTGTGCAAAACAAAAAAAAAGAAAAATGTAAGAAAAGGTTTCAATTTCTATTTTTTGTTTTTGTTTGTTTTTTTCCCTTCTTCTTTTTTCCCATATGTTTGTTTGGTTGGGCATTGCCTCTCTCCTCTCTCTCCTCTTTTCCCTCTTCCCTCCTCCCCCTCTCTCTCCTCTCCGCTCTCTCTCTCCCCTCCTCCCCTCTCTCTTCCCTCCTCACTCTCTCCTCCCCCCCCTTCTCTCTCTCTCTCTTCTCTCTTTCTCTCTTTTCTCTCTGTGAAAATGTGGTGTGTTTGTGTGTTTGTGTCTTGTTCTGTGCTGTGTGTTTGTTTCGACTGTGGTGTGTGGTGTGTGTTGTGTGTTGTGTGTGTTTTGTGTGTGTTGTGTGTGTCGTGTTGTTTGTGCCCTGTGTTGTCCTGGGGTGTGTTGTGTGTGTTGTGTGTTGTTTTTGTTTTGTGTTTTTTTGTGTGTGTGTGTATCCGCCCGTCCGTCCGTTGTCTGCTGTCTGTCCTGTCGTCTGTCTGTCTGTCCGTGTCTCTGGTGTCTGTGTTTTGCTTCGCCCCTTCTTGGATTTCTGTCTGGTGTTTTTTTGGGCAACTTAAAGAAAATCGGTGTGTGTGTTGGTGTGTGTGTTTGTTGTGTGTGTGTGTGTGTGGTGTGGGGGCGTATGTTGTGTGCCTGTGTGGTAGGCCTTGGGGTGTGTCTGTGTCTGTTGTGTCTCTGTGCTGTCTAGTTTTTGGGTCTCGGGGCGTGTCTGTGCTTGTCTGGTGTGTGTCTCGTGGGTTTTGGTGTTTTGTGTGTGTCTTTTTGTGTGTGGTCTGTTTGTGTGTGTTTTTTGGTGTGTTGTGTGTTGTGTTGGTTGTGTGTTGTGTTTTGTGTTTGTGTGTGTGGTGTGGTTTTTTATTCTTGTATCTGTCTGGGGTTTTTGTTTCGATTTTGTGTTGTGGTGAGGGCGGGGGTGGTGTCTGTACCTGTTCTGTGTCTGTGATGAATTCTGTGCTATCTCCGAGTTGTGGGGGGCCGCAGCACACACACCACACATACACACTTTTATCAGGGCTCTTACTTTTTTTCTACTCCTTTTTGTGGGCATAAACATAAAAAAAAGTAGCCATCAAAAAACAAACAAAAAATAAAGAAACCAAGCTCATTTGACATCCCCATTTTTTAAAAAATTAAAAAAAATCAATAAATAAAAAATAAGGAAGTTCTTCGTTTACCTTTACTCAGACAGATCAGGCTTATTTCTTGTTTTTCGTTACAAGTTTTTTGAGCCGCAAGGAGAGAGAGACCAGCAATTATCTGCAGTCTTGAACAACTTTTTTTTTCTGCTCCCCCGTCTCCTCCCCCCACCCCCGACCCTACCCCCCACCCCCCCCCCCCACCACCACCCTTCCCCCGCCCCCCCCACCATCCTGGTTTTGACTTCTCCCGGAGTCAACATTGGGTAACTCCCTCTCCCCCAAACAGTCTTTCGAAGACTATATAAACCGAGATCCCGTACCGTGTCGAACGCACGCAGAACATCTGAGCGCGCACACTTTTAATCCTTTCCGCTTTTCGTAAAGTAGCCTTGTTGCCGGTGGGAAAAGATGATATTTAAAAATTGCATACACGGGGGACGATGTAAAAAAAAAAGCACATAAGTGCTTAAATTTTCCTCGATACAAAAAAAAAAAAAAAATAAAATACAAACCCAAATGTCCATCCACCCCCCCCATCTCCCCCCCCCCCCCCCAAACTCCCTTCTAGTTTATCCGTAATTTTTCCCTTGAGTGGATAGCTTTTTCATGTTGGAAAATATTTGTTTTGCGTGCTAGCGCATTTTTGTGATAAAAAGAGATACAACAAAAACACAAGTTCCCGGAGTGTATTGTGTCCAAAGACAGCCACACACTCAACTCAAACACCAACACACAAACACACACCACACACCCCACACACCACACACACCCCACACACAAAACCACACACACACACACACACACACACACACACACACACACACACACACACACCACAAAAAGGGAAACAAAACGTTTTTTCCCCAAACATGTCCATATTTCTCTGGGGGTTTCTTTCCATGTCCAAATCGAATGTTGGCCAGTAAGAAAACTGGAAAATTGCAGACGGACCCCCCCCCCCCCCCATGGCGCAGGGTTAGCCCCTTTGGGTTTACAATTTGAGTGGTCCCAGTTCGAATCTCATAAAAAATATTAAATTTTTTTTTTTATCTACCGGCCCTAACCAGATTTAGGTTACTGGGCTCATTTTGGGGAATATTGGAACCACCGACGAGCTTCCATCATTTTGTGATGTAATTTCGAAAGTGTTGCTAAAAAATTACCACCAACACTGCAGGTGTCTGTATCGGGGGCCTGATTGACGCTGGGACAAAATGAAGGAAACATAAATGCAGCCCTGTCAGGCAGCCCCCTAAAGCACATGCATTTCCCCAAAACCCGCACATTACAGCATCTTCATCATCATCACTGTCATCATGCAGTTAAAGAAAATTTCTCTGTTTTCGGTGGCCCTTGCTACTCTTGTCTTAGGAGGTTTTCAGTTACAGTTTCCTCTACCATTTTGCGGTATTCACCTTCACCATCACCTGTTTCCCTATCTGGCGGGCCGTGCGGGGACCACTGAAGATTTTGGGAAAACCCGCTTTTCCCCCACTCCCCACGGCCTCCCCCCCCTCTGTTGCAGATCGCTCCACCCAAGCCCCTACTCCTCTGATTTTGTCTTCCCACGTTTTTCCCTGTCCCTCTTCCTCCCCCTTTTACTGTTCCCCTTAAACTTCTTGGCCAGCCCCGATGTGCGTGTGACGTATCCGTACCTCTTTAGTTTTCGTTTTTTCACGAAGCAGGAGCTCTTCAATTTGGTTTTTATGGCATCCTTTTTTCTGGTTTTCACTTCGTCAATAGTGATGTGACCTCTGTATGAAATGCCGGGAAATTTTCAAACCCTTGTGTGTGTTTTTTTTGTATCAAAAGCTTCGGGGGGGGTTTAAAGGGTTTAGGAAGAAAATCATAAAGGGCAATGTGGTAGTACCACCTCGGTGGGTGACCACTCAGCTGGCTCCCAACTGAGGTAATACTGAGGGCCTAAAAGGGGTTCCGCTGGGTACTCAAAGGGGCCCCACTGAGCGCCACCAAAGTGACCCAGCGGGAATGGGGGGCCCCCGGGAGGTGCCCGGGGGATGGCTTACTTAAAAAGGGGCTCCATGTGAACTTGTGACCCTGAAAGGTGATGCCCAATCTGAATGGCGGGGAAAAGGACACTGAAATGGGGGGAGTGGAACAGTGGGACAATGCCACAAAAAAGGGTAGTAAAAAAAAAAAAAAAAAAAAAAAGAAAAAGGAAAACGCGCTGTGGTATTGGGGGAAGGGGTTTCAATTTTTCAATTTTTTTGCCCCCTGCATTTTTATGGCATTTATTTTCTTTTCTCTTTTTTTTTGTTTTTTGTGTTTTGGGGTTTTTTTTTCAAATTTGTTGGGTTTCTTTGTCTTGCTTGTTTAGAAGAGCTTTAAAAAACTGGTATGTGTATGTGTATGTGTTGTGGGTGGGAGGGTTTTTTGTGGTATTTTCCAAAAAAAGACAGACAGACGACAGACAGACAGACCCGGGCAAAACAGACAAAAAAGACAGTAGACAACAAAAAAACACAAAAAAGAAAGCGAGAAACAGAGAGGAGGGCGATACAAGAGAAAAGAGAGAGAGAGAGAGAGAGGAGAGAAAAGAAGAGAAGACAGGGCAACAGACAGGGAAACAACGACAGACAGACAGACAACAGGGGAGACAGGGCAGACAACGTTACAGAGAGAGAGAGAGAAAAGGGGGGGGAAAAGAGAGGGAGAGAGAGGAGAAGAGAGAGAGAGAGAAGAGAGAATGAAAAACCCGGGGGCTTTTTTTTTATTTTTGGTTTTTTTTTTTGTTTTTTTTACTCGAGTCGTGATCAGGGTGATTTTTTTATGGAAATTTTAAAAAAAAAAAAAAACAAATTTTTTTTTTTGGGGCCCAAAACCCCAAAGAGGTATTCAACTACTAGCCTCTGTCTTTAAGCAGGGCCCGTTATTCTCCTCCTCCTCCTCCTCCTCCTCCTCCCCTCCTCCCCTCCTCTCTCTTCCCCCCTTTCTCCCTCCCCCCTCTCCCTTTTTTTCCTCCTCTCCTCTCTCTCCTCTTTTCTTCCCATCATCCTGATTTTCCCCCCGACAATATCAACCCCCACCCCCCCCCACCCCCCACCCCCCCCCCCCCCCCCAATCCCCCCCCTTTTTTCCCCCACCCTATCATTCCCCACAGCACTGTCCCCAAAATTTTGGGGGCAGGGTACTCAGTGGGCAGACACCCCCCCCCCCCCCCCCCCCCCCCCCCCCCAAAAACCCCCAAAAAAAGGAAGGGGGCCCCCCCCCCCCGCCCAAACCCCCCCCCGGGGGGGGGGGGGGGGGGGCCCGGGGTTTTTTTTTAAAAAAAAAAACCCAATTTATTTTTCCCCCCCTTTCCCCCCCCCCCCCCCCCCCCCCTTTCCCCTTCCCCCCCCCAACCCCCCCCCCCCCCCCCCCCCTTTTTCCCCCCCCCTTTCCCAAAACCCCCCCCCCCCCCCCCCCCCCCAAGGGGGAAAAGGGTTAACCCCTTGGGCCTTTCCCCCCTTTTTTGGGTCAAATAAACCCGGGGGAAAAGGGGGTGGGCCCCCTTAAAGCGGGTAAAAAGCGGGGGGAAAAAAAAGCCCCCCCGCCCCATTATGGGTTTCCCCCAAAATTTAGTTTTTTTTCCCTTTTTTAACCCCGGGGTTTGGGAAAATTTTGGGGAAAAATTTTTTTCCAAAAAAACCCCCAAAAAAAAAAAAAAAAAAACCCAAAAAATTTAAAAAACCCCGGGAAAAAAAACCCCCAAAATTTTTTTTTTTTTTTTTAAAATTTTTTTAATTATCCCGGGGTTTTCGGGTTTTTGGGTTTTTAAACAAAAACTTTTTTTTTTTTTTTTTTTTTAATTGGGTTTTTTTTTGGGGGGGGGGGGGGAAATTTTGGAAATTTTTTTTGGGTTTTTAGCAAAGTTTAAAAAAAAAAAAAAGCTTTGATGACTCGGCTGTGCCCTCCCTTTTCGTGGGGGGGTTTGTGTTGTTTTGGGGTTTGGGGTGGTTTTTGTTTTGTTTTTCTCCCTAATTGCTTTTTCTCCCCCAAAAGGGTTTCATTCCCCAAGGTGGGGAAAAAAACCAAAAAAAGGAACCAAATTTTCCCCCTTTTGGGAACCTGGGGCCCCAAAAAAAAAAAAAAATGCCCCAAAAAAACATAAACTTAAAACATAAAAAGGGGGAAAGAAAGACCTTTAAACCCCTTTTTAAAAATTTTTTATTTTGACTCCCCCAAAACCCTTTTTTTTTTTTTAAATAAAAAAAAAAAAAGTTTAAAGCAAAGGGGGCCCCTTAGAATCGGGGGGGGGGATGGCCCCCGGGAAACACTCGCCCCCCCCCAGGAAAGCACCCGGCAGGGTTTTTTAATTGGGGGGGCCCTTTGCGCCCCTTTTGGGTTCAACAGTCCCCCACTCAAACCCCGCGTTTAAAGGGACCTACCCCCGCCTTCCCCTTTGGGTGGGGGGAAAGGAAAACCCCCTAAGAGAAAAAAAGGAGATGAGCATAAGTGGTGGTCTGGGTGCTAGTCTTTCAGATGAGACGATAAACCGAGGTCCCTGTGTTACACATAGGTATTTAGTGCACATAAAAGAACCCAAGGCAACAAGAGAGGTGTCCCTGGCAAAATTATACAGAAAAAGCCACTCTGATAGGGAAACAAATACAGTTGCAGACAGGAAAAGAGAAAAATAATAATGGGTAGGCGCTGCACTTGTGGCGACGACCTCTCCCCGGGGAGAAGCAGCCCGAATTTCACGCAGAGAAATCTGCTATGACTTAAAGTGGTATAAAAGATAGATAAATAAAAACACGATGTTGCGAGCATCTATTTTTAAATTTGTATCAATACAGCGTCGAAAGAAAAAAGAAGAAAAAAAAAACCCGTATGTCACAAAGCATTTTCTAAATTCGTCTGTGGATTTCTTTCCATGTCCTAATCGATATGTAGGGCAGTAAGATAAACGCAGAAAAAATTGCAGAGGTGCTGTGAGTATAACGAAGGTTTCAGAGTACATAATAATTATTGTCTTCTTTTTTTTTTCTTCTATCTATTTGTTTGAGTAATTATTGGTTCGTTTTCTTTTATTCTTCGTTCAGATATCTCTCTTGAAAGATTTTGGCAGTGCTTGAAGCGATGTGTGTGTGTGTGTGTGTGTGTGTGTGTGTGTGTGTGTGTGTGTGTGTGTGTGTGTGTGTGTGTGTGTGTGTGTGTGTGGTGTGTGTGTGTGTGTGTGTGTGTGTGTGTGTGTGTGTGTGTGTGTGTGTGTGTGTGTGTGTGTGCATACATAAGTCTTTCGAATGAGACTATAAACCGACGTCCTGTGTGCAAATGCACGCAGAACATCTTGCGCATACCTTAAATCCTGTTCCGTTTTTCGAAAGAGTAGGCCGTTGTGTGCTGGTGGGAACAGATGACAAAATTAACAAAACTGCATACACACGAGGACTGCATGTAAAAATGAAAAGCACATGAGAGCTTATTCCATTATCTTCGATATAAAAGGATAAATAAATAAAATCTCTGTCTCCTACTCTGTCTCTGTCTCTGTCTCTGTCTCTCTCTGTGTCTCTCTCTGTCTCTCTCTCACTGTCTGTCTCTCTGTCTCTGTCACTGTGTCTCTGTCACTGTGTCTCTGTCACTGTGTCTCTGTCTCTCTCTGTCTCTCTGTCTCTGTCTCTCCCTGTCTCTGTCTCCCTTCTCTCTCTCTCCTCTCCTCTCCTCTCTCTCTCTCTCTCTCTCTCTCTCTCTTCTCTCTCCTCTCTCCTGTGGGTGTGGGTGGGTGTGGGTGTGTATGTATATATGTGTCTGTGTCTGTGTCTGTGTGTACATACGTAAGAGCATGACGACAACAGTGGGGTTGCCTGCTATACCCTTTCTGTCTTTTAAAAAAAATTTTTTATTATTGTTATTATTATCGAATTTGCTGTCCGACATTCCACCATGTTCGCTGTCTTCCTCAATACAGCCCTGCTGTCTAGCCATCCAAGGACCTGGACACTATCACTTTACTGCCGTGAAGGACTTGGGGTTATTTTCGTTCTGGTTTTTTTTTTTATCTTATCTTTTATTCTCGCTTTATTTTTTCTTCTGGTATTCAGTGCTTTTTTTGTCTTATATTTTATTTTCACTGTATATTTTTCTCCTGTTATTTAGTG
>CM060323.1:38490522-38493022 GCA_030674155.1 Stramonita haemastoma
AGAGATAGATAGATAGATAGATAGAAACTCGAAACTCGAAACTCGAATATTTTAATGAGGGTAGATGGATAAGCCACAAGCTTCTTTACACCAGGACCTCAGAAAAAGAACAACAACCCAACAAAACAACCCGACAATCACTCACTCACTCAGTCCCATGTCCCAAAGGACGTAGGGGGGACATGAGAGAAGACGCAACAGAGATCTTTTTCCATGCTTCACGATCCTGTGTGGCTAGTAGGAGGTGTTGCAGGGGTTGGGCGGTCCAGTCTTTGATGTTGTCAACCCATGATTTCTTTTGGCGGCCTCTTCTTCTCTTGCCCTCGACTGTTCCTTGCAGGATGGTTTTTGCTAGGGTGTTGTGTCTTGTGGTGTGACCAAACCACATCAGCTTTCTCCTCTTTATGGTGGAGAGCAAAGGCTCTTGGGGGCCCACACGCTTTTTGATTTCTTCTTTCACATAGTTATTGGTCTTGTGTTCTTTGTATGATATTTTGAGGAGTCTTCTGTGGCACTTGTTCTCGAATGCTTGGATTCTCCTCTCTAACTCTGCTGTCAGAGTCCATGATTCACAGCCATATAGGAGGATAGATATCACGAGGGATTTGTAAAGGTGGTATTTGGTGCAGAAGCTGATGTTGTTGCTTCTGATGATCTTCTCGAGTCTGACTAGAGCAGATGTTGCTGTTGCAATGCGAGCTTTCACTTCATTGTTTGATGTGCCATCTTTTGTTAGGATGGAGCCTAAGTATTTGAATTGGCTCACCTCTTCTAGTGTTTCTCCATTCATCTTTATTTCCGTGATGTCATTACTCGCGCTGTTGACCATGATCTTTGATTTCTCTGTACTGACCTCCATGCCGTATGCGCTCGCTCGATCTGTTAAATTGTCTGTGAGGATTTGCAGTTCTTGTTTGCTGCTGCCCATGAGGTCAATGTCATCTGCAAATCTGAGGTTGCAAAGGGGTCTTCCACCAATGGAGATGGAAGTGTGGTGGTTTTGCAGTGTCTCTGTCATGATGTTTTCGAGGAAGAGGTTGAAGAGTACAGGTGAGAGAAGGCAGCCCTGGCGAACCCCAACCGTGGTCTTGAAGAACTCGCCCACGTGATTATTCATAAAAACTGCACTTTCTGCGTTCTCGTACAGAGCTTTGATGACTTCAATTAGACAGCTGTCAATGTTGAAGTGCCTGAGTACTTGCCAGAGGCCGTCATGCCATACCCTGTCAAAGGCCTTTTTGAAGTCTATGAAATTGTGGTACAAGTCTTTTTGGTGTTGGAGATGCTTCTCTATCAGAATTCTCAGATTGAAAATTTGTTCCATTGTGCTGCGTTTTGGTCTAAAGCCCGCTTGTTCTTCTGCCAGGAGTTTTTCCGCTTGGTTTTTCAGTCTGTTGAGGACTACCTGCAGCATGATCTTGCTAGGATGACTTATGAGACTGATGGTTCTGTAGTTCTGGCATTGTTTGAGGTTTCCTTTCTTTGGCAGGGGTATTACAAGAGACTGTGTCCATTCTTTTGGCCATTCTTTGGTGTTGTGGATCTTCTGACAAAGTTCTGTGAATCGCCTTGCTGTTTCATTCCCTCCATTTTTTATGAGTTCAGCTGGGATGTTATCGATTCCAGGGGACTTCCCCTTCTTCAATTGTCTAATAGCTGCATCTACTTCACACCTTAGTATTGGTGGGTTTTATCTTGGTGTTCAGGGGGTTTGTCAGAAACTATGTTGGTATCTGGGCGTAGTGGGTAGTTGTACAATCCCTCACAGTATTCTGTCCAGCGTTGGAGGATGGCATTGTTTTCCGTTAAAAGATTTCCTTCTTTGTCTTCAATAACAGAGGCTTTAGGCTGTGTGGTTTTCGTTAGTGCTTTCAAAGTGTCGTAAGCTGTTTTGCTGTTTCCCTTGGTCATTCCAGCTTCGATGTTGTTGCATTGTTCTTCTATCCACGCTTCTTTGGCTTCTCTCATCTTTTTCCTCACTTCTCTGTGGCTATCCATGTACTTCTTGTAAGCTTCTTGACTTGTGAACTTTTGTTTTTTAAGTTCTCTTCTTTTGTCGCAGAGGTCAAGAACCTCATTTGTCACCCAAGGTTGTTTCTTTGTTCTGCTTCTTCCTAATGTTTCTTCTGCTGCTGTCGTTAGCACTTCTTTGATGTTGTTGGCCAATGTGTCCACATCATTGTCGATGGCTGTGAGTGCGGCGAACTTTCCTCCAATGTTGGCTTGGAAGATCTCAACCACTGTTGGGTCTTTCAGTTTTTCCAGGTCGAATCTTATGCGTGGGCTTTTTGGCTGTTGTTTTGCTTTCAGTTTCAGCCTGATGGTGGTAAGTACAAGGTCGTGGTCACTGCCAATGTCAGCTCCTGAGGAATGTTTTGTGTTTGCCTTGTTTATGCTGGTATTTGAATCTTTGGGGTGACAGAATGTAATCAATTTGATTATGAATCAGACCATTTGGTGAGTGCCAGGTTGATGTTCTGGATGGCTTGTGAGGGTGGAG
>CM060323.1:38498022-38501140 GCA_030674155.1 Stramonita haemastoma
CAGTTGCGTCACTTCTGGAATATTCGTAATTGTTTTTTTGTTTTGTTTTGTTTCGTTTTTTAATCTTATCTTGTACCACATTATATCACAGTGTATTTCTCTGCGAGAAATTCAGGCTGCTATCCCCAGAAAGAGCGTGTCGCCACAAGTGCAGCACTACCAATTATTTTCTTTTTCTTTTTCCTGTCTGTAACTGTATTTGTTTCCCTATCAGAGAGGCTTTTTTCTACAGAATTTTGCCAGGGACAACCCTCTTGTTGCCGCGGGTTCTTTCACGTGCGCTAAATAATGATGTGTAACACACGGGACCTTCGTTCATCGTCCGATCCGAGAGACTAGCACCCAGATCACCACTCATGGTCTAATGGATGGTGGGGGGGGGGGAGGTTTGGGTCCAAACGGGATTCGAACCACCGCACAATTCGACCCATAATTTTCGCTTTCTAGGCAGGCGCGTAACCTCTAGACCGCCGATCCACATCTACATTATATATTACCTTGATGCACGATTGTGGGGTTAGTTTGCATTCACAGATTGTTGGTGGCGCTTTTAAGCCCTTGTGAAGTTAAAATTAACTTGTATCCTGATTAAGGTGGTGTGTGGGGGGGGGGGGGGGGGGGACCTGTTTTGCTGAATTTTCCATATTACGTGTAGTTTTTGTTGTGTGGTGTTATTTAATTCAAGTAGATAAGTATGATTAGTATTATGGTCGCTATTTTCATGGAATGTAATCCGTCCAAGCCTTTTGTGGGGAGATTTCTCAGATTAATGAGCGAAATAGGCCTAAAGTGACTGAAGACAGTGAGTCTTATGTTCTCCAGCCGCCATGCTAATGATGTCTTTTTAGCACTATAAACGCTTTAAACTTGTTGTATGCTGCTAATGATTTTTGCTCTAATATACGTATATGTAGTATGTAGATATGGAGCATATGATTCATTACCCATCAATCTTTACAACATTGTTTTTAAACCACACGCTCACAGTGCTTGGAATAACTTAACCTTTCATATGGCTTCTATGTCTATCCCCACATGGTAAAACACAGTAGTTGTATTTTCCAGCGTTTCGAAAAAAAAGTGATTGAATTGTAAAACATTTTTGCAAAATATGGAATCTGAAACTATCTGGACTTAACATAACTTGATTTTTTTTTAATGTTTTGTATTGAATCATAGCATAAAAGAAAAACCCAAAAAGCAGAGTTTTCTAGAAGCTTTAGAAAATGGAGTTACTGTGTTTTACTCTCGGACAGTTTTGTTGTCGTATTGTTTGGATTGCAGAGATGCGGTAAAAAGACAGCCGCTTCTCTATGACTTGTCGATACGGTTAAAAGGGAAACGATGTACTCACGTGACGTACTCAGGCTTCTCTTCAAACAACGAGAAAATCTTTCGCCTTTGTTTTCTTTTTATGTGTCATCAAAATAATAAAAAAAAATTATAAAAAATGACGCACAAGTAAACTAGCGATGCAACAACGAACAATCAGCACTGGGATGAATCAACACATATCAATGTCTTTTCTTTTACTATCATCAATTCTACAAGCTAAGTAGGCTACTTAAATCATAGTCTGTACTGTGATAAGATTAACACACCACACACACACACACACATACATACATGTGTGTTGAGTGTGATTATGTATGTATGTATGTATATATATATAATATATAATAGAGAGAGAGAGAGAGAGAGAGAGAGAGAGGTACAACGCACGCACACACACACACACACACACACACACACACACACACACACACACACACACCACACATACAGCAAAGATAGAGACAAACAACACACACACAGAGGGACACAAACACAAGCGAGAGTGACTAGCTGTAGAACAGCATGGATGTGCTTTTAGCTCACAAGTGGCAGACTTTCACACACACACAAAGTGCGCCTTTGTGAGCCGTTCCATAAACACCTCCCGTCTTCAGAGCTCAGATGCATGAACCTGACAGGAACCAGAGAGACAGAGATAGACAGAGAGACAGAGACAGACAGACAGACAGACAGTTTTAACACCTTTATTTCTAACGATTCTAGATAACCAACACATACTTTTTCTTCATCTTGCTTTTTCGCCGTAGGGGGACGGACACATACACACACTCGCGCGCGCGCACGCACGCACGCACGCACGCACTCACGCGCGCGCACACACGCACGCACGAACGCACACACACACAAAACAAAAACCACAAAACAGCACAACACAACACAACACACACACACAACACACACACACACACACACACACACAACACAAACACCACACACACACACAGACAGAGACAGACAGACAGACAAAACAAGAGAAAACCTTTTTAGTCAGTTTTTAAGGGGGAGGATGGATGGAGAGGCTAGCGAAGAGAAGCGAAAGCGAGAACGACGGTGAGCAAGGCATTGCCCTTTTATTTTACCCTATAACACAGTCAGGGGGGGTTTATCCGGGAGAAAAACAATAACAAGCGGGGCCAGCAAAGCAGGGGGAAAGGCAGGGGGCCACAAGGGAAAGGGGGGTAGTAGGCCTAGTACCAGCCCCTCTCAAAAATGGGACAGGTTTTATGATGTATCGACCCTCCCCCCCCTCCTCTCTCTCTCCTCTCTCTCGTGGGCCAACATAAGAAAGCGCTTTAAAAAAAACCCCCCCTTTCCGGGGGCCCGCGGTTCCATCCCCCCTACAAAAAATAAAAAAAAGGAAGAGAGAAAAAAGGGAAAAGTTAGAAGAAATTTTTTGTTTCCAGGGGAAAGGCATGTTGTTTGGGAAAAAAAGCAAGGGGGAATAGGGGGAAATTTATGGGGGGTTGAATTTGGGGTGTGTGTGTGGGGGGGGGGGGGGGGTAGGGGGGGGGGTAAAGGGGGGGTGGGGGTGGTGGTGGGGTGTTTTGTGGGGTGGGGGTGGGGGCGGTGATGTAGAGACGAGAGAGTGAGGAGAGAGAGAAAAAAGAGAGAGATTGTGTGTTTGTGGTTGTTGTGTGTGTGTGTGTGTGCACCCGGGGGCCCTGTGTTGTGTGGCATGTGCTTTTATTTTATGTAAACCCGAGAGAGAGAGAATTGTATGTGTGTGCTGTGCGTGTGCGTGTGTGTGTGGGGAGAGAGAGAG
>CM060323.1:38511240-38523740 GCA_030674155.1 Stramonita haemastoma
TTTAATGAATTACAACGAAGACCTTATGAAGGACACACTCACACTCACACTCACACACACACACACACACACACACACACACACACACACACACAACACACACATACTCACTCACTCACTCACTCACTCACTCACTCACTCACTCACTCACTCACTCACTCACTCGCGCACACACACTCGCGCACACACACTCGCGCACACACACATTCACTCGCACACACACACTCGCGCACACACACACACACACACACACACACACACACACACACACACACACACACACACACACACACACACACACACTTACCCCCACTTAACCACACACACTTACACACACACACACTTACCCACACACACTTACCCACACACACTTACCCACACACACTTACCCACACACACTTACCCACACACACTTACCCACACACACACACTTACCCCCCCACACACACTTACCCACACACACACACTTACCCACACACACACACTTACCCCCACACACACTTACACACACTTACCCCCACTTAACCACACACACTTGCATACACACACACTTACACACACACACACACACACACACACACACACACACTTACCCCCACTTAACCACACACACTTACACACACACACACACTTACCCACACACACTTACCCACACACACTTACCCACACACACTTACCCACACACACTTACCCACACACACACACTTACCCCCCACACACACACTTACCCACACACACACACTTACCCACACACACACACTTACCCCCACACACACTTACACACACTTACCCCCACTTAACCACACACACTTGCATACACACACACACTTACACACACACACACTTACCCACACAACTTACCCACACACACTTACACACACACACACTTACCCACACACACTTACCCACACACACTTACCCACACACACTTACCCCCCACACACACACACACACACACTTACACACACACACACATACAGAACACATAGACAACCACACGCACAGAACACACAACCACATACACAACACACAACCACACACACACAACCACACAACACACCACACACACAACACGCCACACACGCACCATACACCACACACACACACTCACCGCACACACTACACACACTCACACACAACACACTCACACACACAACACACTCACACACATAACACACTCACACACACAACACACTCACACACACAACACACTCACACACAACACACACACACAACACACACCACACACACCACACACACCACACACACAACACACACACACAACACACACACAACACGCACAACACACACTTACATCACACACACGCACAACACACACAGACACACACACACAACACACACAGACACACACACACACACACACACACACACACACACACACACACACACACACACCACACAAACACACAAACACACACAACACACCACACACACACACCACACACACACACACACGCCACACACACACACACACACACACACACACACACACACACACACACACACACACCACACACCCACACACGCCACACACACACCCACACACACACCACACACACACACACACACACACACCACACACACACACACACACACACACACACACACACCACACACACACACACACACACACACACACAACACACACACACACACACACACACACACACACACACACACACAACACACACAACACCACACACACACACACACACACACACACACACACACACACACACACCACACACACACACACACACAACACACACACAACACACACACACAAAACACACAACACACACACACACACAACACAACAAAAACACATCCCAGTTTTACCAGTGGCTCCAGAGCTACCAGCATGGGGACAAAAACATGCAATTTTTTTTATTTTGCCAGCACAGAAAAAAGAAGACATAGGTCAAAACCTACTCACAGTTGAGGTTCAAAGTCGTCTACACAATCTTCAATTTCCTTTAGCTTTTTCAAAAAGACAGCAAGATGAGGAAGGGTCCCTTTTAACTTGAACATAGACAATACTTTGCCAGCATTATAAGGGACATAAGTAGCTCATTTTTACGAGTGGTTGATGTGGTTCTCCCACAATGCCGTTGGTTACAATCCTGGGTTGACACTCATTTTTGGCAAGGGCTTTGGTTGATACAAGTAACAACAGAAAAAAGTCGGCTTAAAATCTTTTTAATTAATCTGCA
Organism: Stramonita haemastoma; assembly: GCA_030674155.1. Taxonomy (NCBI): domain Eukaryota; kingdom Metazoa; phylum Mollusca; class Gastropoda; order Neogastropoda; family Muricidae; genus Stramonita; species Stramonita haemastoma. Next base: position 38,513,475 of record CM060323.1, read on the forward strand.
TAATAATTGCACGTTTTTTTTTTTATCTGAGTTAACTTCTAGCCAGTGACAATCAACAGCCCTGATGTGGCTTTTGTGGTTGGCGGGGCTATAAATCGGATTGGATTGGATTGGATTCCTTCATGTTGGTATTAAAATGGAAGTTGTTGGTTTCATATGGAGTGGTTGGTGTCGAGGTGTACATTTCTTTCCTTCCTTTTTGAGTGATTGGATTGGATTGGAGTGAGTTAGCATCACTTTGATTCTTATCTTCACATAGAAAAGGTTGGTATCACGGTAAAAAGCTCTTTCCCTCATATTTTCTTTCCTCTGGGTTCCCTTACTGGGTAGGGTGCGTAGTGCCTGGTCGTCTCCTGTGCTTGTGATTTTGCAGGAGGGCTGCCTGCTGGTCTCAGCCCGCACATACCGACTTCAGAGCAGTTCATTTCCTTGTATAGGTTGCATGCTGGGCAAGTTCATATTGAACTGGTAGGTGTCAAAGGGACGGATTAGCTCAGTGGTCAGTCCACTCGCTGTCCCCCAGCCAAGTTAAGCAGCTTCGAACGTGGTTGCCAATTGGATGGGTGGCCGTTTGCGCGTCTTGGCTTCAGTACAGCCCCCTAGTTCACCCCGCTGTAAATGGATACCTGCCCTCTTTAGGGTCAGGGAAGGTAAAGCAGCGAGAGAGAGAGGAGATGGGCGCCACCCTCGATATACTGGCCCCTAGAGAAGTTGAGGTCTCTGATACCTCACTCCCCTACGACCACATATGTTAGGGAACACCTTACCTTTTTTTTTTTAAGTATTAAGGAATACGGTTCTTACCCCCATACTGAGTTAGTATTAAGCTGCCTTCTTCCTATTTAGTTGGTTTCCTTCATATTGAAATGTTTGACACCAATGTATAGGTTTTCTTCCTATCAATTTAGTTGATACCAAAGTAAAAAGTTCTTTCCCTCAAATATGTTTTCAAGGTATGGAGATTTCTTCATATCAAGTTAGATGGTATTGGAGTTTTTCAGTTAAAGTAAGTTAGCTGGTATCAAAGTATAAACTCTTTTAATTCATATGATGTTGGTTGCTATCAAAGTAAGTGATTTTCTTCATTTTGAGTAAATTGGTACAAAAAATATTCTTTCGTTCATGTTGAGTTTGGTTAATATTTCTGTTAGTTGGTACCAAAAGGTAAAGTTCTTTCCTTCAAAATGGGCTAGTTGGTTTTAAAGTATAAAGTTCTTTTCTTCATTATTTGTGTCAGAGTCTAAAAGTTCTTTCTTTCCAACCAGGTCGGTTGTTACCAAAGTTTAACGTTATTTTTTTGTAGCAAGTTTGCCGACATCAGGATAGAAAGTTATTGCTTTCTTTTAGAGTTAGTTGTTATTGCTGAAGTTAGTTTCCATAGGGTTATTTGCTGTCAAAGTAGAAAGGTGTTGTTTTTTAAAAAAATGCTATTTGAAAAGTGTCAGCTCGCTTTCCGTTATGTCGAGATAGTATCAAAGTATAAAGCTCTTACCTTTATATCGAGTTTGTTGGTTTCAAAGTTTTGTCCTCCTTCCTTCCTTTTTTTGAGTTAAAAGTATTAACTTCTTTCCTTCATATTCAGATAGTTGGTGTTTAAGGAGATATGTTATTTTGTCCATATCCAGTAAGCTGGTATCAAGTACATTAACTTCATTTTGATTTGGTTGGTGGCAAAAAGGTTGTTTTTGTTTTTTTACATTGAATAGGTTCATGTCAAATTAAGTTTTTTCCTTCATATTGAGTTTGTTTCAAAGTAGTGAAACAATTTTTTCCTTCAAATGGAATTATTCGGTCTAAAGTGTAAGGTTTCATTTCTTCATATTTTAGGGGATGTCAAAGAATTCATATTGGGTTAGTAGTTATTAAAGTGTAAAATTCTTTCCTTCGTATTGAGTTGGCTGTTATTAAAGTATAAAAGTGTGTCCTTCATGTTGAGTTAGTCATTAAAGTGTAAAATGTTGTCCTTCAGATTTAGTAGTTATTAAAGTATGAAGTTATGTCTTCAAATTCTGTCATTCATATCGAGTTAGTAGTTAGTAAAAAGTAAACTTTTCTTCATATTAAGTTAATAGTTATTAAAGTGTAAAATTCTTTCCTTCAAATTGAGTTAGCTGTTATTAAAGTATTAAATTCTTCCCTTCATATTAAGTAGTTACTAAAGTGTAAAATTCTGTCCTTCAAATTGAGTTAGCAGTTATCAAAGTATAACATTTTTTTTCCCTCATACTAAGTTTTTTTTAAACAGTTAAATTATTTCCTTCATATTGACGAGTTGGTTGCTACTAAAGTGTAAAATTCTTCTTCATATTGAGTTAGAAGTTGATAAAGTGTAATTTCCCCCTTCATATTCAGTTGGTTTCAAAGTAAAACAGTTCATATTTTAGTTTGTGATCATGAATGAACAATTAGTTTTTTCCCTATGCATAGATGGGATGAGGTAGGATCAGTTTAAAGCAGCAAACAGGCACACCCAAACTCGTCCAGAAGAAATGGGCTATGTTCTAATCGATTGCCTTCGAAGATAAATGATGTAACAGCGCTATCACTGGCTTACAATGTCATTACGGTATGGTATCAGAAACGCATAAAATTCCAAATCTGAAATTTCCGATCAGGCCTACTCGTACAACTGGTATGTAACGAAAACTCCAGACTGGAAATGTACCGCTCGAGATAGTTACTTGTGAACAAGATTAAAGTGCGGTGTTGTGAATCGGTGCAATCGTCATTACTGGTAAACATTCGCGTATCTCTTAGAAACAATTTTCCCCCTCCGATTTTGCTGCGGTCAGCTTTTGAAAAAAAAAACCCTGCAAGAAAGAGCATCCATTCTTTCAAGAAAGAGCATCACTTTCCTGATGCTACTTTTCCCCTGTAGGGCTGTTCCCTTAAGCTGTTAACACTGACGCTAACACTTGCCCCATGCCGCAAACCCTAACATTTTATTATTCTGATCCTAACAATTAACTTTTAACACTGTTCCCGTAACTCTTGACTCAGTTCTGCGGTATGGGGAAACAGTTATAAGGGAACAACAGTACAGGGAAAGAGTGGTTTTAGGTTACGAGCCAGCTGAAAAAGTGTTTTGTTCTGGAGTTCCCCACGATAGTGGAAGTATTTGTAAATGGAAAATGGCATGCACGAAAAGAAGCCAGTCTTAGTAAGTCTAACCTTTAATAGTTGTAGTGCTGAAAAGTACAACTTAGTGTAAGGAAGTGAATGCAACGTTTTATCTCGAATGTTCCACAGTAGATTTTGCTTCAAATCAAACAAGTTGTCATCAAAGCATAAACTTCTTTCCTTTATATTTATTTAGCTGATGTCAAAGTATAAAGCTCTTTTCTTCTGATTGGGTTGGTGTTGCCAAGTTCTTTCCTTCGAGTGAAATAAACAGGTGTCAGAGAATATAGTTGTCCCCTTCCTATTGATATGGTATCAAACTAAAAAGCTCCTTCTTTCCTGTTGAATTAGTTTGAATCAAAATGTAGTTTTTTCTCTTTATATCAACTTAGTTGGTATCAAGGTATACAGCTCTTTTTGAGTTAGTGTCACTCCATTTTTTGATGACTCTGAAAAGATTGGTCTACTAGCTTGACATTAACTTATTAGCACTACCTACAATGCAAAGTACCCAGTAATAGGACTTTAGGCATCTAAAAAGGTAAAGGTGTCCCATAACGTGTGGTTGTAGGGGAATGAGGCTTCAGAGCTCGGTTTCTCTAGGGGCCAGCATGTTGAGGGCAGCGCCCATATCCTCTCCCTCGCTGCTTTACCTTCCCTAACCCTAAAGAGGGCAGGTACCCATTTACAGCTGGGTGAACTGGAGGGACTGTACTGAAGCTAAGGCGCGCAAACGGTCACCCATCCAATTGGTAACCATGCTCGATGCTGCTTAACCTTGGTGGGGAAAGCCAGTGCTCTGACCACTGAGCCACCCAGTCCCATTAGGCATCTAGGCATTTTCAATCCCCAGCAGGATGCAGCCTTGCATAGTAGTTCTCCATGGGTTCCTGTCTTGTGCCTCTCTGTGCCATGTCATGCCCATAATTTTTTTTTATGTACTTCTTGATGCCAGCAAGCCATCTAAAGGGTTCTGTAGCTGTATCATGGCTGCCTTTGTTTTTTTGTTGGGTTATCTTTTTGGGCTGTACATCTTTTGTCCTTTTTGAACTTTTGAGTAAAGTTGGTTTTATACCCCGTTTTAATCTGTATATTGTTGCACAGTTTTAATCTGCGTTTTATATTTCACGAGGTGACAGCCCCCAATATGATCTATGTGGTAGGTGGGGCTATAAACCACACGATTGGATTGGATTGGAGAGAATCGGGCCTTTTTCCCTTTGATATGAGTAAAGTTGTAACAGTCACTAAGAACGAGGCTGTTTTAAGAAATCTGGTTTCGGTTTTTCTCATTTTTGTGTGTGGTTGATGTGGATTTTCCCACAACCCCGTGCCCGCCCTGGTTTGACCCTTATGGTTGACCAGGGCGTTGATAAAAGGAGCGACAGTAGAGTTGGTTTTATACCCTGTTATAATTTGCTTATAGTTGCACAGTGTTAATCTGAGATTTAAACTTTCACGAGGTGACAGACCTGATATGCCGTGTGTGGTCGGCAGGGCTATAAACATCATGATTGCATTGGAGTTAACCTTTATAGTTGGCTAGGGCGTTGATACAAGGAACCACGGTAGATTTGGTTTTAAACCCCGATTTAATCTGTATATAACTGCACAGTTTTCATTTGAGATTTAAAAATAACGAGGTGACAGCCCCGATATGGCCTGTGTGGTTGGCGGGCTATAAATATTGGATTGGATTGACTGCAAGCCTTTGGACTTGTTTGTTTTATGAGACTGGGGATATATAGATTCTACACATTATCATTCTTTCTTTTGTCTTTTTTCCTCAAGAGTTATTGAAGAAAATTGAAGCTATTCACATGATCTTTATCAATTTAAATTCTCTTTTTCAATTCAGTACAAATTCTTTATCTACAAAATAAATTAACGTGGGTTACAAGCCGTACATAAAAAACTAGCAAGAAAACTTTTTATCACAGAAAAATATCACAGCACAGCATCCCAACATCGGCGCATCCACATCCCAAACATATGTAAATCCTAAGCCAGTCACAAACTCGGTGGTAAAAGGCAGATGCACTCAGAGCGGTAAGCGCGCGTTTCCACCCACTCACACACACCCCGTGCACACACACACGCACACACACACACACACACACGCGCACACGCACACGCACACGCACACGCACGCGCACGCACGCACACACACACACACACACCACACACACACACACACACACACACACACACACACACACACACACACACACACTCGCACACACACACACGCAACGCACACGCACACGCCACACGCACACGCACGCGCACGCACGCACACACACACACACACACACACACACACACACACACACACACACACACACACACACACACACACACTCGCACACACACACACTCGCACACACACACACTCGCACACACACACACTCGCACACAGTCTCACACACACACTTGCACACAGTCTCACACACACTCACACACTCTCACACACTCTCACACACTCTCACACACTCACAACACACTCACACTCACACACAGCCCCCCCCCCCCCCCCCCCCTAGACAGACACACACAGCCTACACACACACAGACACACACACACACATACTCACAGACACACACACACACACATACACACACACACATATACACACACACATGCGCGCGCGCGCATGCACGCACGCACGCACGCACAAACGCGCACGCACACGCGCATTTTTATAGCATAAACCAAATTATGACATGTAGTACGATACGACAAATGTCAATTAATTCAATACTCTGTTCTATCGAAATGTTGAACACACTTTAATAAGAAATTTAAAACTTAGTTTTCCTTTGTTTCAAATATTCCATCCCCTTTTCCCCTGAAATAATCATTGGTAAAAATTTTTAAAAAATTACCTGTTCTACTTTTATCAGTTTGTTAGTGTTGTGGTGCCCAGATAAGGTTTATAAGCTGTGATTTAGGCATTTGGTTTAGTGTCAGTCTGGTTCTTTTGTTTACATAAATTCCCCAGATGTTATTTGATATAAGCAGGTATAGACGTTATTTGAGAGCTGGTTTCCCAACTTTCTAATTCATAATGATTTTAGAATGATCCGTGAATATTTTACTAAGGCGGTTGTAGGTGTGATTTTTATCTGTAAATTGAAATCCAACGTGAACCTTGAAATGCCTGATGTCATTATGTCCTCTCGATTTTTTTTGTCAATGTATTCAATTTTTGCCTTTAAAAGGTTTTGCATAGTCATGTGGCGGCAACTTTTAGGTCAGAAAATAGTCCATTTTATTTAAAGTGTACACGCTGCAATATCCACTGAATGAATTTTGTGTGAAGATGTTTTTCATTGTATAAATACACTAGACGAAGAAAAAAGGAAAAGGCAAAACATGTTTGTCGGGAAAGTGGCATTTATGCAAGAAAAATAGATGAAAGGGTGAAAACTTCACTACTACACATAACACTAGATCAAAAATAAACCCAGACATATGTTTACACTTGTTTACACGTTTATAGACACACGCAGCAGCAGCAGACACTAGAGCAACAATAAACCCAGCCGACTGTTCACTGCAGCTGAACATTGATAGAACACAGGCATCAATTAACATTAGGGAAGTTATTGCTCTGGACAATAGGCAATTTTTTTCAATCTTTTATTTCGAGGATAATGGAATAACTCCTGTGGTGTTTTTTTTTGTTTTTTTTTAACCTCCAATCTCAATGTATATGCAATTTTGTTAATTGTCATTCATTCCCACCGCCACACAATGGCCTACTTCTCTGAAAAGCGGAACGGGTTTTAACATGTGCACAAGATGTTCTGCGTGCGTTTTCACACGGGACCTCGGTTTATAGTCTTATCCGAAGGATTTTTGATGATAAAGTAAAATGCAAGATCGTGCATTAAAAGAAAAGAAAAACAAAGGGGAAGGGAAAGACAGATTTTTTTTTCGTTTTTTTTTCCCGGCCAATGAAGAGAGACGTGTGAAGCACCCACGAAAAAAAAGAAAAGAAAAAAGATGGTGCTCCCCGATCTGCATGCAACTGAGGCCAAAAAGATTATTTTTAAAATTGAGTTAAAATCCATCTTGCATCTGGATTTTTATCCATTCACTTTTTTATATATATATATAGCATTGGGGAAATATTTCTTTTCATGGGACAGGCACAGGATGTTGTTTATGCAGATTTTTTTCACCCCATTAGCATCTTTGGGTTTTTTTTTTTGTTATTTTGCAGTACGATAAATTATCCTTTTTTTACGTGTTTTTTTTTGTAACTGGTGAGAAATGAAGTGGTTTGGCTGGCATTGTCGTCACTTGTCTCCTTTCCTGATCAAACGAAATGTAATGATTCAGGAACTTTGTTATTCTCTGATTTTTGTTTTAAAGGTTGATGTTGAATATTTGAGGGTTTAGATCGAGATGGTTTTGAACTTTTGCTAGTCTATGTGATTTTTTGTTAAAGGTTGATGTTGAATATTTTGAGGGGTTTAGATTGAGATGGTTTTGAACTTTTGCTAGTCTGTGACTTTTTGTTAAAGGTTGATGTTGAATATTTGAGGGGTTTAGATTGTAATAATTTTGAACTTAAGTGAATGTTACTACTGCTGAAGAAATACTTTGTTTTGCTGTAATGACCAGTAATGTGAAGACTGAAAATGTAGTCATTTACTTCTGCTTTTGTTTTTGTTGGGTTTTTTTTTTTTTGGCCAATGAAGAGAGACGTGTAAGAGCACTCAACAAAAACGAAGAACAAAAAAATGAGGGAAAAAATGGAAAAAAAACCCAAAAAGATGGTGCTCCACGATCTGCATGTAACTCAGGCCTAAAAAGAAAAAAAATATGTATGTGTATGTGTTTTTTGTTTTTAAAACCGCTGAAAATACTTTTTGTCTCGTTGTGATTGTCAGTAGTATCAAGACTAAAAATTTTGTCATTTGCTTCCATTTATTGTTTTGCTGAAATATTTCTTGAAGTTACAGTTAAAACAAAATTCTCCAGGATACTGTCAATTTTTTTAAAAAAAAGATCCCATGACTTGTGACAGTAGGAGGCGATTTAAATGTTTTTAATAATTATATTCTAATGACATGTGAAAACACTGGCAATAAGAAGCTCTATGTTTGAAAGCGCGTCCACACGTGTGCATGTTTGTGTCTTTAGAATCAGTTTGGCTTTTTTTTTTTTTTTCTTCTTTTTTTTTTTTTGGGGGGGGGGGGTATTGTTGTTGCATTTTTTTTTTCAAAGCAGAAACTTAGGGTGAAAAAGTGCATGATATATCCTTTGGTTACGGGTAATTTTGTTTGTAATTTTGTTTCTGCACACACAAGGTTGTGTATCTTTTTTTTCAAGGACATAACATGCTTTTGTACATGAAAAAATTCCTTTATGTCTCATTATTGTCTCTGGATTCATGTTATCGTAATTTACTTGTGTATCTTGTATTGTGTAAGCCACCAGAAAAGAAACAACATATTATGCAAAACTGATGTGAAATAAAGTGATTTTAGATAAGATGATATACATGGTCTGTGCTGTTTTCTACAAGTACCTGTTGTTGTTTTTGTTTTTGCTCATGCTCTTTAGTGTTTTTCATCACTGTATGTCTGTCTGTCTGCTTGTCTTTCTTCTTGTCTGTCTGAGTCTGTCTGCTTGAGTGTCTGTCTGTCTGCTTGTCTTTCTGCTTGTCTGTCTGTGTCTGTTTGCTTGTCTGTCTGTCTGCTTGTCTTTCTGTCTTTCTGCTTGTCTGTCCTCCACACTTCCCTATTTTTCTTTCTCTCAACTATTCGCCCTCCCTATTCTTGTGTATCTCGTGTGTGTGTGTGTGTGTGTGTGTGTGTGTGTGTGTGTGTGTGTGTGTGTGTGTGTGTGTGTGTGTGTGTGTGTGTGTGTGTGCGTGTGTGTGTGTGTGTGTGTGAGATAACATTAGTCCATTTTATACCTCGGTCAATGAACCCTGGTCGATGACTGACCCTCACTACTTCACAATTATCATTTTACAAAGTCGTAAAGCCAAGATGCACCTTTTCGTTTTAGGACGTAACCTAAATAACTCAAATGTTAAAAAAAAAAAGCAGATATTAAAAACGGTTAAGTTTTTTCAATGGCATTCAATTCAGTTCAAATGCTTTATCTCAAACGAGAGACATTCATTAAGTTACGAGCAAAAACTTGGATATCGACAGATAATAATAAACTGAATCACATAATGTCTACATAATCATCACAACACTTACAGCACCATACAATATCAACACACGATGCTCTCTGTGCAAACAACACATAATTATCTGACATATCCCCACACGTCTTGATGCAACATTATCACAAGCGCTCCACGCGACCTCCCCCTCCCCCCCCCCTCCCGATATACAAGACTACCGTTTGCGTGCAGGTGAGCGCACATTTGTGTGTGTGTGTGTGTGCGCACACACACACACACACACACACACACACACACACACACACACACACACACACACACACACACAAAACACACACACATACACACTCATTCGGAATATGTTTTTATGTGGACACTTGGTTATGATAGCAACTGTATATATGAAAGAAAAAAATAGAAAATTTATAATTTTTTTATTTTAAACAGCATTTTTTATAATTATGAATAAGGTTTGCACACATTTCTTTAACAAAAAACAAAAAAAGTTCACCCCCTCAACACCCCCCCCCCCCCCCCCTCTCTCTCTCCTCTCTCCTCTCTCTCTCTCCTCTCTCTCTCTCTCTCTCTCTCTCTCTCCTCTCTCTCTCTCTCTCTCTCTCTCTCTCTCTCTCTCTCTCTCTCCCTCTGAGTGCTTTTTCTTTTTTAAATAGTAGTATTGATTCTTGCATCGAATAGTTAAATTCGGGAACCTTGTAACGATTCTAAGGTGAAAGAGGTTCGTAATATTTCGCTAAAACACGCGTTATCATCAACCACAATTTTGCTTGCCTTTTTCCACCCACACCATTTTCATATAATCAAATTGTGTGTGTGGTGTGTGTGTGTGTGTGTGTGTGTGTGTGTGTGTGTGTGTGTGTGTGTGTGCGTGCGTGCGCGCGCGCGCGTGTGTTGTGTGTGTGCTGCACACAATTTTGCTACATCTTTTACAATTCTGCTAATTGCCGCTTTGTTTTCTAACATTTCAACATAC
>CM060323.1:38531240-38538740 GCA_030674155.1 Stramonita haemastoma
TTTCTTGTTCTTGATATTTGGAGGACTATTTTTGTTGTTGTTTAGTTAAAGTTTTTTTTTTTTTTTTTTATCTTGATCTTATCCCTGATAAGTGCGTGGTTTTGGATGTAAAAAAACCACACGAGTGCTTATTCATTATCCTCGAAATAAAAGAATTTGCCTTGCCCCTCCCTCCCTCCCCCTCTCTCTCTCTTTCTCTCTCTCTCTCTCTCTCCCCCCCTCTCTCTCTCTCTCTCTCTCTCTCCCCCCCACCCTCTCCTCTCTCTCTCTGCCACCCCATCCCTATCTTTTTTTCTCTCTCTCACCACATTCTCAAGTGTTACTACCTAAACTTGAGGCCAAAACAAGGGAAAGAGGAGTAAGTTGCTTTTATTGGGAAGAGAAAAGAATCTTTTAAAAAACCAACAGCAAACAAACCTAGAGACTAGTTGAAATTCCAGTACAGAAGGAGTGGAATCTGTTTTCACCAACACACTGACACTGACAGATGAACAGCGAAAACTTTTCTCTGACATCATTACAGTCAGGAAAAAAGGGGGGAAGCGGAGGAAGGGGGGAGGGGAATGGGGGGTGGGGGTGTAGGGGGAGGTGAGGAGGAGGAGGAGAAGAAGAAGAGGAGGAGGAGGAGGAGGAGGAGAGAGAAGAAGAAGAAAAAGAAGAAGAACAAGAACAAGAACAACAAGAAGAAGAACAACAACAAGAACAAGAACAACAACAAGAACAACAGAAGAACAAGAACAAGAAGAACAAGAACAAGAAGAACAAGGAGGAGGAAGATGGAGGAAGAGGAGAAACGTGTGTGTGTGTGTGTGTGTGTGTGTGTGTTGTGTGTGTGTGTGTGTGTGTGTGTGTGTGTGTGTGTGTGTGTGTGTGTGTTGGTGTGTGATTACAAAATATTCTTTTTCTTTGAGGATTATGTGTCATAACAAAATATATATTTATTTTGAGGATCATGTGTGATTACAAAATATTCTTTTGTTTTGAGGACCACTTATGTGCTTTTGTTTTTACATCTAGTCCCCGTCTGCATGCAGCTTTGTTATTTTTTCATCCGTTCCCACCGGCACATGATAGCCTACACTTTTGAAAGGCGGAATAGGCTTTAATGTGTGAGAAAGATGCTATGTGTGCGTTCTCAGAGAGAGAAGAGAGGAGGAGAGAGAGAGAGAGAGGAGAGAGAGAGAGAGAGAGAGAGAGAGAGAGAGACAGACAGACAGACAGACAGACAGACAGACAGACAGACAGACAGACAGACAGACAGACAGACAGACAGACGACAGACAGAGTGAGTGAGAGAGAGAGAGAGACAGCGAGAGACAGCGACAGAGAAGCAGACAGAAGAGATTAAAAGACACAGAATTTTGTGTGTGTGTGGTGTGGGTGTGTGTGTGGTGTGTGTGTGTGTGTGTGTGTGTGTGTGTGTGTGTGTGTGTGTGTGTGTGTGTGTGTGTGTGTGTGTGTGTGTGTTTGTGAACTGTGCGTATCTAATGATGTTATTTTTGGAGGATACCTCATTATGACAGACACCTTAGTTATAACGAATAGGCTGAAGAGAGAGAGAGAGAAGAGAGAGAGAGAGAGAGAGAGAGAGAGAGAGAGAGAGAGAGAGAGAGAGAGAGGAGGGGGAGAGAGAGACGAGACAGAGACGAGAGAGACGAGGGGGGGGAGCAGACACAGACAGAGCATGCAGAACAGAGAAAGAAGACAGAGACAGAGAGACAGACAGACAGACACAGAGAAAAAAAGACACAGAGAAGGGTTGAGACAGACATAGAAAAACCAAAAGAGGGAAGGAGGGAGAAGTGCAAAGAAAGAGAACCAGACAGACAGAAACAGAGAGACAGACGGACAGACAGACAGACAGACAGACAGAGAGGCAGAGACAGACAAACCAACAAACAGATAAAACAAACAAGAAGACTTGACACAAACAAACCCCTCCCACCCACACACCCACGCATCTACCCACCCACCCAACTCAACTCCACTCCACTCCTCAAAAGTAAATAAGTAAGTTATGGGAGAGTTTCTCTATTATCTATATACACGAGATAGGTGTGGCTTGCTACCTCCTAAGAGAGAGTTCCAGCAATGTCAATGTAGTGTGGAGACGACAGACAAAACAGTGTATAGTATAGTATAGTATTGTCTTACCTACCTCTGTGATGTCTGTTGAGCTGGCAATTCGTTACTGTCATCTTCAACCCTTGGCAGCAGCATTGAGCTTGAGAAGAGAGAGAGAGAGAGAGAGAGAGAGAGAGAGAGAAGAGAGAGGAGAGAGAGCAGAGAGAGAGAGATGAGAGAGAGAGAGAGAAGCTTGCATGTAGGGGAGTTGAAGATACAGACACACTGAGACACACACCAACACACATGCATGCATGCATGCACCCATACACAGAGACTTGCACACATATATACAGGGGCGCCTGAGCGAGCGTGCGTGTGTGGGCTTGTGCACACACACACAGACATGGAGAGAGAGAGAGAGAGAGAGAGAGAGAGAGAGAGAGAGAGAGAGAGAGAGAGGAGAGAGAGAGAGAGAGAGAGAGATACACAAAGGTTCACATGGAAGTGCAGCACACTCACTCACTTACACACACACACACACACACACACACACACACACACCACACACACCACAAACTGGGAATGGGTGACAAAATTTACGAAACTATGTACACAGGGGACTCAATGTAAAAAGAAGTTCATAAATGCTTATTCCATTATCCTCCAAATAAAAAAACAAATAGAATAAAATAACATAAAATAAAATAAACACACCATAAGTCATTTTCCATCTGGGATCATGAATTCCCAAAGGCCACTTCTCCTTTGTATTAACAGCTCTGCCCCCCCTCCCCCCCCAAAAAAAAATCAATCTCCAACGTGTCAGTCAAGTGTGACCAATCAGGAAGGCCTGTCAAGTTTGATTGACCAATCAGCTGCGCCCATCTCCTTCCCAGCAGTCTGCAGTGTCCATCTGTTCCGACCAATCGTGGGAAGCCGTCAGTCACACTGACCAATCAGCTGTGGACATCTGTTTTGCCTGTCTGATGTTGTTAGAGTTGAAATTAGTCCTCAGATAGCAGAGAAATGCTTTATGACCTCCCTCTCTGCTTCTGTACCAAAGCAAACAGTGAGGGGTTAAATTTGTAGGAGGAGAGAGAGAGAGAGAGGAGTGTGTGTGTGTGTGTGTGTGTGTGTGTGTGTGTGTGTGTGTGTGTGTGTGTGTGTGTTGTGTGTGTAGTGATGGTCCATGCATGTATGTGCGTATTTGCATGTGTGCATGTGTTAGTTTTTCTTGCCCCTTCTCTCTGGATCAGTAAAGACTCTTTCCCTGGAGAAATAGTGAGAAGGGAGGAGTCTCCAAAAGAGCAAGAAGGGAGGAGTCTCTTAAAATAAACACACCATAAGTCATTTTCCATCTGGGATCATGAATTTCCAAAGGCTACTTCTCCTTTGTATTAACAAAGCACTAAGTACTTTGTACTAAGCAGCTGGCCTGGAGCACACAGACTAGGACTTGGACTGTCAGGCTGGGGAAACTGCCTCTAGGAGCATGTGCGTGTGTGAAGCAGGTGCCTTTGTATATGCCATGATCCAAAGACTAGTTATATATTCCTCAACATAGAAAGATAAAAAGGTAAAGGTGTCCCAGAACCTAGGCGGTCATAGGGGAGCGAGGCATCAGAGACCTCAGCTTCTCTAGGGGCTAGCATATTAAGGGCGGCACCCATCTCCTCTCCATCACTGCTTTACCTTCCTTGACCCTAAAGAAGGCAGGTACCCATTTACAGCTGGGTGAACTGGAGGGGGGGGGACTATACTGAAGCCAAGGCATGCAAACGGTCACCCATCCAACTGATAACCACGCTGGACACTGCTTAACTTGACTTGGGGAAAGTGAGTGCTCTGACCACTTAGCTATCCCGTCCCCATAGCTATCCTCCCACATAGGTTAGGTTAATATATGAGCAAGTCTAGCCTGTGGAAAAATTATTGCGACAAGACAGCTCAGTGGTCAGAGCACTTGCTTTCCCCATGCCAAGATTAAGCAGCATGGAGCGTGGTTACCAAGTGGATGGGTGACTGTTTGCATGGCTTGGTTTCAGTACAGTCCCCCAGTTTACCATACTGTAAATAGGTACCTGCCCTCTTTAGGGTCAGGGAAGGTAAAGCAGCGAGGAAGAGGAGATGGGCCCACTCCAGTATGCTGGCCCCTAGAGAAGCTCAGGTCTTTGACACCTCACTCCCCTACGAGAACATAGGTTATGAGACACCTTTACCTTTTACCTTTAATATATTATAAGCAAGTCTAGCCTGGGAAAAAAATCATTGTTAGCTACCCATGAGTTGGTTAGGCCTGGTGGAAGCTGTGTACTCTTCAGCATTGATGGTATTGCTGTTGGGCATTCCCCAGCTTAATTAATACCCCGCGGGTCACACAGTATGCACGCACCCTTGGTCTTACCCACCACACACTGGGAATCAGGGTTGAGACCATATATAGATTGGAAAGGTGGGCATCACAGGATCCAGTCAACCAAAAGAAAAAAAAACACGAAGAAAATAAAAAAAAGAAAGAAGAAATACAACCAAAAAAAAACCCCTGCTAGCAGACATTTCTACTGATAAAACAGAATCTAAAAGGGAGAACATCCTTCATTAATAAAAGTGCCAGGCATTAAGCAAGGGCAGTAACTGAACTGAGCACCTGCTGTCTTCACCATAGTCTCCTCCCCTCCTTCTCCTTCTCCTCCTCCTCCTCCTCCTCCTCCTTTCCATTCCTAAAACAGCAGCCAGGGAATTCGGCAATGATAAGTTCCAATTAGTGAGGGTCTTTGAAGTCAAC
Source organism: Stramonita haemastoma (assembly GCA_030674155.1). NCBI lineage: Eukaryota > Metazoa > Mollusca > Gastropoda > Neogastropoda > Muricidae > Stramonita > Stramonita haemastoma. The sequence continues at coordinate 38,536,093 of CM060323.1, forward strand.
CCTGCCGCTCTCCCAGGCTTTATATAGCTGCCATTGACATTCCTGCTCTCCAGTAAAGATTGGGGTGGGACTGACTGCTGCTATACTGCCTACGAGAGAGAGAGAGATTGGTGGTCCGAGGAGAATAATGGGATGTTAGTGGTGGTGGTGGTTGGGGGAGGGAGAGGGAGGGGGGAGGGGGGAGGGGGGGGGTGTAATGGGGGGTGTGGGTGTGGCGTGTGTGTGAGTGAAGGGTGGTGTGTGTGTGTGTGTGCGTGCGTGTGCGTGGTGTGTGTGTGTGTGGTGTGTGTGTGTGTGTGTGGTGTGTGTGTGTGTGTGTGTGTGTGTGTGGTGTGTGTGTGTGTGAGTGAGTGTGTGTGTGTGTGTGTGTGTGGTGTGTGTGTGTGTGTGTGTGGGGGTGTGAGGTGAGGGAGATAGTGAGTGTGTGTGTGGTGTGTGTGGGTGTGTGGTGAGGGAGGAGAGAGGTAGAAGAGGAGAGAGAGAGAGGAGAGAGAGGAGAGAAGAGAGATGTGAATAGTGATGAAGTAGAGAAGTGTGTGTGTGTGTGTGTGTGTGTGTGTGTGTGTGTGTGTGTGTGGTGTGTGTGTGTGTGTGGTAGTGTGTGTGTGTGTGTGTGTGTGTGTGGTGTGTTTGATGAGTGACTACCTGAGGCGGAAAGGGTCAAAGACTTGTGTGTTATTTTTGTCTTAATCAGTTTATTGCCTGTAATGGCGGGAAGATGAGATATATGTCTGGGCAGAGGGCAGGAGGGGGGTAGGGAGGGAGGGAGAGTGTCTGTGTGTATGTGTGTGATGTGTGTGTCTGCGTTTGTCTGTTTGTTTAAGGGTGGCGTGTGCGTGTGTGTGTTTTGTGTGTGTGCTTGTGTCTATGCATACTTGTGTGTGTGTGTGTGTGTGTGTGTGTGTGTGGTGTGTGTTGTCTGTCTGTCTGTCTGTCTGTCTGTCTGTCTGTCTGTGTGAGAGAGAGGGTGGAGGAAAGTGGTGGTTGTGCAAGCCATATATGAATGTGGCTATGTGTGCACGCGTGCGCGTGTGTATGAATAAGCATGTGTAGGAGCACAGCGCTACTGCGCATGTGTTAGCATAGAGAAGCATGTATGTGTACAAAAGAATGCTAAATATACACATGAAGAATGAACACATTAAAACATGCAATCACTTTATAAGTTTCAAAAGAATGACAAAGATGTAAAAGGTAAAGGTAAAGGTGTCCCATAACCTGTGTGGTCGTAGGGGAGCTAGCCGTCAGAGACCTCAGCTTCTCTAGGGGCCAGCATTTTGGGGGCGGGGACAAAGATGTAAAGAGGCGAAAAAGAAGAGAATCGTGGAGAACAAGAAATACATGACAGAAAGTCTGGATAGATATCGCCTACTGCGAACATGGATTTACTTTTATTCCATACTGTGTATAGTCCAGCCAACCTACTGAGGTTTTATCAGGCTTTATGATGCCAGCTTTCTCACAGACACCAAAGTGGTTAGCCCCTTACAGTCCTAGCTTGAAGGCAGTGGGGTCAAACCCCCAGTCACGTTCCTTTATTTGTTGGCTTGGATTTTTTTCCAATTAGGGAAGTTAGGGGGTTCTGTTTTGTGTCTTGATGAAGTTATTTTGTACCTTCAGTAAAAAAAAAAAAAAAAAAAAATCATAATACATACATACAAAACGAAGATTTGCATAACTTGCCTAACAGAATCCAGCGTACACCTGGGCCCTAGGAATACCTTCTAACAATCGTAAAGAAGCGTAAACTTAAATGGTATGGGCATGTCACAAGATCAAAAGGACTTGCAAAAAATAGTACTGCGAGGCACTGTCCAAGGAGGAAGATGGTGAGTGCTCTGACCACTGAGCTATCCTGTCCCCACTGTTCTGGTGTGTGATCTTCTATTATGTCTTTGATCGTATTGCTCAGTTCCCGTATCTCCAAGAAGCCGCTAAACAACAGGAATATAAGAAGACTGTTTTGTATGTTTTAAAATATATATAGAAATGCATAATCTGGGAAAAAATTTTCACAGGTAAGACATCAGAGAACAATGATTATAACATGTGTACGTCTGAAAGCTATCAGTAATACCTGTCAGATACCTGGCAGACGAGTAGAAATTGCGTTAGACAAACCAAGCTAAACAAAATTTAGAAGGGGTGGAAAAAAATCTAGATTTTCTTCCAAAAATCTGAAAGATTTTAAACAGTGACTGTGAACCAAATTTTTAATTTTTCCATTGCGGAAGAACAACTCTCCGTTTTAAAAAAAAAATCCTATTGTTTTATATCAATTAAGTTTTCATTTTAATATTAATGTATTTACATGGAGAAATGTTTGAATAAATGAATGAATGAATGAATGAACGAATGAACGAACAAACAAACGACGAACGAACGAACGAACAAACGAACGAACGAACGAACGAACGAACGAACGAACGAACGAACGAATGAATGAATGAATGAATGAATGGATAATTCATGATATAAACATAAACAATCCCACATTCAAAGACGTGATGGCGGCTTTTCCCTGCAATAACATATCAAACCAAACAAAAGGACTTTTCACCTGAAGAAACTATATCTCCTAGCTTTCAATATCGTTCGTTTCCTTCTACACAATCAGAGAACGGGAACAGGAAGGAGAGAAAGAAGAA
>CM060323.1:38546240-38548740 GCA_030674155.1 Stramonita haemastoma
CGTTTATCTTATGTTTTATTTGTTCTTCTATTTCGAAGATAATGGAATAAGCAGTTATGTGGGTTGTTTTTATTGTCTTTTTTACATCAAGTCCTCATGTGCATGCAATTTTGTAAAATTGGTCATCTAGAATGTGTGTGTGTGTGTGTGTGTGTGTGTGTGTGTGTGTGTGTGTGTGGTGTGTGTGTGTGTGTGTGTGTGTGTGTGTGTGTGTGTGTGGGATGTTGTGTGTGTGTGTGTGTGTGTGTGTGGTGTGTGTGTGTGTGTGTGTGTGTGGTGTGTTTCAGTTTTTGGAGGTTTTTTTTCTTCAGTAGAGGTGGTTGTTTTTGTATTCCATAGAAAAAGACAAAGAATGCTGCTGAATGCTGTTTGTGTCCCCCCCCCCCTCTCTCTCTCTCTCTCTCTCTCTCTCTCTCTCTCTCCATCTCCCTCTGTCTGTCTGTCTGTCTGTCTGTCTGTCACTCTCTCTCTCTCTCTCTCTCTCTCTCTCTCTCTCTCTCTCTCTCTCTCTCTCTCTCTCTCTCTCTCTCTCTCTCTCCCTCCCTCCCTCCCTCCCTCCCTCCCTCACCCCCTGCCCACTCTCTCCCCTTCCTCCCCTTCCCTCCCTCTCTCTCCCCACCCCCTCACCCCCTTTCCCTCCTCCCCTTCCCACCCTCTCTCCCCCACCCCCTCTCCCCTCTCTCCCCCCTCTCTCCCCCCTCCCCTCCCACCCCCCACTCACCCCCCCACCCCACCTCCCCCCACACCCACCTCCCCCCACACCCACCTCCCCCCACACCCCCTCCCCCACACCACCACCCTCCCACACCCTCTCCTCCCACACACACACCAACTCACCTGCAGGGGAAAACCCATGACTCCTCTTCCTCAAGTGGCGGTAGCGCATCTCGGCGCGGAACTTGTCCGTCAGCAGGATCTCCAGATGCACGTAGTGTCGGACCTGCTGCTCCAGCAGCTGCAAGCCTTCCAGCACCGTACTGATGGCATGCACCTCCACATGCCGCACATGCACCGCCATCACCCCACCACCCTCCCCCCTCCCCATCCTCATCCTCTTCCTCCTCATCCTCCATCTCCTCGTCCTTCTTATCCTTCTCCTCTGTGTGTGGTGAACGAGGCTGTCTTGCTGAGGTCGAAGATGTGGTGGTGGTTCTGGTTGTGGTGGTGGTGGGTTGAGGTTGTCTATGAGTGGGATCCGAGTTTGAAAATTCGTTCCTGAAGAGCGAGGTTGAGGTCGTGGTGTACGTGTTGAAGGTTCTTCCGTTGTGATGGTGGATGTTTTCGGAGTGGGTTTGAGATCTGGGTGAATAACCAAAGGGAAAAGAGTGTTGTTATTATTATGTGTTGTTGTTGTATTGAGTTTGTGGTCAGTGGTTTGTCTGGGAGGGTGAAAGGAAGATCGTAGGATTGAAAGCTGAGGGGTTTTTTCCTCTTGGAGTTAACATCAGTGCCGACTCCACTCCCCCTTAAAAAAAAGTCCTTCGAATGAGACTATAAAACGAGTTGCCGTGTGCGAACGCACGCAGCTAGAACATTTTGCACACACCTTAAAACCTGTTCAGCTTTGGAAGAGTAGGCCATTGTGTGCCAGTGGGAACGGATGACAAAGTAGACAAAACTGCATACACGGGAACTAGATGTAAAAAGCACTTGAGTGCGTATTCCATTTTCCTCGAAGTAAAAGAAAATAAAAGAAAGAAAATAATAAAACTCAGCACAGAAACAGAGAAAGATGGCGAACCCTGGTGGTATTGCTTGGAGCTCCTACCGACAACAGTTGTGATGAAAAACAATTGAGTTGAGTTGAGTGTGTGATGGGTGCATTAGATGAGTGAGTGAAACAATGTGATAATCTGGTGTTAATGATTTTAAGGTTGTGTGTTAAAAGTCTCAGCTACATCTGGTTGGATTAAGGCTGGCGATTTCAGTTTTCATTTTCTGGGTAGGTCAACTCTCATAGTTATGTATAACTTTCTATTGCCACTGTCTAAAGTCACTGATTGGCTGAACAAAGACATAAAGGAAAGGAACACTGGGGAGAATAAAAGGAAGAACACATTATTCGAACACAAAATGTCCTGAGGCGAAATAAACATCAAACACAGCGTTGATTTCTACTGTTTAGGCCTAGAATGACACTGTCTTCACAAGTACAGAGAATGACCAAAATGTGTTATCAAATAGGACCAAAAAAGACAGTTTGGAGTTTTCTGGATTATCAGAATTTTGAAGTCAGTAACTTTCATAGAAAAAAACAACCAAGAACAGCCTTTCCTCAATCATCTCCCACACATAAGCACCTAGAGCAACTGCCATGACCTGACCAGCAAACACACACACACACACACACACACACACACACACACACACACACATACACAGAACATCTCGAGCACACATTAAATCCTGTTCCACCGTTTGTAAGAGCCATTGTGTGCCGGTGGGAACAGATGACAAAATTTACAAAAGTGCATACACAAGGGGACTGGAGGTAAAAAAG
>CM060323.1:38553740-38557138 GCA_030674155.1 Stramonita haemastoma
TCCCCCCCCCCCTTTTCCCCCCCCTTTTTCCCCCCCCCCCGGGGGGTTTTGGGTTTTAAAAAATTTTTTTTTTCCCCCCCCCCCCCGGGCCCCTTTCCCCCCCCTTTAAAAACCCCCCCCCCAAATTTATTTTTTCCCCTTTTTTCCCCCTCCTTTTTTCTTCCCCCCCGGTTTTCCCCCCCCCTTTCCCCCCCCTTTTTTTTTTTTAATTTTTTTCCCCCCCCCTTCCCCCCCCCTTCCCCCCCCCTTTTTTTTTTCCCCCCCCCCCCCCTTTTTTTTTCCCCTTTTTTCCCCCCCAAAAAAAAACCCCCTTTTTTCCCCTTTGGGGCCCCCCCCCCCCCCCAAAAAAAAAAAAATTTTTCCCCCCCCCAAATTTTTTTCCCCCCCCCCCCCCGCCCCCCCCTTTTTTTTTTTTCCCTTTTTCCCCCCTTTTTTTTCCCCCCCCCCCTCTTTTTTTTCCCCCCCTTTTTTTTTCCCCCTTTTTTTTCCCCCCCCCCCCTTTTTCTTTTTCCCCCCCCCCCCCCCCCCCCTCCCCTCCCCCCCCTTTTTTTTTTTTCCCCCCCAAACCCAAAACCCCTTTTTTTCCCCCCCTTTTTTTTTCCCCCCCCCCCCCCCCTTCCCCCCCCTTTTTTTTTTCCCCCCCCTTTTCCCCCCCTTTTTTGGGAAATCCCTTTTTCCCCCCCCCCGGGGGAAAGGTTTTTGGGGGGGCCCCCCCTTTTTTTTTTTCCCCCCCAAAAACCCCCCGGGGGGGTTTTCCTTTTTTTTCCCCCTTTTTCCAAAATTCCCCAAAAAAAAATTTTTTTGGGGGGGGGGGGAAAAAAAAATTCCCAAAAAAAATTTTTTTAAAAAAAACCCGAAAAAAAACCCCCCCCCTTTTTTTTTTTTTTTTTTTTCCCCCCTTTTAAAACCCCCCCCCAAAAATTTTTTAAACCCCCCCCAAAAAAAAACCCCCCCGGTTATTTTTTTTAAAAAAATTTTTTTAAATTTTTTTCCCCCCCCCCCCCCTTTTTTTTTTTTTTTTTCCCCCCCCCCCCCAAAAAAATTTTTTTTTTTCCTTTTCCCCCCCCCCCCCCCCCCCCCCCAAAGGGGCCCCAAAACCCCAAAAAAAAAATTTTTTTTTCCAAAAAAAATTTTTTTTTCCTCATTGTTTTTCCCTCTCCTCTTCCCCTCTCCTCTCTCCTCTCTTCCTCCCCCTCCCCTCCCCTCCTTCTCTCTTCTCTCCCCCCCCTCCCCCCAGCTCACTTTTTTGGGATCTCCAAGGACAAAAAATGTTTTCCATACCTAAAACAGAATATCAAAAGTCCACGTTTTACAGCCCAAAAAAAGATCGCTTTAAACCAGAGTGCACCAGATACTAAGTAATCAAAACCACAGAGAAGTTAAATCAATGAACACTAAAGTGCATGTATTTACAATATTTAGAAACTACAATGACATTTTCATACAATCTGGATGGATAATGGAAAGACTGAAAAAAACGCAAACATCACTAGGAAAAAAACCAAAGTTTCATTTTTTTAAAAAAAGATTCAAGTTGGTGTTTTTTCAAATTGTCTATTATTACTATTTAAAATAAACCTCAGAGCTTAGCCGAGGGGGGAAAGCTAAAAAAAAAAAATCATATGGTCAGTAAAAATTAAAGGGTAAAAGGATTGTTTTGTATGAGAAAAAAAGTAATTAAAAAACAACTTTGCATACCTCTCACAGAAAAGACGTCCTTTTCGGAACGTGAAATTTTTCCAACTATCCTAGATAAACCTAACACGAATTGGGCAGAAAGGACAGATACTTTCATTTCTGGAACTTAGATGAGGAAAACAGACCAAAAGGGACAAACTTCAGAAAACATCAGACAAAACTCATAGCTCGCTCACACTTCACAGGCTCAGATACATCTAGTGTATGCTAATCAAAATTATTTTTTTTACATCACGACATTTTTTTTTAAAAACAAGATGCTGTACTTATTTTACATCTTTTCATACAGCCATGACTTTTAAAAATTGATTTATATTGTTGATTATTTCATTAGCATCAAGACACTTTTTTTAACAAAGATGGTATGCTTACTTACAAGTTTACATACAGTGCTGAATTTGTTTCATTGATTATATTAGTTATACAGCTTTACATAAAATGGTCTTATGATAATTTTAGACTCTCTGTACGCGGTGATAGTGCTTCTTTTTGGAGAACATTTTCACTTTGTTATTTGTAAATATTTATTTATATTAATTTTGCTCTTGAATAGATCTATATCTGCATATATAAGCCCTTTACTGAGGCGAAAATATTCACTTTGTCGTAAATGCTATCACGGTTCATGTTATCTGACGCTCTTCTAGATATGATTTTTCTTCCCAAAATTAGTATGCTTTTACTCATTGTTTCCTTTTCTCCTTTCATCAGGCCTTTCTATTTTAAAAGGGACACAACCGTTTAAGTTTTAGTGTGTGAAGAATGCCAAGAAAACGATGCCACTGGGGGTACCTTAACCAGTAATTTGTCATAATTGCCAGCTTTTGATGAACATTACATTTTGGATTCAATATCAGCATTTCAAGGGAAAGTACGAAACAGATACTTGGAATCAACCAAAATAAAAGTTGGAGCACAGGAAAGGAAGAGACAGGAACGTTTTGCAGAAAATGATTCGTCTATGAAAATGAAAAAAACCTAATTTTTGAAAAATAAAGCGAGGGGATTTTTAAAAAAACAAAAAACAAAAACAAAACAAAACAAACAAACGAACCGTGATAGAGTGAATCATGAATGGAATGAATTCACATTCTCTTCTGTCTGTCTGTCTGTCCCGGGCTTGTCCTGTCTGTCTTTTCCTGTCGTCTGTCTTGTCCTGTCTCTCTCTCTCTCTCTCTCCCTCCCCTTCTCTCTCTCTCTCTCCTCCCCCTCTCTCTCTCTCTCTATCTCTGTCTGTCTGTCTCTGTCTCTTCCTGTCTGGTTCTGTCCCGTCGTCTGTCTGTCTGTCTGTCCCGTCTGTCTGTGTCTGTCTGTCTGTCTGCTCTCTCTCATCTCTCTCTCTCTCATCCTCTCTCCTCTCTCTCTCTCTCTCTCTCTCCTCTCTCTCTCTCTCAGGAAGTTCTCAGTACATGACATTTTGTGTGTTGTGCCCAGCCCCCCTCCCACTGTCCCCTTGTTAATTGGCATCCTGCCTATAACAATAAACTTTTGTCAATTCTCTCTCTCTCTCTCGTCTCATCTCCCTTCTCCCTCTCAAATTTTCCCTTCTCTCTCACCCCCTCTTTTCCTCTCTCTCTCTCCCCCATCCCTTCCCCTCTCCCCTCTTCTCCCTTTACTCTCTCTCCTCCTCTCCTATATATATAAAATATATATATATAGTTTTACAACCCTAGAGCCAAGGGGGGTGAAAAGTGGTAAAC
>CM060323.1:38557238-38559738 GCA_030674155.1 Stramonita haemastoma
ACAAACAAAAAGACAAAGACATCAAGAGACAAAAGAAAGTAAATCTGTATGGAATGTGTCAACGAACAAAAGCAACATCTGGGTCCTAAAGATACAGTTTGAAGTCAAGCCTTTTAATTTGTTTGCTATATTAAAACAGATTCAGTGCTGGCATATGAATTTCATACATTATCTTCACTATTATCAAATGTTCACAATTTTAACCCTTTTGACAGCATGAAAATCGTCAGTTAGTTTTCCATTTATTTTGCTTGAAACAACAGCAAAACAAAAACTAACCTTTAAAAAAACCCAAATTAGTGGGGTTTAAAAAAAAAAGAATTCTTATTTTCAGAATAAGATCAAAGTGATGACGAAAATAATTTCCTCATGCAAAGCACGTTAAAGACACCCATTCTGAAATCTTGTATCAAATCCAAAGTTAAGAAATTGACACCAAATTCAATTTGTTTCTTTGATCATTTCCCCCCCCCCTCCGCCCCCCTCCCTTCTCCCTTGCCCCCTTTCTAGTTCCTTTCAAAAGAAAAAATATCATAAAAAACAGTTACCACATCAGAGAATGATTTTTATGGGGTGTTTTTAAGGCTTCAATTATTCTCATGTCTTAGAAACTCAAGAAGTCTATAGGGAGATCACTTAAAACCCTAAAGTGAGAATAGATTAGTTTTGAGGTTATCTGCTGTTTTTTTTAATCTCTCTTCCTCCCCCACCTTCTCTCTCTCTCTCTCTCTCTCTCCTTCTCTCTCTCTCTCCTCTCTCTCTCTCTCTCTCTCTCTCTCTCTCCTCTCTCTCTCTCTCTCTCAAAATGATTTCTTTTTGGAATTCGATCGTATACTAGGAGAGGTATACAGAATAGAAATTAAGAAAAAATAGCTTGAAACAAGTTGAAGCCAATACTTGTATACTAATAAATAATAATAATGATACACACAAAATGACCCGCCTTGCGCCTGGTCAAAGTGTGTGTGCGTGTGCGTGTGTGTATGCGCGTGCATGTGTGTGTATGTGTGTGCGTTCTCTCTCTCTCTCTCTCTCTCTCTCTCTCTCTCTCTCTCTCTCTCTCTCTCTCTCTCTCTCTCTTCTCTCTCTCTCTCTCTCTCTCTCTCTCCTCTCTCTCTCTCTCTCTCTCTCTCTCTCTCTCTCTCAGAGAGAGAGAGAGAGAGAGAGAGAGGCGTAATTAATCCCATGTTGCTCTTACTGTGTTATTGAAATGTCAATAAATATGTGTCACGGATAAATGACAAAAATATTTTGTTACAATTACTTTGATGTTTGATACAAGATACTGTATGGGAACGTGTGTTGAAAATTGAATATGTTTTTGTTATTGTTGTTTTTTCAACAGCTATACAATATATCTTACACTAGCTAGTTACTCAGCTATTCAGTTTTTTAACGAAAGAAGGTACAGGAGGATAAATTGTTTGATCAGAATGTCATTTTTCGGAAAAGGACTAAAACATTACTGATATAATGTTACCATGCTAATTTTGTCAAAAGTCATTTAGGTTTGGCAAAGAATGTATCATGTATTCGTAGTGACTTACTATCAAAAAACTCATCTTTTCTCTTAAATAGCGGTATGTTTATTGCTGGAATTGCTCATACGATTCAAAAGTTTTCAAATGTGCATGTATTGCTGAGTAGATATTTCAATAAATGGACTGCAAACATTGTCTCAGATATCATAGCAGGGATTTTCATTCTTTTGGTATCACAGGCACGTCATGTTTTGGTAAATAGATGCTCTGAGAATTATATGATGTACAAGTATGGCAAAAATATGATAAATATGTGGAGAAATATAAATGTATGTATCATCACATGATAAATGTGTTAGTCATAATCATGGTCGTTTGAATGTGTATCAGACACAGGTAAAAGTGTAATGATTATATTTTGTTATCTGCTGATTTGTACAAAGTTTATAGATGACACAAACAAAAAGAACACAATCAAAACAGTGAAGATTTTCTCTTTTTTAGGTCACTTGAACAATTTGCTATGTTGTGCTCTGTGTTAATCTACATATTGAAAATGGCATGTTTACAGAATATGGTTTGGAACACCTGGCCACTGTTTGGCTTTGAAACTGGTGTATTGTACCCCCTTCAGTAAGGGGCCATAGCCTATACTGAATAAACCATTTCGAGTTCGAGTTCTCTCTCTCTCTCTCTCTCTCTCTCTCTCTCTCTCTCTCTCTCTCTCTCTCTCTCTCTCTCATCTTCTCTCTCCTCTCTCTCTCTCTCTCTCTCAGAACATCTTGCGCACACGTTAAATCCTGTTCCGCTTTTCGTAAGAGTAGGCCATCGTGTGCCGGTGGGAGCAGATGACAATATTTACAAAACTGCATACACACGGGGACCGGATGAAAAAAAGCACATGAGTGCTTATTCTGTTATCCTCGATATAAAAGAATAAATCTCTCTCTCTCTCTCTCTCTCTCTCTCTCTCTCTCTCTCTCTCTCTCTCCTCTCTCTCTCTCTCTCTCTCTCTCTCT
>CM060323.1:38572238-38574738 GCA_030674155.1 Stramonita haemastoma
CTTGTTATTGTCATGATTTTGAGTATACCGTTATTGTTAAAAAATCATTTGCCTTGTTATTATCATGATTTTGATTATACCGTTATCGTTAAAAGAAAAAACATGTGCCTTGTTATTGTCATGATTTTGATCATATCATTATTGTTAAAGGAAAGAACATTTGCATTGTTATTGTAATGATTTTAACCGCATCATTAATGCTAAGAGAAACCAAAAATGTCTGCATTGTTAGCGTCACGATTTTAATCGTATCATTACTGTTAAAAGAAAAAAAAAACATTTGCAATGTCATTGTCGTGATTTTAACCCTATCGTTCTTGTCATGAGATGTAACAGCTACTTTGTTGTGTAATCCTTTTTTTCGAACGCGGGTATCTAGTTGAGACATTAAAGTATTCTTGAGTTTTTGTGGTCTATTTCCTTAGTTTTGAACAACTTTTTGGTCTGTTTTTTCTTTCTGTTGTGCTTGTAAGCTCACACCATTAACATTGTGCATTTGTTTGGAGCAGTATAGTGCTAATTATTGGTTGCTAGGAACAAAAGTGTGTAGGTTTGATATTTTTTATCACATTAAAAACTAGAAATTGTCTAAAGACATATTTCAAGAATTTGACCCAATAATTCATCATACCTATACCCTGGAACATAATCATTCAGACGTACACAGACACACATATTCGTCCTTTAATTAATCTTAACACATCCACAGTTAGTTGTCACCTCTCTCTCTCTCTCTCTCTCTCTCTCTCTCTCTCTCTCTCTCTCTCTCTCTCTCTCTCTCTCTCTCTCTCTCTCTCTCTCTCTCTCTCTCTCTCTCTCTCACCCCCTATACCCCCACCCCCATCCCCACCCCCACCCACCCCCACCCACCCCCACCGCCTACCTCCACCCCTCCCCCAAACCCATTCACACACACACACCCCACCACCCACCCAACCCCCACCCACCCACACCCAAACCAACTACCAGCCCACCCCACACCACCCAACTGACCCCACACCCTACCCCACCCCCCACATCCACCCCACCACCACCCCAACCCCAACCCCAACCCACCCCACCCACCCACCCCACCACACCTCCACCCCAACCACCCCAACACCACCCACCACCCAACCCCCAACCCCAACCCCAACCCAACCACCAACCCAACCCCCACCCAACCCCACCCCCCCTACCCCCACCAACCCCCACAAACAAACTAACCCTCCCTCTCCTCCTGCCCAGCAGCAGGCCTCAGCATCCTCTGCACGCGGCTGTAGCAGGAGCGGATCTGGGACATCATGTCTCCGTTGGCTGTGGCCAGGTCCTGACAGTCCCGGTGAAGCTTGTCTATCACCGCGCGGCATCGCCCGAACTGCTGCCCAGCCCTCTGCAGGCTAGACTGCACCCCTACCCACACCTCCCGGTCCGAGGTGGGTGGTGGAGGAGGAGGGGGAGGGGGATGGTGGGGGTTGTTGTCGTTGTCGTTGGTGGTGGTGTGGTTGGGTCCTTGTGTTGTTGTTGTTGCTCGTAAGCCTGCTGCGGTGACTCCGGTTCGTCTTTCTTCTTGTTTGAGGTAGTCTGTGATGGAGCCGATTTCGTTCTCCAGTTCGGTTTGTACTGTGGACATGGGTAAAAATGGTGGTAAAGGTAAAAGGTAAAGGTGTCCTATACCCTTTGTAGGTTGTAAGGAGAGCGAGGCGTCAGAGACCTCAGTTTCTCTAGAGGTCAGTACATTGAAGGTGGCGCCCATCTCCACTCCCTCCCTCGCTGGTTTACGTGCCCTGACCCTAAAGAGGGCAGGTACCCATTCACAGCTGAGTGAACTGGAGGGACTGTGCTGAAGCCAAGGTGTGCAAACGGTCACCCATCCGCTGGGTAGCCACGCTCGATGTTGCTTAACTTCGGCTGGGGGAAAGGGAGCGTTCTGACTACTAAGCTATCCCGTCCCCTTAAAGATGGTGATGTAGGTGTGTTTTTTATTTTGTTTGTTTGTTTTTGTTTTTTGTTGTTGTTGTTTTTTTGTGTGTTTTTTTTTTGGGGGGTTCGTTGGTTGAAATGATTGATCGAGCTTGTTTGTCTGTCTGATTGATTGATTGTGTAGGTTGCTTTGCTTTGATTGCTTTGTTGTTGTTGTTGTTGTTTTTGTTGTTTTTGTTGTTGTGTGCATGTTTGTGTGCGTGCGCGCGCGTTACATGTACATTCTGTACGTATCTATTTCACCTTCACACGCACCACCCACCCACACAACACACCCACTCACACACAACACGCACACACACAACACACACACACACACATAACACACATAACACCCACCCACCCACCCACCCACACAACACACACACACACACACACACACACACACACACACATACACACACATACACACACACACACACACACACCACACACACACACACACACACACACACACACAACACACACACACACCATATACACACACGACTATATTTACACCCCACAACAAGAGCAACACCAATTATAATAATGCAAC
>CM060323.1:38579738-38597238 GCA_030674155.1 Stramonita haemastoma
GACAAAAAGCGTACTTGTCCAACTCTGATTATCGTCCTTAATTTCAGGGAAAGATGTTATGGTATAATTCTTAATTAAACTCAACCTTAGCAACACACCGATTATACATACACACCTTGCCCACAACCTGGTCCTGGGAATCAACAGAACTTTTCTCTTTTTTTTAAAGGTTGTGTTTAAATCACTGGTGCTGGCACACAGTTCAAGAACAGTCCCATCCAAATATGTTTGTTTGTTTGTTTGTTTCTAACCAAGCAAACAAAACCCCACAAAACTTTAAAAACCTCTCTTATTTCCCACCACACACCAACACAGACAGAAGAAACTCAAATCAAACGGGGGTCTCTACTACTACTGAAAGATCGAAGTACTCTCAATTCCTTTTTTTTTTTTTTTTGGTTAGATTGAAAGGGTGTTCAGTAGGCCTGGTAGGTTTTTGCTTTCAGTGTTGTTGGGTGGAGGGTGGGGGGGTTGATAAGAGCTAGTATGGCGGTGATAGATTGGATTTGAAATCAGCCCCTCTTTTCTTTTGAGGCCTTGTTTCGTTGGGCTTGGCAGTGCGCCTTCTACCCATTTATGTACCTGCATTTACGTAGGTACTTGCCTTGTGGCAGGTCCCGTTAGCTAAACGACTTCAGTGTGTGTGTGTGTGTGTGTGGTGTTATCGGGTTGTTGGGTAGGGAAGTACAGTATTTCAGGGGGGAGGAAGGGAGGGGAGGGGAGGGGGTGTTCAGGTTTTGGTCCCCGATAAAGGGGCGGCGTCGTCGTCGCTTTCAGGGGTAATTTAATTATAAAGGCATGGTGCAGAGTGGGTTTGTGTGTTTCTTGCTGTATGTATGGTTTAAAACATGTGTGTGTGGATAGATTTTGGTTCTGTTTTGTTCTGTACCTTGTGTGTGACCTACCGAATTGTATAGTTTGTTTTCACTCATGTCAAACGTTTTGTCATGTCTCTATCTTGCTATGTATGTGTTCCACTCTGTGTGTGTGTGTGTGTGTGTGTGTGTGTGTGTGTGTGTGTGTGTGTGTGTGTGTATGTATGTATGTATGTATATGAATATATATATATATATATATATATATATATATATATATATCTGTGTGTATCATGTTCTATTAAAGTTGTTTTCATACCCTGTTTTAATCTGTATTATAATTGCACAGTTTTAATCTGAGTTTTAAATTTGACAAGGTGACAGGCCCGATATGGCCTGTATGGTCGGCGAGGCAATAAACAACATGAATGGATTGGATTGCTTCTATTACATCCACGTTCTAACATGTCTGTATTCCACTCTGTGCATGCGTTGCCCATTAAGCAGGATGTGTTCCGCTGGTTCTGTGCCCCGCCATGTCTATGCTCAGACATGTCTATGTTTTAATTGTGTTTAACTTCCACTATGACTGTTGTTACTGTGTCTGTTGATTGTGTCAATGTCATAATCTATGTATCTATGTATCTATGTATCTATGTCTCTATGTCTCTATCTATCTATCTATCAAAGTTCTATCTATCTATCTATTATCTATGTAGAGGCAAGGCAAGCAAGGCAAAGCTACACACACACACACACACAACACAACAACACAACACACACACACACACACACACACACACACACACACACACACACACGAGAGAGAACAACACACACACACACACACACACACACACACACACACACACACACACACACACACACACACACACACATGGAGCAAACACTCGTGGGTCTTTTCTTACATCCAGTCCCTGTGTACATGCGCTTTTGTCAATTTTTTTACCGTCTGTCCTCACCGGCACAAAAATAGTCTACTCTTCCAAAATGTGAAATAGGTTTTAACCTTCGCAACACGATGTTTCTGCGTGCATTTGCGCACACAGGACCTAGGCTTGTAGCCTTCCCATACATGGGTTATTTTTGTTGTTTAATTAACTTCCTTCTCGAAGCACGAGCAGAGGAAAATGTGCGCATGAATTTGTGCAGGCTGACACAGTCATTTAACGCTCTTGGGCAAAGGCTGTGAAAGTGACTCATCTGGTTATTATGATCATGTAACATGATGGCATTTGGGGCTATTGTTTCACGTTCTTAAGTTGAACATCCTGGGCATCATCACCAAATTAATTACTGTGTTTTAGGGACGAGGAGTCAGTGTTACAAAGGCCCTGATTGTGTTTTTTTTTCCACTGAAACTTGAGGTAAGGAGTTTAATTAATGTTGCAAGTTGTAGTTACTTCATGAGTGGGTCTTGGTTCTTTAGTTGTTGTGTTTTATCAAAAGTTGTGACGTAAGGATTTGAATGTTGCAAGTTGTAGTTACTTCATACCCGGATCTTTGTTCATTTGTTGTTGTGTTTTATCAAAGATTGTGACGTAAGGAGTTTAATGTTGCAAGTTGTGTTACTTCATCAGTGTGTCTTTTGTTCATTTGTTGTTGTGTTTTATCAAAGGCTGTGACGTAAGGAGTTTAATGTTGCAAGTTGTAGTTACTTCATACGTGGGTCTTTGTTCGTTTTTCTTTGTTTTATCAAAGGTTGTGACGTCAGGAGTTGAATGTTGCAAGTTCTGTTATTTCATAAGTGGGTCTTGTTCATTAATTGTTATGTTTTATTAAAGGTTGTGACGTAATAAGCGGAATGTTGCAAGTTGTAGTTACTTCATACGTGGGTCTTTGTTCATTTTCTTGTGTTTTATCAAAGGTTGTGACGTCAGGAGTTGAATGTTGCAAGTTGGAGTTACTTCATGAGTGGGTCTTAGTTAATCAGTATTGTGTTTTATCAAAGGTAAACATAAGGTGTTGAATGCGGCCAAGTTGTCTTATTTTTTATCAGTGGGCCTTAGTTTAATCAGATGTTAAGTTTTATCAAAGCATGACTGTAAGAAGTTTAATGTCAGCAAGTCATGTTGCTTCATCATTGTATGGGGTCCTAATTAACTTATCTTGTATTTTAACCAAACTACATATCTGGGGAGTTCTGAGTCACAAATCATGTTACTTTGATTAGGTCCTAATCAACAAGTTGTGTTTTAGTGAAACTTGATTGATCGATCGATCGATATTACTTTTGTTTAATCCGATCTCAGAACAACGATGGAGATGGAGGTGAAAGGTCACCCGGAAACTGCACAAGTGGAAGCTTGCGCTGGTCAGTGTGTGTGTGTGTGTGTGTGTGTGTGTGTGTGTGTGTGTGTGTGTGTGTGTGTGTGTGTGTGTGTGTGTGTGTGTGTGTGTGTGTGTTTATGTGTGTGTATGTGTGAGTGCGTATGTTTATGTGTATGTGTATGTGTATGTGTGTATGTGCGTGTGTGTGTGTGGGGGGGGGGGGGTCTGTGTGTGTGTCTGTGTGTGTGTGTGAGCGTGAAAAGAGAGAGAGTTGGGAGGGAGGGACAGAGAAAGACAGACAGACAGACAGACGGAGTGACAGACTCAGAGACACAGAGACACAGAGACAGAGACAGCAGACAGCAACAGCATTGCTAACAACCTCTACAACCCATGAGTACCTTCTCTCTCTCTCTCTCTCTCTCTCTCTCTCTCCCTCTCTCTCTCTCTCTCTCTCTCTCTCTCTCTCTCTCTCTCTCTCTCTCTCTCTCTCTCTCTCTCGTCTTCTGTCTCTCTCTCTCTCTCTCTCTCTCTCTCTCTCTCTCTCTCTCTCTCTCTCTCTCTCTCTCTCTCTCTCTCTCCTCTCTCTCTCTCTCTTCTCTCTTCTCTCTCTCTCTCTCTCTATCCCTCTGTCTCTCTCTCTCTCTATCCCTCTGTCTCTCTGTCTCTCTCTCTCTCTCTCTCTCTCTCCTCTCTCTCTCTCTCTCTCTCTCTCTCTCTCTCTCTCTCTCTCTCTCTCTCTCTCTCTCTCTCTCTATCCCTCTGTCTCTCTCTTTCTGTTCCTGTCTATACCCCTGTCTATGTACCTATCTATTCACCAGAAGAACTGAGAGTGGTGCTGCTCGGAAAGACGGGGAGCGGGAAGAGTTCCCTGGGGAACACTCTGGTGGGGCGGAACACCTTCACTGTGGCCCGGGGTATGTGCTCTGGCACCGACCGCTGTCAGTTCGCCCACACCCACTGGAGGGGGCTGCACGTGCAGGTGAGGAGCAGGAGGCTACGGGTCAGGGTTGGGGTTGGGGGGGGTTGGGGTTGGGGTTGGGGTGGGTTGGGGTTGGGGTTGGGGTGGTGGTGGGGGGTTTGGGTTGGGGTGGGGTTGGGTTGGGGTTGGGTGGGGTGGGGGTTTGGGGTTGGGGTGGGGTTTGGGTTGGGGTTGGGTTGGTGGGGTTGGGGTTGGGTTGGGGTTGGGTTGGGGTTGGGGTTAGGGTTGGGGTTGAGGTTTGGGGTTGGGGTTGAGGTTTGGGGTTGAGGTTTGGGGTTGGGGTTGAGGTTTGGGGTTGAGGTTTGGGGTTGAGGTTTGGGATAGAGGTTTGAGGTTGGGGTTTGGGTTGGGGTTGGTGTGGGGTTGGGGGTGGTGGGGGGGTGGGTTTGGGTTGGGGTGGGGTTAGGTTTGGGTCGGGGTTGGGGTTGGGGGTGGTTGGGATGTATTGGGTTGGGTTGGGGTTGGGATGGGGTTGGGGTTGGATGAGTGGGGTTGGTTGGGGTGGGATGGAGTGGGATGGGTGGATTGGAATGGTTTGGATTGGATTGGGTTGGGTTGGTTGGGTGGATTGGGGTGGGGTGGATTGGGGTGGGGTGGGGTGGTTAGGGTGGGGTGGGATGGTTAGGGTGGGGTGGGTGGATGGTTGGGATGGGTTGGTTGGATTAGGTTGTGGTGGGTGGTTGGGTTGGGTTGGGTTGGTTGGGTTGGATGTGATAAATGTGTATCTTCGATTTTAGGTCTGTTTATTTACTTTGATATTAGACGATGCAGTGAACAAATTGTATGTGTGTGTGTGTGTGTGTGTGAGTTTTTATTCTTTTATATCGAGGACAATGGAATAAGCACTCATGTGCTTTTTTTTACATCCAGTCCCCATGTATGCAGTTTTGTCAATCTTGTCATCTGTTCCCACCGGCACACAATGGCCTACTCTGACAAAAAGCGGAACAGGGTTTAACAGGATATATATTTCACCTTGGGTGACCGTTTGCGCGCCTTGACTTCAGCACAGCCCCCCAAGTTCACCCAGCTGTGTAAATGGGTACCTGCCCCCTTTAGAGTCAGGGAAGGTAGAGCAGAGAGAGAGAGAGAGAGAGAGAGAGAGAGAGAGAGAGAGAGAGAGAGAGAGAGAGAGAGAGAGAGAGAGAGAGAGAGAGAGAGAGAGAGAGAGAGAGAGAGATGGGCACCGCCTTCAATACGCTGTCCCCTAGAGAAGCTGAGGTCTCTGATACCTCACTCCCCTACGACCGCATAGTTTATGGGACACCTTTACCTTTTTTTTTCTTTCTTTTTTTTTACCTTATATGTAAGCTGACTAACTACCGCAGGTGACAGACACCCCGGGGTGTGCGACACTCACAGGAGTGAGGTGGAGGTGCTGAAGGAGGTGGGCAAGAGTCTGGTGATGGCCTCCCCTGGTCCCCACGTCATCCTCATGGTGCTGCGTTGTGACCGACGCTTCACGAGAGTGGGTGACGTGACATGACGTCATGGTCTTTTGTGTTCTTTGTAGTGTTCCTCATTCTTTTGTCATTTTCTGTGTCTTGCTGGGGGGGGGGGGGGGGGGGTTTGTTTTGGTTGGGTTGGGGGGGTTATGTGGGTTTTTTTGTTTTTTTGTTTGTTTCGGGGGGGGGGGGGGGGGGTTGGGAGGGGGGGTTGTTTGGGTTTTTGGGTTTGTTTTTGGTTTTTTTGCTTGTTTGTTTGTAGCGCCAGAAACTGGTGGAAAGTTGAAGTATTTTGTCAAGAAAGCTTTCTTTTTTTAGTATCTGTGAGATATTGACGGGAAGAAGAAAAGCACAATTACAATTACTGTTACTGCCTTTTTTGCAGTAGCTCATGTGCACGCGTGTACGTACACGCGCGCACGTATGATTTGACGCGCGCGCACGTACGCACACACACACACTTGCACACACACACACACACACACACACACACACACACACACACACACACACACACACACACACACACACACCACACACGCACGCACACAACACACACACACACACACTACACACGCACGCACACCACACACACACCACATATGCCACACCACACCAAAGCACACTACACCATACCACACCACACCACACCATAAAACACCACATACACGCACGCACCCACAAACAACACATCCACCCATCGACCCACCGACATTTCTTCTCGTCGTCTTTCGTCGTCGTCGTCGTCGTCGTCGTCATATCATCATCATCATCATCATCACCATCATCCATCACCATCACCATCATCATCATCATCATCATCATCATCATCATCGGCGCCGTCACCACCACCACCACCATCACCATCACCAATCATTACCACTATTGCCACCATCGTTGTTGTCACCATCCCATCACCATCACCATTCCTCCTCCTCCTTCCTCCTCCTCCTCCCCCCCCTCCTCCTCCTCACCTCATCATCATCATCACCATCACCATCCATCATCACCATCAGCATCACCACCACCACATATCACCACTACCATCACCACCACCACCATCACTATCATCATCATCGTCACCATCATATCATCATCATCACCATCATCATCACCATCATCATCACCACCATCACCACCATCACCACCACCACTACGATCACAATCACACCACACCAACCACCACCACATCATCACATCACCACACCACCACCACCACACCACCACCACCACCACCACCACCACCACCACCACCGCCATCATCATCACCACCATCACCACCATCACCATCACCATCACCATCATCATCATCACTATTATCACCATCACCATCATGCGTGTGTCCCAGGAGGAGTACGATGCCTACCTGATGTTGAAGGGGTTATTTGGGGAGGACATCTGTCGCCACATGATGGTCGTCTTTGCGGGCCTGGACTGTCTGGGGGCCACTGGGGAAGGTACAAGGAGGACTAGGAGAGAGTGTATGTTAGTAAGTATAGTAATAGTAGTAGTAGTAGTAGTAGAGTAGTAGTGTAGTAGTAGTAGTAGTAGTAGTAGTAGTAGTAGTAGTGTAGTAGTAGTAGTGTAGTAGTAGTAGTAGTGGTGGTGGTGTGTGGTGGTGGTGGTGGTGGTTGTGGTGGTGGGTGGTGTGGTGGTGGTGGTTGAAGAAGTGGTAGTAGTAGATGTCGTAAGAGGAGGAGGAGGAGTACTAGTAGTGGTTGTAGGAGGAAAATAAGGAGGAGTAAGAAGAGTAGTAGTAGTAGCAGCAGCATCAGGAGTAGTAGGAGGAGGAGGAGGTGGAGGACGACGACGAGGACGACGAGGATGAGGAGAAGGAGGAGGAGGAGGGGGAGGAGGAGTGGTAGTAGTAGTAGTAGTAGTAGTAGTAGTAGTAGTAGTAGTAGTAGTAGTAGTAGTAGTAGTAGTAGTAGTAGTAGTAGTAGTAGTAGTAGACGGAGGAGGAGGAGCAGCAGCAGCAGCAGTGTTAGAAGAAGGAGTGGTAGTAGTAGGAGGAGTAGGAAGAGTAGGAGGAGGAGGATTACTTGTAGGAGGAGGAGGAGGAGGGGGAGGAGGAGGGGGAGGAGGAGGGGGAGGAGGAGGGGGAGGTGGAGGGGGAGGAGGAGGAGTAGAAGGGGAGTAGCGGTAGTAGTGGTAATAGTGGTGGTTGTGGTGCAGTGGTGATGGTTGTAGTAGTAGTAGTAGTAGTAGTAGTAGTAGTAGTAGTAGTAGTAGTATTAGTAGTAGTAGTAGTATGTAGTAGTAGTAGTAGTAGTAGGAGGTGGAGGTAGAGTAGCAGTAGTAGTAGTAGTAGTAGTAGTAGTAGCAGCAGCAGCAGCAGCAGCAGCAGCAGCAGCAGAGTAGTAGTTAGTAGTAGTAGTAGTAGTAGTAGTCAGCAGCAGCAGCAGCAGCAGCAGCAGCAGAGCAGCAGCAGTAGTAGTAGTAGTAGTAGTAGTAGCAGCAGCAGCAGCAGCAGCAGCAGCAGCAGCAGCAGTAGTAGTAGTAGTAGTAGTAGTAGTAGCAGCAGCAGCAGCAGCAGCAGCAGCAGCAGCAGTAGTAGCAGTAGCAGTATAGTAGTAGTAGCCAGCAGCAGCAGCAGCAGCAGCAGCAGCAGCAGCAGCAGCAGCAGTAGTAGTAGTAGTAGCAGCAGCAGCAGCAGCAGCAGCAGCAGCAGCAGCAGCAGCAGCAGCAGCAGCAGCAGTAGTAGTAGAGAGCAGTCAGCAGCAGCTAGCAGCAGCAGCGCAGCAGCAGCAGCGAGTAGTAGTAGTAGTAGTAGTAGTAGTAGTAGTAGGAGTAGTAGTAGTAGTTAGTAGTAGTAGTAAGTAGTAGTAGTAGTATAGTATAGCATAGGCAAAAATCTCACCACTGGTCGGAGCTCTAGCCTAGGAAGAAAAAAAGAAAGGAATTACCATGACAGTAACAGCGGAGAGAAAGGAACAGTGTTACTTGTAACAGCAGTAACATTCTGCCGCGCTCTACAAAGCAATACACTCGTTCAGTCATATTATCAATATTGTAAGCATCATAATGATGTCAACAGTATTGATCTATCGACAGCAATGGTATCAACATCATAACAGCAGCAAAATAATGTATCAATTTTATAAGGACAGCAAAAGCAATTAGTGGTAGTATCATGTTAATAATAAGGGTGGTAATATGCTAATGATAGCAACAGTAGTAATACCATGTCATAGCAGTAGCAGTGATATCATAATGAGAGTTACAGTAGTAATATCATAATGACAGAACAATAGCAACAGCAATAACAACAGCAACAAGGAGCAGAGAAGCAACGGTGGTTACAGTAGCTGCAACACTGAGCAGTAACAGGATCAGCAGCAACAAAAGAAACAGTTGCTTGCAGTATTGCAACAGCAGCAGAAACAGAAACAGCAGCAACAGCAGCAGAAGTGACATGTATACAATTGTATCTGTGAAATACACAATGCTGATAGCAGCAACGTCAGCAAGAGTGGAAGCACTCTGACCATTAAACTGGATCAAAACTCATTGTCCTCAGCGCAAAGGAAGTGCTTAAGTCTAACAAACTTTCAGTGGTCATAATAATTATTGTCGGGGGGATTTTCTCTGAACTACAAAATAATAAAAACCGGACACAGGTCTGACTCACACAAAAAATGAAAAAAAGAAAAAAAAATAGCATCCTGTATAATGTTTCCGTTTCTGCCCATTGATTTCAAGTTTTTCATAACAACAACAACACTGAGTATTCCTTTTTTTTTCTTTCTTTCTTTTTTTTTTCTTTCCCAGAACGTGATGCGCATTTAAAACAGGAAGTGAGGAATTGTCCTCCTTTGCTAAAGAACGTGATAGACGACGCCGGGGGGCGCTACTTTGGGGTGGACAACATGGCGTCTCAAGGGGAGCGAAACAAGCAAGCGGACTTCCTGTTGAAACACATTCAGGTTTGATTTTGTTCCTTGTTGGATAGCTAAACGAGGATAATCCTTTTTTCTTTTTTTTTTTTTTTTTTTTTTTTTTTTTTTTTTACACCCCTTAAGTCACGGCAGATTTTCTCTGCATGAAATATCGGGCTGCTCCTTCCGGGTAGAGTGTGTCACGCACAAGAGCATCGCCACCCATTATTTTTGTGTTGTTTTTTTCTGTCTGCAGCTGTATTTTTTCCCTTCTAGAGTGGCCTTTTTTCCTACAGAATTTCGCCAGGGACAACGCTCTTGTTGCTGTGGGCTCTTTTGACGTGTGCTAAATAATGATGTGTAACACACGGGACCTCGGTTTATCGTCCGAAAGACAAGCACCCAGACCACCACACATGGTCTAATGGATGGGGGAAAAGTTTTGGGCCCAAACGGGAATTGAACCACCGCACACTTCGGCCCGGACGTTTCGCTTTCTAGGTAGGTACGTTACCTCTAGACCACGGATAAATCAAATCAAATCAAATTCTTCTATTCGAGGATAATGAATAAGCACTGATGTGGGTTTTTTTTACATCCAGTCCCCGCCCTAATCAGGGATTACATCAATTTCAGAAACACTTCCGATCCACCAATCCAGGATGTTTTATGCGTTTTTAAATTTCTATTTTAAAAAATCGAAGTTTTACAGCAAACTCAATAGTTATTTTAAACACTATTATTTTAAAGCTCAAAATGGATCGGTGGTCTAGAGGTAACACGCCTGTCTAGAAAGCGTGCGTGTGGTGTGGCTCTTTCTCTGTTTCTGGTCTATCGATCTGGAATGACCTTCCTCTCTCCCTTCGGCAAAAGCCTTCTTATGACACTTTCAAATCCAACCTCAAGACACATTTATTTCAAACCTAAGATTTTCGCCCTTTGTTTCCATCTGTTTATCTGCCCCTGCCTTCATAATCTGAAATCCCGTTCACCCTCGCAAAGTGTATAACCTTTATAAGTGTGTGCGCGCGGGCGTGTTTGTTTGTGTGCGTGCGTGCGTGCGTGTGTGCGTGCGTGCGTGCGTGTGTGTGTGTGTGTGTGTGTGTGTGTGTGTGTGGTGTGTGTGTGTGTGTGTGTGTGTGTGTGCACATTCGAATTTGTCAAAATTATTGTTGTTGGTTGTTTGTCTTGTATAGGTGAATGCAAGCGTTTGATTTGTTTTTGCAAGATATAGCGCTATATAAATTCCATGTATTATTATTATTATTATTATTATTATTATTATTATTATTATTATTATTATTATTATAGGTGTGTCTGGTGTGGGTGCATGTGTGTGTGTGGGTGTGTGGATGGGTGGGTGTGCACCCAGGCTTGCTGTGTGCTGGCCTCAGGCAGTGTCTGGTGGCAGGTGGGCATTGGAAAGTCTTTTATGTCATCATGATGGGGTTTGTGTTTTTGTCGTCATTATGAATATGACGTATAGGCACCCATTAGTCTCGGAAAACTATGGAGTTGCGCTCTAGTCTTTAGAGCACAAAGCCTGGGTAAGTATGGAGGGCAAGCTGTTACCCATGCAGCAGACCCCCCTCTCCACGCCACTGGAATGATCCATTGGAAAGGCAATGACTGATACGAATGGTTCCAGTACCGTCGCAGGAGCCACCAGAACGTTGCCATACACAGCCCCGAGCCGCCCTGGGACTCCCAACTCCCTGATTTTTCCTCAGGGATGGTGTCTAAACATGACACCTGTGTGCATGCTGGTTTTTTTGTTTTTTTTTTAATTTTGTCATCCGCTCCTACCGGCACACGATGGCCTGCTCTTCCGAAAGGCAGAACGGGGTTTTAACGTGTGCGCAAGATGTTCTACGTGCGTTTGCACTCGGGCCTCGGTTTACAGTCTCATCCGAATGAGAAGACTCAGAATCAGAATATGACGTATACCATTACGTAAAAGCTTGTAGTGTCTCTGTGGGTTTTTGTTCCACGGTGTGCATGGTTTTAAAGCAAACACCAATGGAGGAGGTTAGTGTGAAGCCAGTTTTGGTGTGTGTGGGTGGGTGGGGTGGATAGGTGGTGTTGATAGCCTTGGTGGTGATGGTGGTGGCTGCTGGTGTGTATGGTGAGTATATATATATATATTATATATATATATTTATTATATATTAGCCAGAGTTGATGACTGGTTTTTTATTATTTAAATATAGATGATTGTATATATGTATGTGGGGGTGAGGGTCAGTGAGCATGGTTAGGGAAGCATTTTGCAAGTTGTATGATTCCCTTTTCCCCTCTTTGTCTGGCTTTACTCTCTTTGCTTGTCTGTTTGTCTGCCTCTCTTTCTCTTTCTCCCTACGTCTTTTTCTGTTTCTCTTTCTGCCTACTGTCTTCCTGCATTCCAAAAGTTTTTCATTAATATGTTTTAATGTCTTATTTTATTTTGTCTTGTTTTATTTTCATATATGTGTGTGTGTGTGTGTGTGTGTGTGTGTGTGTGTGTGTGTGTGTGTGTGTGGTGCGCGTGCGTAGGCAGACATAAAGACAGACTAAACAGAAACAGATATTTCATCATATATCACTTAACACACTGACCCCCACCCACCCCCCAAACCTCCCTCCCCTCATCCACCACTCTTTCGTCTCATTCCTAACCTCTCACCACCTCCTGCTCCCACCCCACACCCCCCTCCCTCAAACCCTAATGCAGTGGCAACTCTCACAACACTAAGATAAAAAAAATTTTAAAGAGGTAAAGGTGTCCCATAGCTTGTGTGGTCGTAGGGGAGCGAGGCGTCAGAGACCTCAGCTTCTCTAGGGGCCAGCATGTTGAGGGCGGTGCCCATCTCCTCTCCCTCGCTGCTTTACCTTCCCTGACCCTAAAGAGGGCAGGCAGGTACCCATTTACAGCTGGGGGAACTGGGGGAACTGTACTGTAGCCAAGGCGCGCAAATGGTCACCCATTCAACTGGCAACCACGACTCCACGCTGCTTAACCTGGCTGGGGGAAAGCGAGCACTCTGACCACTGAGCTATCCCGTCCCGGATAACAACACTATACTCTCCTAATAACTCTCATCTCTCCCTCCCTCCCACACAGACCCTGGTGACGGAAAATGCCGGCAACTACTTCAGCAGCCAGCTGTGTGAAGACATCAACACGCACGTGCAGCGTAACGCTCGTCAGCTCATGGGGGAAGATGATGACGTCACCTATGACGCAGCTGTGATGCAGACCAAGGAAAACGTCATCCAAGATAAGCAGAGCGGGGACTTTTTGACCAAGCTGGTGGACACTGTGGGCAACTACGTGCTGCCCATCCTGAAGAAGGTGGTGGGCGTGGCCGCTAGTGCTGGGGCCTTGTGTAATCTGATGTAGAGAGAGACAGAGACAGAGAGAAAGAAACAGTGTTACAGGTGTTCAGTTGTGGGTGCGGCCACCAGTGCTGGGGTCTTGTGTAATCTGATTGATATATATATATATATATATATATATATAAGAGAGAGAGAGAGAGAGAGAGAGGAGAGAGAGAGAGAGAGAGAGAGAGAGAGAGAGCATTGAAGGTGTTCAGTTGTGGGTGTGGACGCCAGTGCTGGGGCCTTGTCTAATCTGATGTAGATAGATAGACAAGATAGATAGATGATAGATAGATAGATAGATAGATAGATAGATAGATAGATAGATAGATAGATAGATAGATAGATAGCACTGATGGTGTAGGTGTGGTGGGTAGTGTTAGGGCATTGTGTAATCTGATGTAGATAGAGAGAAACAGCGACTTCAGGTGTACAGGTGGAGGTGTGGTGGGTAATGCTAGTATTTCTGAGTATTGTCATCTGATGTAGATAAGAAAGAAACAGTAATTGACGGTGTAGGTTTGGTGGGTAGTGCTAAGGCATTGTGTACTCTGATGTAGATAGATAGAAACAATGATGACAGTGTCCAGTTGTGGTTTTAAGTTGTGGGTGTGGTAGGTAGTGGTAGGCCACTGTGTAATCTGATGTAGATAAAAACAGTGATGGTTTTAAGGTGTGGGTGTGGCTGGTAGTGCTAGGCATTGTGTAATTGTTGTAGATAGAGGAGACAGGGTGAAGTTGTGTGGAAGGCATGCTATGTTGGTGTGTATTGTAAACTGATGTAGAGAGAGATACAGCAAAGAAGGTGTTCAGTTGTGGGTGTGGTGGGTAGTGCTGGTGTTTGGTGTGTATTGTCATCTGATGGAGATACAAAAACTGACGAAGTGCTGGGCTTGTTTGTCTTTTGGGTTGAGATTGTTTCGTTTTGTTCTTGTTTGGATTTGTTGGCTGTTGTTCTTTTGGGGGGTGGTACTATGGGTTTTGGGTTCTTTATTTGTTTGGGTTCTTTTGTCATTTCGTTCCTGGGCTAGAGCTCCCAGGTTCACCAATGGTGAGATTTTGTGCTTGTGATCGTTTTTTGCCCACCAATGAAAGTAGCCGCATTCCGACTTCGGGGGATGTATGCTGGGCATGTTCATGTTTCTATAAGCTATCGCACGCGCTGACGTGAATAACGGGATTTTTTCACGTGCATATTTTGATCGTCTGCAAGTGTATATATACACAAAAGGAGCAGTGACTCGTCTGCACTTGAAGTTGACCTGGGAGATCGTAAAAAATCCCCACCCTTAATTTTCACCAGACATCACTGAGATTCGAACCCATGGCTTCATGGTCCTATGGGATTGAAATGGATCGGGTTTTTTAAAAATTATAATTTTTTTATTTCGAGAAACTTGGAATAAGCACTCGTGTACTTTTTTTTTTTTTTTTACATCTAGTTCGTGGGTGTATACATGTAGTTTTGTAAATGTTGTCATTACTTAACCAGTGGGCTATGGCGCCTGTGGGTAGTGACTGTTGTAAAACAGTCAGTGACCATGGTGAAGACAGTTTGTACAGGGAGGATGTTTCTATTGCCGACACCAGATAGACAATGATGACATCCCAGGCCTGTAGATTCTTGCCAGTTGATGTTCACATTATTGTTCAATTTCTGTTTTTGGTTTCAGGGTTTGTTGTTTGTTTTTCTCGATTTTTTCCCGTCTGATT
Source organism: Stramonita haemastoma (assembly GCA_030674155.1). Lineage (NCBI taxonomy): Eukaryota > Metazoa > Mollusca > Gastropoda > Neogastropoda > Muricidae > Stramonita > Stramonita haemastoma. The sequence goes on from CM060323.1 coordinate 38,594,221, forward strand.
TCATCATTGTGGAAAGATGGTGTGTGTGTGTGGTATGTAAGTGTATGTGTGTGTGTGTGAGTGTGTGTGAGTGTGTGTGTGTGTGTGTGTGTGTGTGTGTGTGTGTGTGTGTGTGTGTGTGTGTGTGTGTGTGAGTGTGGGGTGTATGTGTGTGTGTGTGTATGTGTGTGTGTGTGTGTGTGTGTGTGTGTGTGTGTGTGTTTGTGTGTGTCTTTCTTTTCTGGTGACAGAAAATGTGTTCTGCTAAAGTATTACTGAGTTCCTGAAACCTTGATATACAGCAGTTTAAGATTGATGTTAACTATATTGTTGTTGTAGTTGTGTTATATGCATGAATGCATGATATTAAGGCTTCAATGACTGCGTTCTGCTTTCGATTTTTCTTAAACAACACAAGGAATAAAAACCGTTGACTGTGTGTTGTGTGTGTGGTGTGTGTGTGTGTGTGTGTGTGTGTGTGTGTGTGTGTGTGGTGTGTGTTGTGTGTGTGTGTGTGTGTGTGTGTGTGTGTGTGTGTGTGTGTGTGTGTGTGTGTGTGTGACGTGTGTGTGTTTGTGTGTCTGTTGTGTGTGGGTGGTGTGTTTGTGTTTGTGTGGGTGGGGATGGGTGGGTGTTTGGGGTGGGTTGGGTGTGTGTGTTGTGTGTGTGGTGTGTGTGTGTGTGTGTGTGTGTGTGTGTGTGTGTGTGTGGTGTGTGTTTTGTTATCTATCTGTCTCTCATTTCATTTCATGTTGTTTATAGCCCTACCGACCACGAAAGCCATAATTATCAGGACTGTCGCTCATTCATTTTTTTAATGGCGCCAGAAACATTCACTTCAAGTATCGATACAATACCTTTAAAATATCCGACACACCGTCAGTGACAGAAAAAAAACATGAAATGACACAGTACCTCAATCATTTCATTCCTCAAGACCAATAAAACCAGACTGTGCTGAGGACGCCAGCCATTCCGCTTAATAATAATAATGATAACATGGAATTTATATAGCGCTATATCTTGCAAAAACAAATCTGTGTTTAATTGATCGTCCCCAGGTTAACAAAAAACAAGCATAAAAAAGACAACCCATACTTCAAAATACAAATATATAAAGGTAAGGTCAAGGTATCCCATAACCTGTGTGGTTGTATGGGAACAAGGTATCAGAGACCTCGGCTTCTCTAGGGGCCAGCATGTTGAGGGCAGCGCCCATCTCCTCTCCCTTGCTGCTTTACCTTCCCTGACCCTAAAGAGGGCAGGTCCCCATTTACAGCTGGGGGAACTGTACTGTAGCCAAGGCGCGCAAACGGTCACCCATCCAATTGGCAACCACACTCGATGCTGCTTAACATTGGCTGGGGGAAAGCGAGCGCTCTGACCACTGAGCTATCCCGTCCTCTACATCAAACATACATAGACATTTTTTAAATGCCACTTGTGGGCATATCACACCGCAGAATGGACATCCTGTGCCCACCCCAGTGTTTAAGTTTTACTCACTCACTCACTCACTCAGTCCCATGTCCCAAAGGACGTAGTGGGGACATGAGAGAAGACGCAACAGAGATCTTTTTCCATGCTTCACGATCCTGTGTGGCTAGTAGGAGGTGTTGCAGGGGTTGGGCGGTCCAGTCTTTGATGTTGTCAACCCATGATTTCTTTTGGCGGCCTCTTCTTCTCTTGCCCTCAACTGTTCCTTGCAGGATGGTTTTTGCTAGGGTGTTGTGTCTTGTGGTGTGACCAAACCACATCAGCTTTCTCCTCTTTATGGTGGAGAGCAAAGGCTCTTGGGGGCCCACACGCTTTTTGATTTCTTCTTTCACATAGTTATTGGTCTTGTGTTCTTTGTATGATATTTTGAGGAGTCTTCTGTGGCACTTGTTCTCGAATGCTTGGATTCTCCTCTCTTACTCTGCTGTCAGAGTCCATGATTCACAGCCATATAGGAGGATAGATATCACGAGGGATTTGTAAGTTTTACTACTTGGTACCAAAACAAAAGAATACAGGCAAAAAAAGTAATGTGATGGAAAAAAGAATATTTGACAAATTTGTTTGAAGAAGAAAGGCAAGAAAATGGACTAGGAAGGCAGGGGGAAAAAAACAAAGAAAAATGAAAGAACTGTAAGGGTAAAAGAAAGAAACAAAGAGACTGATAGAGAAGAAGAATTTTCTAGGATATAATTTCCAGAAGGTGGCGATGCTATTCGTGTCTGTCTGAACTAAGAAACATTGGCATTAATGTTTTCACAGATTTTTTTCTCACTTGTGTTGACACTACCAGACACCAATAGTCATTAACCCAAAATTAATCTTCATTATTTTTGTTTGGCTCAATCTGTCCAGTTTAGTTAGTATAATATATATGTATATAATATTATGTGGATCGGTGGTCTAGGTGGTAACGCGCCTTGCCTAGAAAGCAAAAAGTCCGGGTCGGAGTGTGCGGTGATTCGTACCCCGTTTGGACCCAGAACTTTTTCCCCATCCATTAGACCCTGAGTGGTGGTCTTGGCGCTAGTCTTTCAGATGAGATGATAAACCGAGGTCTTGTGTGTTACACATCACTATTTAGCGCATGTAAAAGAACCCACGGCAACAAGGGGGTTGACCCTGGCAAAATTCTGTAGAAAAAAGCCACTCTGATAGGGAAACAAATATAATTGCATGCAGGAAAAAGACCCCCAAAAATGGGTAGGCGCTGCACATGTGGCGACACGCCCTCCCTGGGGAGAGCAGCCCCAATTTCACGCAGAGAAATCTGCTGTAACATAAAGTGTCTAAACAAAATACACACACACACACACACACACACACACACACACACACACACACACACACACAATAATATATAGAAGAAGAGAGAGAAGAAGAAGAAATAGATAGATAGATAGATAGATAGAGATAGATAGAAGATAGATAGAGATAGATAGATAGATAGATAGATAGATAGATAGATAGATAGATAGATAGATAGATAGATAGATAGATAGATACACTTTGTACACATGAATGAAGACTTGCTTGAACTTG
>CM060323.1:38602238-38612238 GCA_030674155.1 Stramonita haemastoma
TCGAGTTGTGCTCTATTTTGCTGCGTTGTGCTGTGTTGTGTTGTGTTGGGATGTACTGTATTGTGCTGTATTGTGTTGTTCTGTATTGTGTGTGTTTGCCTTTTGTTTGTGTTGTACTGTATTGTGTTGTGTTGTGTCGTGTTGTAGTGTATTGTGTTGTGTTGTGCCGTGTTGTGTTGCAGTGTATTGCGTGTGTGTTGTGTTGTATTATATTGTAGTGTGTTGTGCCGTGTCGCGTTGTAGTGTAATTGTGTTGCGTTGTGCTGTGTTGTGTTGAGTGTTGTGCTGTAATGTGCTATGTTGTGTCGTGTTCTACTGTGTTGTGTACTATATTGTTGTGCTGTCTGTGCTGTGTTGTGTGTTGTGACGTGTCGTGTTGTACTGTATTGTGTTGTGTTTGTGTTGTACTGTTGTGCTGTGTTGTGTTGTGGCTGTATTGTCGCAGTGTTGTGTTGTGTCGTGTTGTACTGTATTGTGGTGTGGTGTGTCATGTTGTACTGTATTGTGGTGTGTTGCGTTGTGTTGTGATGTGGTGTGTGTGCTGTATTTGCTGTATCGTGTCGTGTTGTACTGCATTGTGATGTGTTGTTGTGTGTGTTACATTGTTTTGTGTCGCTTTGTGTTGTGTTGTGTTGTGCTGTATTTGCTGTGTCGTGTCGTGTTGTACTGCATTGTGATGTGTTGTGTTGCGTTGTGTTGTACTGTATTGTATTGTGTTGCGTTGTGTTGCGTTGTGTTGTGCTGTGCTGTATTGTGTCGTGTTGTAACGTGTTGTACTGTACTGTATTGTGTTGTGTTGTGTCGTGTTGTGTTACATTGTATTTGGTTTCTACAGTTTTATTAGTCAGTGTCAGCTGACAGTCACTTCACTTCCCTCTTATAATATGTCATCTGACAGTCTGCCCTTGAATGACCTTTGTCACGTCCTTGACTGCGGGGTAATTAATTTATTTTAGTGTTGACACAACAAGATATCAAGTTGATCGTGTTGAAAGTTCTGTCACCCCAAAGGCAGTATATTGCTTCTGACCATTTTAAGGTTTGTGTGTGTGTTGTTGGTTGGTTGGTTGGTTGGTTGGTTGGTTGGTTGGTTGGTTGGTTGGTTGGTTGGTTGGTTGGTTGGTTGGTTGGTTGGTTGGTTGGTTGGTTGGTTTACAAATTGACTATTGATTGTAGTCACACTCTTGAGACTCAAAGCGGTGTTGTTATTGTAAGAGGGCGGAGGGGGGGGGGTGTTTTTTTGTCGGAAAATTTAGGGGGTAGGGGGTTATTATTTGTGTGGTGTGTGGTGTGTGGTGTGGTGTGGTGTGGTGTGTGTGTGTGTGTGTGTGTGGTGTGTGTGTGTGTGTGTGTGTGTGTGTGTGTGTGTGTGTGTGTGTGTGTGTGTGTGTGTGTGTGTGTGTGTGTGTGTGTGTGTGTGTGTGTGTGTGTGTGTGTGTAAAATGACAAGTGATTGTTTCATTTCTTAGACTCTGAGCTCAATTTATCATCGCTGACCGTTGTCGGTGTGTGTGTGTGTGTGTGTGTGTGTGTGTGTGTGTGTGTGTGTGGTGTGTGGTGCTGTGCGTGCGTGTGTGTGTGTGTGTGTGCGTGCGCGCGCGCGCGCGCGCGCGTGTGTGTGTGTGTGTGTGTGTGTGTGTGTGTGTGTGTGTGTGTGTGTGTGTGTGTGTGTCCGCCTTTGCTGTGACAAGTACATCAGTACCGGACAGATGCCTATCATACACAGAATTGACAAAATCTGATTTCACAGTCTCCGGTGTTTATTTTTCCGGAAGAAAGCACCATAGTTTGCTAAATATTTCCTTTGTGCAGTGTGCGTGTGCGTGTGCGTATGCTTTAGGTTGGGTTATTTTCCCTTTTTTTTTTTTTGGGGGGGGGGGGAGTTTCTTTGTTTCTTTGTCTTCTTGTTTTTGTTTTGGTTGGTTTTGTTTGTAATTTTTTTTTTGGGGGGGAGGGGATGTTTTTTATTTGCTTTGGGAGGGGGGTGTGTCGTTGTTGTTATGTTGTTGTTGTTTTTTTGGTGGGATTTTTTGTTTAGTTTTGTTTGTATTTTGGGGGAGGATGGGGTGTTGCTGTATGTGCGCGCGCGCGCGCATGTGTGTGTATGTGTGTGTGTGTGTCTGTCTGTCTGTGTCTGTGTCTGTGTCTGTGTCTGTGTCTGTGTGTCTGTCTGTATGTGTCTGTGTATCTGATAGTCTGTGTGTCTGTGTGTGTCTCTGTGTGTGTCTGTGTATGTGTCTGTGTGTGTGTGTGTGTTTTCCCCCTTCTTTGGTGGGTGTATTTTTAAAAGATTTTTTTTCTGTTTATTTCATCTGTATGACTTATTTTGTTTAGAGTTTTTTTTAATCATACATCCAAATATGATAATGTTGTTGTTTTTCTTTGATGGATGGATGGATGATAAAAAAGCAGTTGCACTTCTATTCAATGTACCATCTGCAAATAAAATTCTGACTTTGATTTTGACTTTAACTGTGTGAAACACCACCTATCTTTCCCCAAACACCACCCATTAGATGACTCACCAATGGTGATACACCATAGCCCCTGGTGAAACTTCATGGGTTTGGCTGACTATTTTCATGCTTCTTCGAAACAAAAAATATAAGCATACCTTTTTCTTTTTTTTATCAAAATGGGAACCATGTCCATCATTCCTCTTTGTTGACTATAGAACAAATCTATGTTAAGAAACACCACCTTTCATGAAACGAAAAAAAAAATATACGCTTTAAAAAAAAAACAAAAAAAACTGATCCATGTTAAATACTTCAGTCAGTTGACTGTGCAGTAATACATAATTTAAGAAGACAAATTTTCTATGGAAGTAAAAATTTGAACTTTGTTTTTTTTCAGATTAGTACATGTTAAACACTTCTGTTAGTTGACAATGCAGCCATTTTACTTTCTTTCTTTCTTTCTTTTTTTTATTTAAAAACTTAACCTGCAGACAATCTTTTGATGATATCAGTACTGCACAAGATAACATTGTAAAGACGGAGCTTATAATACCGTAATGGTAAGGGAAAAAATGCAACTATTAAGGAAATTGTGCGTGTATGTATGTATGTATGTATGTATGTATGTATGTATGTATCTATGTATGTATGTATGTATGTATGTATGTATGTATGTAGGTAGGTAGGTAGTAGGTAGGTAGGTAGGTAGGTAGGTAGGTAGGTAGGTAGGTAGGTAGGTAGGTAGGTATGTATGTATGTATGTATGTATGTATGTATGTATGTATGTATGTATGTATGCATGTATGCATGTATGTAGGTATGTAGGTATGTAGGTATGTAGGTATGTATGCATGTATGCATGTATGTATGTATGTATGTATGTATGTATGTATGCATGTATGTATGTATGTATGTATGTATGTATGTATGTATGTATGTATGTATGTATGTATGCATGTATGCATGTATGCATGTATGCATATATGCATATATGCATGTATGCATGTATGCATGTATGCATGTATGCATGTATGCATGTATGCATGTATGTATGTATGTATGTATGTATGTATGTATGTATGTATGTATGTATGTATGTATGTATGTATGTATGTATGTATGTATGCGTGCGTGCATGTGTGTATGTGTGAGTGTGTGAGTGTGTGTATGTATGTATGTATGTATGTATGTATGTATGTATGTATGTATGTATGTATGTATGTATGTATGTATGTATGTATGTATGTATGTATGTATGTATGTATGTATGTATGTATGTATGTATGTGCGTGCGTGCGTGCGTGCGTGCGTGCGTGTATGCATGTATGTATGTATGAATGTATGTATGTATGTATGTATGTATGTATGTATGTATGTATGTATCTATGTATGTATCTATGTATCTATGTATCTATGTATCTATGTATGTATGCGTGTGTATGTATGTATGTATGTATGTATGTATGTATGTGTGTGCGTGTGTGTGTATATGTGTATGTATGTATGTATGTATGTATGTACTGAATGTATGAATGTATGTGTGTATGTGAGAGAGAGGAGAGAGAGAGAGAGAGAGAGAGAGAGAGAGAGAGAGAGAGAGAGAGAGAGAGAGAGAGAGAGAGAGAGAGAGAAAAGAGAGAGAGAGAGAGAGAGAGAGAGAGAGAGAGAGAGAGAGAGAGAGAGAGAGAGAGAAACACTGAAACACTGAAACACTGAAACACTGAAACACTGAAATTGTTTAATGTACATCGGCCTTAGGCCACAATACAAAAGAGTGGTGGGCATAGAGTGTGTGCATATGACATAGGTGTTATAAACATATTACCATCAACGTATATGTATAAGAAATATTGTATGAGTAATGATAAAGCAAGAAAGTTATATAAGCCATTTCTTAACCGTTAATTACGGAACAATTCACACGTATCGTAAACGACGCTGTTGTAGATGTATTATTCATCAATACAAATATCAATCGAAATGGATACATATTGTTTTCGAGTTGCAGTTACGCAAGTTCGATTTAATGTTCTACCATTGAACAATAATACACAGCGGTATAATAGTTTAAACGAAGTTAAGCAATGCCCTGTTTGTAAAGATCAAATAGAAAATGAAGAACACTTTATACTGAATTGCCCTATCTATGAAGACTTAAGAACTAAGTTTCTTAAAGATTCCAAAGGACTTCCTTTCTATGTACTACTCAAAGCCACTGTGTTACAAACAGATTCAGGGCTCCTAATTAAGCATGTTTTTAGGATTGCAATGAATGACATTCTTTGATTATGACACATGGAATATTAGTTATTGATAAATGTTAATGCCTGTCGATTGCATATATGTTTGTCTGCTCATGGAGTTTCGGGAGTATTTTATAATATTTTAAGAGGTTTTAGAAGTACCGAGAATCGTTCATAGTATTCTATGACATTCTGGAATCTGTCAAGACGCGTTGCTGCAATCTAAAATGTTTGTGTGAAGTTCCCCAAGCTTCCGGGATGGTCTGTCAGCGATGGTCTGGCAGCGGGCAGTAGAAGGGGCCTGGACTGTATAAATACAAGGGGCTGTTATCGCCTCGAGGTGGGAGGAGAGTCGAGGAGGAAAGATGATACTGAGAAGAGGAGAGGAGGGGGATTCCCACGGCGCTGGAATGTTTAGCGGGCAGTAGAAGGGGCCTGGACTGTATATATACAAGGGGCTGCCTTCGCAGTGGCAGAGGAGGGGAGTCCCACGGCCGAACGCCCTAGTGATCGAGCAGGGGAGGCAATGCGGACGGTAGATTTAGGGATTTTTTTTATATAGAAGAAGGGGAGAAAAATTGAAGAAAAGTTATGAGAACTGTGAAAGTGATTAGCGATTGAAATTTGTGTTTGTGTTTAGTGAGCGTAGTAATAGAGTTTTGGTTCAATTCGTGGTGATGTTAGAAAGGAGTTTTCTTGTTTGTTTTTATTGGAATTTTTGTACTGGAAACAATATTGTTTTGAAGTAGATTAGTTGAATAAAAGAATTATAACTTGATCTCTGAGTCGTGTGTGCTCTGTTAGATGTGATTCCCGAGAGGTAGGGGAGCAACTCTTGGCACTTCAGTCAGCGTTATACGTCCACTGGAGTGTCTTTAAAACAAAGAGTTTGTTCCTCAGAACCAATAACGTAAGGGTAGGGGAGCAACTCTTGGCACTTCAGTCAGCGTTATACGTCCACTGGAGTGTCTTTAAAACAAAGAGTTTGTTCCTCAGAACCAATAACGTAACATATGGGGGCCAAGCCGGGATACCTCTCAACATCGAACCATCAACACAGTAGCTTCCGACTTTAGATTTCAAGGATATAGTATTGTATTCACTGCTGCGGTTGTGTTTACAATATAGCTATGGAATTTCAGTGTGAAATTCGTTGTTGTGATTCAGGGGGTGTACGTCCGAAAGCGTTGGATGCTTCGGAGTAACCTGGAGTTGAATCTGTGAGGAGACTGCGTAGTCACAACGGGTGTGTCTACGACAGATCTCGGAATTTCAGTGTGTGGATTCGTTTGTCTGCGTATTCACAATGGGTGTGTTTACGGCGGGTCTAAGGAATTTGTTGATGAAATTCAGTGTGTGGATCCGTTCGTCTGTTTTGCTGAGGTAATTCAGACTGTGTTCCTGTGAAGTTCTGTGAGCATTGTGTATCTAAAGGGACTGTCAGGGGCCGCGGTCTTGCTTTAGCCTCCTGCTGAGTGAGATCTGGCGTCTGATTTAGTTAGTCTGTGGGGCTCACGTGAGTATAACTGGTTTATGTTTTGTGTGTGGCGTCATCACCGTGTAAACAAGGGATTGGAGTGAGACATTATGTCATAACTGTGTAATTCTAACTTATGAAAAAACCAGTTATGGCAGATAGCAGGGAAGAGCTAGAAAGCCTAGCACAACAATATGAAACATTTTTAAAAGAGAAAGATCAGAAAGACAGAGAAGAAAGAGAAAGAGACAGGCAAGATAGGTTGGAAAGGGAAGAAAGAGAAAGAAAAGAAAGAATTGAAAGGGAAGAGAGAAGAGAAGCCCTTGAAAGAGAAGAAAGAGATAGAGAAAGAAAAGAGAGAATTGAAAGGGAAGAGAGAAAGGAAAAGCTCGAAAGGGAAGAAAGAGAGAGGGAGAGGCGTCATGAATTGGAGATGAGAAGACTTGAATTGGAGCATGGCAGCTCTGTTCAAAGATTGAGTAATAATGGTGATCTAGCTAAAGATACGAAGTCACCAGGGCTGGATGGTAAACCAGAGGACCTGAACAGTTTCCTCCTGATGTTTCGACGTTTTGTTGAAGAAATTGTGGAAATGGGTAAGATGGCATCAAGCAATGATAATGAGAAAATGCTGGAATCTGGAACCAGAAATAGTTCACAAATAGGAAAACATCCAGAGATAAACGCCATTGATGACAAGTTCAATGATGAGGAATGTGCCGTGACCACAAGGGCGCAATCAAAGAAGGAGGGGGAGAGCATTCCCCTGAAAGTCACTGATAGTTCCAAGGCAACTATGGTGGACAAAGGAAAATTGATGGAGCTTCAGAGGGCTGACCCATCGCTTGATAAACATCGTAAACATGAGGAGGCTGTCATGACAGGAAGTGGGGAGGTTCACTTTGAAGAAAAGGGGGGTGTCCTCTTCAGGGTCTTCAAGAACCATGGAGGAGTGGTACGCCAGGGGTTGGTGCCACCTCAACTACGCAAATCTACAGTGGAGCTGGCACGTGACTCTATCACAGGGGGTCATATGGGCATGGAATGGGAATCCCCAGGATCTCAGTGTGCTACTCTGGTGATTTTTATCCAAGAGAAAGATGAGGTAGGCGGCATGTGTGTGGACAATAGAATCGACAGAATTACAGTGTTTGATCCAGGAGGAGGTGTACCAGAGACTGAGCTGTCCCAGAGACTTCATCAAGGATTTCCACATCGGGAGTGATGGACAGGTACCGAACCCAAAGGACATTTGTGGGGAAATTTATGTGGCCAGGGATTCTGTGAACACTGACTTTTGGCACCCAAGGGAAGGACGGTGCAGACAGCATGTGCGTGGATTACAAGAGGGTTGACAGGATTACGCTATTTGATCCTGGAGGAGGTGTCCCAAGGACGGTAACACATCTGCTCAGAAGTGACATTTTAGTAAATTCATTGTTTTGTCATGATGAATCATAAACTTAAAGATTGTGAATTTCATATCTTTGGTCATTTGATCTGTTGATGATTTCCTAGCTGTTGAGTTTGACATATTTGGTCATACGACGTCATGAACATGGTTAACATTTTGAAATTGTTGGGTAATTTTGATTTGGTTGGCCTAGGCCAAAAGTTGTGTCAGTTATTGATGTTAGCTCGTTGCCAGGGCCTACACTGGAATGTTGTGGTGTTGTACAATGTTGTGTTGAGATTGCCCTCTGCCTTGACAAGCTCTTAACATAACAACCTGCACTCTCCTTCAAAGGAGTATAAATCCTCTGAAGTCGGAGTATGTCTGCCAATATGGCGAGGTACATGAAAATAGTCAAACACGCAAACTTTTCATTCAGTGTGCAATTTCAATCTCACAGTGATTCCCAGGTGGGATTAGTGAGTCAGAGTGCACATTCTGGGTGACCCCCCTAGAGTGTTAAGCTGGGGAACAACAACGACAACAACAACATTGATTCGGTTTTGGTACAGTTTTGATTGTGTGGATTTTTTGGGGTATGGGCAAGTGCTGATCCCAGAAGACATTTGTAGGGCAATATGTGTGTCTCCTGAAAGAACTTAAAATAGCTTGAATTTTGTGGTGACAATATTGGAACTTATTGCATGAACATTTTGTGGACTGAAATGTGGTAATGCTGCATGTTGATTTGATTTGATTTAATTTGTTCTTTTGTATCGAGGGTGATGGAATGGGCACTCTTGTGCTTTTCCTTTACATCCAGACCCCGTGTGTGTGTGGTTTGTGGATGTCGTCTGTTCCCGCTGGCGCACGATGGCCTGCTTTTGCGAGGGGCGGAATGGGATTTGACGTGTACGCGGGGTGTTGTGCGTGCGTTCGCACACGGGGCCTCGGTTTGAAGTCTCTTCCGAGGGATTTTTGGGGAGAGTGGAGTCTGCACTGATGTAAACTCCAGGAGGAAAATATCCCCGACCGGAATCGAACTAGGTCGTCAAATTGCCAGCGCAATGTTCTGACCACTAGGCTATCCGTCCCCTGAAATGTGCTAATGCTGTATGTTGAACTTGAGTGAGCTACTATGAACCTTGAGTTTCAAAGTTGAATCTGTTTGTTGTTTTGGAAACAAATGTTGGGAAATTTGTTCTAAGTGGGGGGTAATGTTACAAACAGATTCAGGGCTCCTAATTAAGCATGTTTTTAGGATTGCAATGAATGACATTCTTTGATTATGACACATGGAATATTAGTTATTGATAAATGTTAATGCCTGTCGATTGCATATATGTTTGTCTGCTCATGGAGTTTCGGGAGTATTTTATAATATTTTAAGAGGTTTTAGAAGTACCGAGAATCGTTCATAGTATTCTATGACATTCTGGAATCTGTCAAGACGCGTTGCTGCAATCTAAAATGTTTGTGTGAAGTTCCCCAAGCTTCCGGGATGGTCTGTCAGCGATGGTCTGGCAGCGGGCAGTAGAAGGGGCCTGGACTGTATAAATACAAGGGGCTGTTATCGCCTCGAGGTGGGAGGAGAGTCGAGGAGGAAAGATGATACTGAGAAGAGGAGAGGAGGGGGATTCCCACGGCGCTGGAATGTTTAGCGGGCAGTAGAAGGGGCCTGGACTGTATATATACAAGGGGCTGCCTTCGCAGTGGCAGAGGAGGGGAGTCCCACGGCCGAACGCCCTAGTGATCGAGCAGGGGAGGCAATGCGGACGGTAGATTTAGGGATTTTTTTTTATATGAAGAAGAGGGAGAAAAATTGAAGAAAAGTTATGAGAACTGTGAAAGTGATTAGCGATTGAAATTTGTGTTTGTGTTTAGTGAGCGTAGTAATAGAGTTTTGGTTCAATTCGTGGTGATGTTAGAAAGGAGTTTTCTTGTTTGTTTTTATTGGAATTTTTGTACTGGAAACAATATTGTTTTGAAGTAGATTAGTTGAATAAAAGAATTATAACTTGATCTCTGAGTCGTGTGTGCTCTGTTAGATGTGATTCCCGAGAGGTAGGGGAGCAACTCTTGGCACTTCAGTCAGCGTTATACGTCCACTGGAGTGTCTTTAAAACAAAGAGTTTGTTCCTCAGAACCAATAACGTAAGGGTAGGGGAGCAACTCTTGGCACTTCAGTCAGCGTTATACGTCCACTGGAGTGTCTTTAAAACAAAGAGTTTGTTCCTCAGAACCAATAACGTAACACACTGTACCTACTGATAGATACAATTTATCACGTTTTATCTTTCATGCAACCAATAGAAGAAATAGGATAACTTTCTAGAAATTGATATTTGTATTGAGAGAGAGAAGAAGAGAGAGAGAGAGGGAGAGAGAGAGAGAGAGAGAGAGAGAGAGAGAGAGAGAGAGAGAGAGA
>CM060323.1:38617238-38627238 GCA_030674155.1 Stramonita haemastoma
GGTGAGGGGTGGGGGTGTTAGAGCTATTTTAGTCCCTGAGGGAAAGTCCACCACTTGCACAATTCCTCATGTTCGTGTGTGCATGTGCGTCGGACATCGGGCCACGCAGGCGTATGCTTACCTCCACATGCACACACATACGCGTGCGCACCCACCCGCGCACCCCCCCCCCCCCCCCCCCCCCTCCATCCACCACACCACAGACATAATTATACTCCCTCAAAAACTGCATACACACTAGGACTGGATGTAAAAAAAAAAAAAATTTTAAGCACACATGAGTGCCTATTCCATTATCCTAGATGTAAAAGAATACATAAAAATAAATCTCTGTCTCTGTCTCTGTCTCTGTCTGTTTCTGTCTGCCTGTCTGTCTGTCTGTCTGTCTGTCTGTCTCTGTCTCTCTGTCTCTGTCTCTCTGTCTCTCTCTCAATTTCTCTCTCTCTCCCCCCCCCCCTCTTACCCCCTCTCTCTCTCCATCCGCCCCCCCCCCTCTCTCTCTCTCTCTCTCTCTCTCTCTCTCTCTCTCTCTCTCCAGTCATTTGAGAACAAAGGCTACTATTGCTAAACAAGGTCAGGCCAAAGTGGCTAAGTAGTAGTTGTAGTAGTAGTAGCAGCTGCAGCAGGAAAAAGGCTTTCAGATCTCGTCATATTTGACAGGGTGGTGGCGGGTTTTTTTTTAATGCCTTTTTTTAACTACTGTCGCTTTTTGTCTTCCCTGTTGTGGAATCAGGGGAGGAGGGAGGAGGGAGGGGGTTGGTACATGTACTGATTCGACAGAGACTGAGAGAAAATCTGAAAGCACTCTTCTTGGTTACATGTTATGAAGACGCTTGTGTTTTGCTGTTCTAAGTGACCGTGGTTTTTGTGATCGTCAGTGTCTTCAGGTACTATACGTTATATGTATGTACTCACTCTCTTTCGGTTTGGTGTGTGTGTGGGGGGGGGGGGGGAGGGGGGGGGTTGTGTTTGTGTTTGTGTGTGTATGTGTGTGTGTTGTGTGTGTGTTGTTGTTGTTGTTGTTGTGTTGTGTTGTGCTGTGTTGTGTTGTGTTGTGTTGTGTTGTCAGTGTGTGTTGTGTATGTTGTGTGTTGTGTTGTGTGTGTTGTGTGTATGTATGTTGTGTGTGCATGTGTGTGTGCGCGCGCACGCGCGCGTGTGTGTGTGTATGCGTGTGTGTGTGTGTGTGTGTGTGTGTGTGTGTGTGTGTGTGTGTGTGTGTGTGTGTGTGTGTTGTGTGTGTGTGCGCGTGTTTGTGTATGTGTGTATATGTGTCTGTGTTTGTCTGTCTTTCTGTGTCTCTCTCACTTTCTCTCTTTCTGTGCCTCTCTCTCTGTCTCTCAGTGTCTTTCTGCCTGTCTGCTGTCTTTCTGTCTGTCTATTTGTCTGTCTGTCTGTCTGTCTGTCTGTCTGTCTGTGTATTTGTCTGTCTGTCTGTCTGTCTGTCTGTCTGTCTGTCTGTCTGTCTGTCTGTCTGTCTGTCTGTCTGTTCTGTCTGTCTGTCTGTCTGTCTGTCTCTCTCTCTCTCTCTCTCTCTCTCTCTCTCTCTCTCTCTCTCTCTCTCTCTCTCTTCTCTCTCTCTCTCTCTCTCTCTCTCTCTCTCTCTTCAGTATGTGTGTTTGCGGCGTGTGTGTGTGCGCGCGTGCGCTCATGCATTTTTTTAATTCTGAGATTGAAAAGAAGACCACTGAGAATGATTTGTCATTGGAAACTTGTGGTTACTTCAGTTCTTACAAAACTAATGACATTTGGTCGAAACAGATCTCATCTTTTATGTTTAGATGTCATGGGGGAAAATATTTTAGTTGGTTAATAGCTTGAGTTATAGTTATATTAGTTATAGTTATAGTTAAATAGCTTGAGTTATAGTTGAGTGGCTTGATTTTTGCAAACTGAAACATTTAGAAAAAAATGAACCCGTGTTTAGAATATAAAAGAACTGCTTGTTAGAATTTGCTTAATTTTGCTTGACTTCGGAAAAGTGTCAAGAAATCTCTTTATCTTACAGTTTGGGAAGAGTAGGCCATTGTGTGCCGTGGGAAAGGATGACAAAATTTTAAAAACTGCATATACACGGGCACTGGATAAAAAAAAAAATACCAAGAAAACAACGAGTACTTAATCCGTTATCCTCGAAATAAAAAAGAAGAAAAAAAGAGAGAGAGAAAAGTGAGAAAGACAGTTTTGTCGAAGCCTTTATTCTATATGCTCTATATTAGCTCTTCTTTAATGAATGATTTTGTTAACAAATGCAGATCAGAGCTCTGCATATACCTTCAACAAGAACAAGAACAAGAACAAGAGCAAGAACAAGAACAAAAATGATGATGATGATGATGATGATGATGATGATGATGATGATGATGATGATGATGATGATGATGATGATGATATTGATAATGATAATTGATAATAATAATAATAATAATAATAATAATAATAATAATAATAATAATAATAATAATAATAACAATAATATAATAATAATAATAAAAATTTAATAATTATAATAATTATTTAAATAATAATAATAATAATATAATTTAATAATGAATATAATAATAATAATAATAATTAATATAATAATAATAATAATAATAATAATAATTAATAATAATGGTAATGATGATGATGATGATGATGATGATGATGATGATGATGATGATGATGATGATGATGATGATGATGATGATGATGGTGAGGATGGTGAGGATGGTGAGGATGACGCGACCAACGACCACGACGACCACGACGACAACAACAACAACAAAAACAACAACAACAACAAAGAAAGATTTAAGAAGAAAAAAGAAACATCAGATACACACACTTTAAAACTGCTTTTGGTAATGTCATGTTGTCTACACCCCTATTAAAATTTCCTTGCGGCTATGCTGTCACACACATTCTATTTAGGTTGGGTATTATTTTCGACATTTTCAGTGTAAAGAATGATTTACGCTAGGTTCTAAACGCAACGATGTCTGTTCTAGGTGATGAATTTCATAATTATCATCATCAACACACACACGCGCGCGCGCGCACACACAGTCACACAGACACACGCACGCACGCACGCACGCACACACACACACACACAACACACACATTCATACATACATACATACATGCATTCATACATACATATCATACATACATACATACATACATACATACATACATACATACATACATACATACATACATACATACATACATACATACATGCATGCATGCATGCATGCATGCATAGATACATACATACATACATACATACACACACACACACACACACACACACACACACACACACACACACACACACACACACACACACACACACCTACTTATGAACATGTATACAGAGAGACAGACAGACAGAGACAGAGAGACAAAACAGATAAACAGGCAGATAGACAGACAGGCAGATAGACAGCCAGCCAGCGCAGCCAGACAGACAGACAGACAGACAGACAGACAGACAGGACAGAGACAGACAAACAGAATGACAGACTGACTTGTTAGATATTTAAGTTTTTCTATGATGAACCTTCTCATTAAATTTTGCAACAAAGGGAATTCTGACCCAGGAAAAAATATTCGTTATTTAAATCATAGTCGTTAAAATAATGATAATAATAATGGTCGTCGTTATCATTATCATCATCATCATCATCATCATCATCATCATCATCATATCATCATCATCATCATCATCATCATCATTACCATCATCATCATCACCACCACCACCATCATCATCCCAATCATCATCATCACCATCGTTACCATCACCATCACCACCACCACCACCACCACCACCACATCATCACCACCACCACCATCATCATCATGAGCAGCAGTAGCAGCAGCAGCATCACATCACCATCATCACCATCACCATCATCACCACCACCACCCATCATCATCATCACCATCATCATCATGAGCAGCAGCAGCAGCAGCAGCAGCAGCAGTAGCAGCAGCAGCATCCTATCTTTTCAATGCTTTTTTTTTGTTGCAGTGTTCCAGGCTTCAGACCAGGGTTTCTGTGGTGGTTCGGCTGCTGCTGCTGCAGTTGTTGAAAACGCGACAAGTAGTTCACTTGGGTTACTGTACCATGGCATCGTGTACGTATCAAGGTCGCTTTTTTTCTGCCTTTGTTTCTTTTCTTTTTTTTTTCGTTTTTATTACCGAAGGATATTGCCATATACAGCAAGGAATTCTCTGTCTGTCTGTCTGTCTGTCTGTGTCTGTGTCTGTCTGTCTGTCTGTCTGTCTGTCTGTCTGTCTGTCTGTCTCTCTCTCTCTCTCTCTCTCTCTCTCTCTCTCTCTCTCGCTCTCGCTTTCGCTCTCGCTCTCGCTCTCGCTTTCGTGTTGTGTGTATGTTTGTGTGTTGTTTTGTGTGCGTGCGTGCTTGTGTGTGTGTGTGTAAGTGTGTGTGTGTGCGCGCGTGCGGCGCGCGCGCGCGCGCGCGCGGTGTGTGTGTGTGTGTGTGTGTGTGTGTGTTGTGTGCGTGCGTTTGTGTGTAAGTGTCTGTGTGTGTTGCAGCAAGGGTTTTTGTTGCTGTTCTGAGTGGGAGCTGGAGGGGGGGGGAGGGGGGAAGAGGGTAGATTTGAATCTTAAGGCAGTTTGGACACTAGACCTTGATCCTAAGTTTGTGTCCAAACTGTCACCTTTTTTTTCCCGGATGGCTGGCAGCAGCTTCGATGTGTTTTTTGTTCTTAGTATTTTGAATCACATATTCTTCTTTCATTTGTAGTAGGACTTTTTTTTTCAAGAATTAATATGTTTATACAAACATGAAATGAATTAGGTGAACAATAAAATCTGGATCAGATGAGTGAGTGGGTTTTGAGTTGTTTACTCTCCCGAGCTAAAGGTTTTCAATCAATACAATCAGGTTGTTTACAGCCCTGCCGACCACACAGGCCATATCGTGGCTGTTACCTCGTCAAATTTTAAAACTCATATTAAAAACCGTGCGACGGTATACAGATTAAAACGGGGTATATCACCAACTCTACTGTCCTTCCTTGTATCGACGCCCTGGTCAGCCGTAAGGGTCAGCCCAGGACGATAACCACGTTGTGGGAAAAAACCCACAGCGATCACACCTAAAATGAGATAACAACAAAACCAGATTCCTTAAAACAACCTTATCCTTAGAGACTCGGACCATACCACTTTCATCATATCAGACGGGGAAAACCAGATTCTCTCAAGAAGTTAAAAATGGTGTCCGGTGGAACATGACGAAAAAGGAGTCTGGGTGCGAGTATTTCGGGTGAGACGATAAACTGAGGTCCTGTGTGTTACACATCATTATTTAGCGCAAGTAAAAGAACCCACAGCAACAAGAGGGTTGTCCCTGGCAAATTTTGTCGAAAAAGACCATTCTGAGAGGGAAACAAAACAAAACAACAAAAATACAGTTGCGGACAGGAAAAAGAAAAAATGTTGGGTGGCACTGCTCTTATAGTGACGCGCTCTCCCCAGGTGGAGAGAGCAGCCCGAATTTCACGCACAGTAATATTTGACATAAAGTGGTATATAAAACACAAATAATAAATAGGATGGTGAAGCTGTTGTTGTTATTGTTGTTATTACTTCAGCCACAGCTGTCCCTGTTTTTACTTTCTAACTGTTATTGTTATTTGTCGCTGTAGCTCTTGTTTTCTCCCTTGAACACACCCTCCTGATGATGAGTATCGTCTGCTTCCTCCACAGCCTGTGGTCTCTTTCCGGATAGTGTGGTTCGCCTCGTTCTGTATTGGGAAGACCGGAAACGGAAAGAGCACGGCCGGAAACACTATCCTGGGTCAAGACAGGTGCAAGTCTGCTCGGGGCATGACTTCCGGGACGGATAAAATGCGACTGGCAACAGGCGTACAGAAACGGACTGAAAATAGAGGTACTTACTTACTGCCTTTTCTTTCGTTGTTTGTCAGCTAAAACGTTTCTTTCTCTTTTTTTTCTTTTTTTTTTAACTGTTGTTTTCTTTTGTCTTACTTATTTTTATGAATATATGTATTCAATCAATTAAGTCAAACTAACAGGAAGTCAATTATGGGAATATATATCTATATTACATGTGTGTATGCATGTATATATGTATATGTACATATATATATATATATATTATATATATACATACATTATATTATACATATATTATATATATATATATATATATATGCAGGAGAGAGAGAGAGAGAGAGAGAGAGAGAGAGAGAGTGGATGAGAAGAGAGAGAGGAGAGAGATGAGATGAGAGAGAGAGAGAGAGGGAGAGAGAGAGGGAGAGAGAGAGAGAGAGAGAGAGGACATGTTCTTGACTTTTCCTCTCGTTTTTCTTTGTTGTTGTTGTTGTTGCTGTTGTTGCTGCTGCTGCTATGTACTGCTACTGATACCGATAGTGATACCTGCAGGTGACGGATACCCGGGTGTGTGCGACACTCACCGCAGCAAGGATGAGGTGGAGAGAGAGATCGCCAAATGTCTGGCCACCTGCACCCTGGACCTCACGCCATCCTCATGATCCTCCGCTGTGACTGCCGCTTCACCGATGAGGAATACATGGGGGAGGGATGATAAAGAGGATGAGGGAGGGTTGGGGTGTGAGGAGAATGAGGGATGAGGTGAGGATGAGGAGGAGGATGGTGGTGGTGGTGGTGGTGGTGGTGGTGTGATGATGATGATGATGATGATGATGATGATGATGATGATGATGATGATGATGGGGTGATGATGATGTGAGAATAACAATAATATATAACAACAATTTAAAAATAATAATAATAATAATAATAATAATAATAATAATAATAATTTAATAATAATAATTAATAATTATAATAATAATAACAACAACAACGATAACAATCAGCAGCAGCAGCAGCAGCAGCAGCAGCAGCAGCAGCATTTATTTATTTATTTATCTTATTTGTTTATTTATTCATTGATTTATTTATTTATCTATTTATTTATTCTTTTATATCGAGGATAATGGAATAAGCAACTCATGCGCTTTTTCACCCCCAGTCCCCGTGTGTATGCAGTTTTGTAAAACTTGTCATCTGTTCCCACTGGCACACAATGGCCTACTCTTACAAAAAGCGGAACAGGATTTAACGTGCGGGATAATGTTCTGCGTGCATTTGCACACGGAGCCTCGGTTGATAGCCTCATCTGAAGGACTTTTGGGGAGAATGGAGTCAGCACTGATGTGAACTCCAGAAGACAGATTCCCTCGAACGGGAATCGAACCCAGGTCGTCAAATTGCGAGCACAATGTTCGAACCACTAGGCTATCCCATCCCCCATTATCATCTCATCATTATGGAAACTTTTTGAGCACTTTTCTTCCCCCTTTGTAGTAAAGTGCTTTACATCATAAGTAAAAGGTGGGGGGGGGGGGGTATCTTAAAAATCATACACTACGTCCATAACTCTATCCTCAATAAAACCATACACTCAAATACATAACACAATACCACTCAAACACAACAGTGAGAATAATGATGACGATGGTGTGGTGGAAAATATGAGGAAGAGGAGGAGGAGGAGGGTGTGTGTAGTGAGTGAGAATGACGGAAAGATCGTGCAAGAGTCAGTGGGGTGAAAACACTGTGGGTGATGATGATGATGATGATGATGATGATGATGATGATGATATGATGATGATGATTATGATGGTGGTGGTGTGGTGGTGGTGGTGGTGGGGTGGTGGTGGTGGTGGTGGTGGTGGTGGTGGTGGTGGGGTGGTGGTGGTGATGTTGATGATGATGACGATGACGATGACGATGACGATGATGATGGTGATGGTGGTGATGGGTGGTGATGGTGGTGATGAAGATGATAATGAGGAGGAGGAGGAGGAGGAGGATGGTGGTGGTGGTGGTGGTGGTGGTGGTGGTGGTGGTGGTGGTGGTGGTGGTGGTGGTGGTTAGTGGTTGGTGGGGTGGTGGTGGTGGTGGTGGTGGTGGTGGTGGTGGTGGTGGTGATGATGATGGTGATGGTGGTGATGGTGATGGTGATGATGGTGGTGGTGGTGGTGGTGGTGGTGGTGGTGGTGGTGGTGGTGGTGGTGGTGGTGGTGGTGGTGATGATGGTGGTGGTGGTGGTGGTGGTGGTGGTGGTGGTGGTGGTGGTGGTGTGGTGGTGGTGGTGGGTGATGATGGTGGTGGTGGTGGTGGTGGTGGTGGTGTGATGATGAGTGGTGGTGGTGGTGGTGGTGGTGGTGGTGGTGGTGGTGGTGGTGGTGGTGGTGGTGAGGGGAGGAGGAGGAGGAGGAGGGGAGGAAGAGGAAGAGGAAGAGGCGGAGGAATATTTTGATGAGATTGAAACTGATGTATGGATGGAGAGAGGGAGGGAAGGTAGTTGGAGGAGGGATAGAGGGGGGATAGAGGAGAGATAGAGGAGGGATAGAGGGAGGAGGGATAGTTGGAGGTAGAGATAGTTGGAAGGAGGGAGGGTATTTGGAGGGAGGGATAGTTGGATGGATAGTGGAGGGAGGGAGGGATGTACTGGGGGACGGATGGTGGATGGAGGATGGATGGATGGATGGATGGATGGATGGATGGATGGATGGATGAATGAATGGATGGACCTGCCAGTTTGTCAAAAGGAGCATCTAAGTGACTTTGATGCAGGCCCATCGGTTGATTGGGTGTGTCTACACTAATTGCCTCATTTTGTCCTTCCGATTCTTCTCATCACTGTTACACACACACACACACACACACACCCACACACACACAAAACCACACACACACACACCACACAACCACACAACACTAACACTAACACTAACACTAACACTAACACACAGAACACAACACCACACACAACACAACACAACACACACAACACACAACAAAACACCAAAAAACACCTCACACAACTCCCCTCTTCTCTCTCTCTCTCTCTCTCTCTCTCTTCTCCCCTCTCTCTCTCTCTCTCTCTCTCTCTCTCTCTCTCTCTCCTCTCTCTCTCTCTCTCTCTTTTCACACACCCACACACACACACACAAACACACAACACACAACACACACACAACACAACACAACACACACACACACACACTCACACACACCCAAAACAACACAAACACACATACACACACACCCAACACAAACACACACACACACACACCCAACGCAACACACCCAACACAACACAAACACACAACACACATACACCCAACACAACACAAACACACAACACACACAAACACAACACAAACACACAACACACACAACACAACACAAACACACAACACACACAACACAACACAAACACACAACACACACAAACAACACAAACACACAACACAACACCCACCCCCACCCCCCACCCACCCACCCACCCCACACACACACAACCTCCCCCCACCACCACCCACCCACCCCAACCACCCCCACACCCACACCCACCCCCCGTTCAGAGAAAACTCCCTCAGTGCTGACCTGGTGATATGATGGTGAACATTAATTAACAGGCCTACCAGGAGCTGAAGTCTCTCTTCGGGGCCGAGCTGACCCGCTACATGATCCTGGTCTTCAATGGGCTGGATGAACTGGAGCGGGGAGGATCCTCCCTGGACAGTGAGCTGTCCCGGGTACCTCCCAAACTCCGGCAGGTTCTGGCCGAATCCAACAGTCGATACATCGGCTTCAACAACCTGGTGAGTCAGATTTTGGCAGGGAGAGGATTGTTATCTTGAAGTCGTTTTGTGGAAGAAAAAAACAACAACAGGAGAACCGACCAAGAAGGCAGAAAATAGACACAGAGGGATAGCAGGACTGGAAAGGAAAGAAAAAAGAAAAAAAAACACAAAGAGAGGGATAGAAAAGAGGAAACTCCTAACACAGAAATTTCCAAAAGGTGAGGATGCTATTTATGCTGACAGCTACCCCCCCCCTTCCCCCACATCCCCCACAGTGAGATCTTCAATGACTAAAGATGTAACCCTATTACAACTTATACACAGTCATAACA
>CM060323.1:38637238-38642238 GCA_030674155.1 Stramonita haemastoma
TCTATAGTCTGTAAGTCACCATCTCACGGTGGTTCCCATGTGGGATGGGTCAGATCAGACTGAGTGCATGGATATTCTGTGTGACCTCCTCCAGGGGTCTGAGAAACGCCAGGGAACGCAACAGCAGCAACAACAGCAGCAACAACAGCAGCAACAACAACAACAGCAGCAGCCACAACAGCAGCAGGAACAACAGCAGCAGCAGCAATAACAGCAGCATTAACAACAGCAGCAGCAGCAACAACAACAGAAACAATAACAGCAGCAACAGCAGCAACAACAAGAGCAGCAACAACAACAGCAACCTCAAAAACAAGAGCAGCAACAACAACAGCAACCTCAACAACAACAGCAGCCACAACAACAACAGCAGCCACAATAACAACAGCAACAACAATAGCATCAGCAACAGCAACAGCAGCAACAACAACAGCAGCGACAACAACAGCAGCATTAACAACAACAGCAACAGCAGCAGCAACAACATCAACAACATCAGCAACAACAACAACATCAGCAACAGCAGCAGCAACAACAACAACAACAGCAGCAGCAACAACAACATCAGCAACAGCAGCAGCAACAACAACAACAGCAGCAATAGCAGCAGCAACAACAGCAGCAACAACAGCAGCAGCAACAGCAGCAGTAACAACAACAACAGCAGCAACAACAACAGCACCAACAACAACAATAGCAGCAACAACAACAGCAACAACAACAGCAGCAGCAGCAACAACAACAGTAGCAACGACAACAGCAACAACAACAACAATAGCAGTAGCAACAACAGTAGCAACGACAACAGCAATAGCAGCTACAACAGCAGCAGCAGCAACATCAATAGCAGCAGCAACAATAATAGCAGCAGCAACAACAACAGCAACAGCAGCAGCAACAACAATAGCAGCAGCAGCAGCAACAACAACAGCAACAACAACAACAGCAGCAACAACAGCAATAGCAACAACAACAACAACAACAGCAACAGCAGCAACAACAGCAGCAACAACAGCAGCAGGACGGCCACAGTGTTGTGGGAAAACCCACATCGATCACACATAGGCATAAAATGAGATAAAAACCAAAACCAGATTCCTTAAAACAACCTTGTCCTTAGAGACTGACCATACCACTTTCACTCATATCAGACGGGAAAAGCCCGATTCTCTCAGGAAGTTAAAAATGGTGTCCGGTGGAGCATCCCGAAAAGGGATCTTTAGGGAGTCTGCAGTAAAGAGCTTGTACCTAATATCCTGAACATCCAACACCCCAGGAGCAGATGCTGTACATAACTTATGTTCTACTGCAAACAGAGACACGCAAAGGGTGTCAAGGCACTGGCAGGTCTGCAGTTGAAGCTAACACGGGAGATAGTAAAAAAAAATAATAATAAATTTTTAAAATTCCCACCTTTAGTTCATAGAAGGCTACAGCTGGGATTGGAACCCACAAACTTCATAGACCGACGGGATTTTTATTTTAGTCATTAAGCCAAACGCGCTTAACCACTCAGCGATTGCGTCCGTCGATTAAACGAGTAGATAGAGTAGAATACATAATTATGGGACATTTCCATTGTGTCACAGACTCGACTCAAGTGACACCGTTTCAGAGGAAACGCTGAGCTCTGAGCCCCTGAGTCACGGCAGGAAACTGACAACGGAGGTCATCCGTAAGACTGCTGGTCACATCCTGCCCCATGACTTCACAATCATATCACAATCGTTACAACTTGAGCCATTATCAACTCAGTTCCTTTCGTTCAAAATGGCGATAGCATAACAGAGCACACAGACTCAGGACTTTGGACTCAGAAAGTTAAATTTAATGTGAGGCCGCCGGTCTGTATTGTTCAAAAGTGGGGTGGGGGGTGGGGGGTGGGGGTGGGTGGTTACACAATTCGTAGAAGAAACTGAAAACAGGACACTACAGCAGACACAAATAAACATGACATGGTAAAAAAGAAAGTGATCTTGCATAGAGACACAAACCTAACCTCAACCTTCTTTCACCCCGACATATTGGAAGATTTAGCTTGATAAACAAACTTCTCGCGCTTTCGAAGCATTATATATACACTTTTATATTTCATATATATATGCCGCCGCTGTAGCCTAGTGGTCAGGGCGTTGGACTCGTAATCTAAAGGTTGCGGGTTCGATCCCAGCTTTCGGCTATGGCGTTGTGCCCTTGGAAAAGGCACTTTACGGCTATTTTCTCACCCCACCCAGGTGTAAAAGGGGTACCAACCTTGTGTTGGGGGTTAACTCTGCGATAGACTGGCGTCCTATCCAGGGGGGAGTCTATGACTCTCAGTCGCTTAACGCCACAGAAACCGGGATAAGCACCGGCCTGATGAGCCTTAGGCTCGGGACAGACTTTAACTTTATACACATATATATATACTCACACACATACACACACACACACACATGCTTTCGAAGCATTAAATATATATATATATATATATATATATATATATATATATACCCTCGATGCTGTTTAACCTTAGCTGGGGGAGGAAAGCCAGTGCTCTGACCACTGAGCTATCCCGTCCCGGCCCAGAACAACATAAACTTAAGGACAGGGAAAACAATGTTTTACAAATAATAATAATAATAATAATAATAGTAATAATAATAAATGGAATTTATATAGCGCTATATCTTGCAAAACAAATCAAAGCGCTTGCATTCAACCAATTCTTGCGCATGCAGCCAACAACAATTTAGATTTTTAACGAAGCCAATGAACACACTCACACACACACACACACACACACACACACACACACACACACACACACACACACACACACACACACACACACACACACACACACACAGAGGTTAAACACTTTGGCAGGGTGGTGGATATTTCGGCTGTTGAGAGCAGGGGCAGAAGATGAAACAGGATAGGAAAGGAGACGTGAAGAAAAAAAGTCACCTGTCACAGGTTCCTGGTGGAAAACCTTCGCCTGAAGGAAGAAGAAAAGGAGGAAAGTCCGTTTCCACACCCAGATTCACCTGTGTGTGTGTGTGTGTGTGTGTGTGTGTGTGTGTGTGTGTGTGTGTGTGTGTGTGTGTGTGTGTGTGTGTGTGTGTGTGTGTGTGTGTGTGTGTGTGTGTGTGTTGTGTGTGTGTGTGACGACTTAGTGATCATGAGATTAGAATTCGATAATTGGAGTTCTTGAGTGAGTGCGCGCGCGTGTGTGTGTGTGTGTTTATTTT
This sequence comes from Stramonita haemastoma, assembly GCA_030674155.1. Taxonomy (NCBI): domain Eukaryota; kingdom Metazoa; phylum Mollusca; class Gastropoda; order Neogastropoda; family Muricidae; genus Stramonita; species Stramonita haemastoma. The sequence continues at coordinate 38,640,472 of CM060323.1, forward strand.
ATTTATGTATTATATTTTCTTTAATATCGAGGATAATGGAATAAGCACTCATGTGCTTTTTTACTACTAGTCCCCCTGTGTATGCAGTTTTGTAAATTTTGTAATCTGTTCCCACCAGCACACCATGGCCTACTCTTACGAAAAGCGGAACAGGATTTAACATGTGCGCAAGATGTTCTGCGTGTGATCGCACACGTGGCCTCGGTTTTCAGTCTCATTCGAAAGACTTTTGGGGAGAGTGGAGTCTACACTATGTGTGAGTGTGTGTTTGCATGTGTATCTGCCTCTGTCTCTGTCTGTATGTCTATGTGTCTGTGTGTCTGTGTGTGTGCGTGCGTGCATGTGTGTGTGCATATGTGTGTGTGTTTTTTTCGTTATTGTTGTTTGCTGTGCCTTTTTAGTAAGTCAGAATATGTTTTGTTTTTTTCTTTATCTGATTTTTATTCCATTTTCTATGCCCATATCAAATTTCGAGCTAGAAGATGAGGATGCTGTTCATGAGTTAAATATAGTTTTGTTTTAGTTTTACTGCTGCTGCTGCTGCTGCTGCTGCTGCTGCTGCTGCTGCTGCTGCTGCTGCTGCTGCTGCTGCTGCTGCTGCTGCTGCTGCTGCTGCTGCTGCTGCTGAAAAGGGCTTTAAATTATAATAGAAAAATATATCAAAAACAACTAGATAATCTGAGTCAATATATAATAGAAAACGGCCTCACTCTTTCTACGGAAAAAACACACATGGTGTTATTTAACAATGGTAATGATCCAAACGAATTACCAGTGTTAAAGATTGAAAATGAGACAATTCATTATAAACAAATAGTAAAATTTTTAGGTGTACTTCTTACCTCAAAGTTAATATTGGAATGCCCATATTGAATATATTTTAACTAAAGCAAGAAAAAGCTTAAATCTCCTGAAAATTATTAGTAAGCAGTATTGGGGGCAAGATCTATCAATTCTTAAACACTTATCAACATCAATAATAAGATCAAAATTATCTTATGGACATGAAGTCTTTTTTAATGCTCCAAAATATTTATTGAGGAAGCTTCAAAGTATAGATTGTAAAGCATACAGGCTTACTCTTGGTGTACCTTTTCATGCATCAGCAATTGACACATATAAAGAAGTCGGAATGTTGCCCTTAGATGAATACCGAAAACTTGCATGCGCCAAATACGTACTGAGAAGTTCAACTCCCAAAAACTTTGCGTCAGAAGACGTAAAAATAAAATCTCATATAGTTTTTCCAAAACGAGCACAGCAAATACGCTCTTTGAAAACTATTGGTACTTACGTTGCTGACCTTTACGAGCAATCTGAAATTAATAAAATGAATGTAGACTCTCAAAAAGTAGTTCCAGCTTACCCCTCTTGGGAAATGAATCCAGCAATTTTGATATTGACTACACAGACATGAAGAAGGACGAGAATCCAAATGTTTTGGCAGCTACTGTTAGATCTCATATTCATAACAACTACTGCAGTTATCTTAAAGTGTACACTGATGGATCACTTTTAGAGAACCATCAAGCTGGTTCAGCTTTTGTTATACCAGCTCTAAAAGTAGAAAAATCATATTATATTGGTGTAAATCGGTCAATATTTACAGCCGAACTGGTTGCAATTATAATGGCTTTAACATACATACTATATCATCCATATTGTTTTCACCACATTTTACTTTGTGTCGATTCTAAATCAGTTTTATATGCTATAAAATCTACAGATTACAAGAATCATTCGAATTTTATATTAGATGTAAAACAC
>CM060323.1:38664738-38667238 GCA_030674155.1 Stramonita haemastoma
CCATAACCTACTACCTATACTATACCACTCTCCTCTATGTTCCTTGTTTTGTAACCCATGCACGTGCAGCCAGCGTAGGCCTAGCCTGTAGGGCTATGTCACGGCACGCAGAGAGAGAAGAAGATGAAACAGGGAGAGAAACCTGACCCCGCGTGCAAGAATGGAGTTATCGGTCGTGATGATCAGATGGCGGCCCGCTGAGGCTAAGCCTAATTGAAGAGCCTGGCCGGCATGGGTTAAGTTTCTTTTTCCCCTACCAGCTTGTCCGTCTGTTGTCGTAGCCTGTTAGCGCCTGTACTGTACTTACTCCCTTGCCTTGTCTGTCTGTCTGTCTTCAGCGCTTCTCTCAGTTTCCCCTACATCTTATCTTGAGCCAGACGGTACTTTGTACTAGCCCTGTGAAGTCGGTTCTGTTCTGCGCTCTTCTCCCTCTCTCTCTTTGACTGTAGGCTACTATACACCAAACTTCGCGGGCAGATGTGACCCTTGCATCTCTCCCTCCTTACCTCCCTCCCCTCCACTAAGGAGTAAACTGCAGGCCGGCAGAGCCCAGCCAGCGATAGATAATTCGTGACATAAACAAGATTGACTTATCACAGCGCTGTCGTTTGCCTGACGTGTATGTGTGTGCGTGTGTGTGTATGTGTGTATGTGTGTGGACGTGTCTGCGAGAGGTAGTAGTGTGGTTTTGAAAGTGTTGGTGCCGGAATAGAACGAAAACATCCACAGTTTGGGTGGTGGTGAATAGCAGGATGGGATGGGTTCAGGAGAGAAAACTGGAATCTGGTGATGACTCGGAATATGATGAGGTGTTTATGTAAAAACTTGAGAGAGTGTGTGTACAGATCTGGGACGTGTATTTGAGTGTGAATCTACATAATATCTGAAAGTGCATTGAATTTTTTAAGTGTGTATAATACGCAGACCAGGAAGTGCATTTGAGCGTGTATACATGCATATACATATCTGAAAAAGAGCATATCGCTGTGTGTGTGGTGGGTTTATTTGTGAATGGATGAGTGTGTTTCTGTGTTTTTATTTTTAACAAAAACAACAACTTCTGAGCAGCTACTACAGGGATCAAGAAAAAGTATTGTGCTTCTTTGTTACCGTGACCGTTTACTAAACTACGGACCATACGAAATTCATTTCCAAAGATGCTAAAAGTCCAGTGAATGAAGTTTGCGTAACGTCGTGGTGAAAATGCGGGCGGTGTTATGTCACCATTCTGTTCCTGTTTCCTTCGCTAAAACTGTGTGACATCTCCTTTATTCTGTGGATTTCTGTTCTCAAAGGACTGGAGCTGATGTGGATTGGGTTTTTTTTTTTTCAAAAATAGGCACAAGGGATGCACAACCATTAAAGAAATAGATTGATAGTAGCTTCTTCATCTGTGAATACTGGGAGTATAGAAGCTTTGACAGCGTCAAGAAGCTGAATCCTGCAGTGTTGTTCCATTGGTGTTGGAATAGAAGTGAGGGGAAAAAGAAAGAAAGATCTACAAAACTTTTAACTTAGTCAATTCTTAACTTATACATACATGTAAAAAAAAAATTTTTGTAAAGATTTAGAAATATTTTTAAAAGAAACGTACATCTACCAGTGACAACAACATAACCATTCGTACCCAACACACACACAACAACAACAACAAAAACCTGGATCTCAACGTGTTAAATCTTCCAACAAAACCACCACCACCATCACCACCATCACCATCATCCTCACTACCATCAAAACATCATCATCATGGACACAGGCGGCAGTCCTCGTCGTTTATCCTCCTCAGTCATCGATGAGATTATGGGTACTTGTGGTGCTGGGCTTGGCCATGTGTGTGAGCCCCGGGGAAGGATTCAAGCTGTATGAGGGCTACTACAACTCCCTCTTCCGGCCCGTGGTGGAGCAGTCCTTCAAAGCCAAAGTGGAGACACTGGGCGCCATCTTGAAGCGCCATGTTCAACAACTCAGATCGACCGAAAATAAACAGGTGGGTTGTTCTAATATAAGGAACGCCAAGGGCGAAATAAAATGGGTTTTTTTGCGTTTTAAAGAGTGGGCTGGGTTGGGTTAGGTGTGGTCTGGGGCTGGTTTTTCTTTTTTCTTTTTCGTTCTTTCTTTTTTTTTTTTTCATTTCGAGGATTATGGAATAAGTACTCATGTGCTTTTTTTTTACATCCAGTGCTGGCCCGTGTGTATGCAGTTTTGTAAATTCTGTTTTCCGTTCCCACCGGCACACAATCTGAAGAGAGAGAGAGTGCAGAGCGACAGACAGAAACAGACAACAACAGACAGACAGACGACAGACGTGGACATCATACAGACAACAGACAGACAACGACCGACGACGACAGACAGACAGACAGACAGAAGCATGACATTACTGACAGTCGACACAAACAGATGGGGTAAACTAATGCCTAATGGGCGTACACAGATACAGACCAACCACAGATGACGAGACAGACAGACAGACAACAGACAGACAGATAAACAGACA
>CM060323.1:38677238-38709738 GCA_030674155.1 Stramonita haemastoma
AACACCAACACACAACAACACACCTTACTTCCTTCCTTTCCCCCATGGAACAGAGAGTGCTACGCTCAGCCAGACCAGACGCAGTGAAAGCCGTGTTCCTCATCACCGATGGCTTCTCCAACGGCGGAGACCCCAGGCCCGAAGCCAGGCGGTTACGGCAGCAAGGCGTCAAGGTCTTCACCTTCGGTATCCGGAACGGCAACGTGCGCGAGCTGTGGGAGATGGCCTCGGAGCCCCGCAACGAAACCTGCTACATCCTCAACAGCTTCGAAGAGTTCGAGGCCTTGGCGCGAAGAGCGTTGCATTCTGGTGAGTGAGTGAGTCACACAGTAAGTAAGGAGTGTGTGGGTGGGATTCAGAATTTTAAGTCGGGAGGTTTGGACTCAGAAAAGTCTGGAGGTTTGGACTCAGAAAAGTCTGGAGGTTGGGACTCAGAAAAGTCTGGAGGTTTGGGACTCAGAAAAGTCTGGAGGTTTGGGACTAGAAAGTCTGGAGGTTTGGGACTCAGAAAAGTCTGGAGGTTCAGGATGTTGGGTTCTAGATCTGACGGTTACCTTGGTGGGGAGGGGGGGGTGGGTTGGGAGGGGGGGGTGAAGGGGGGGTGAAGGGGGGGGGTGAAGGGGGGGGGCAGAGGGGAGGCTGGGGGCGTAGGTTTGAGTTCTGGCTGAAGTAGGCCTACCTTCGAGAGAGTTTTTTTTCCATCTGGAGTTGATAATTATCTATTCCTCTCTGCAAATCCTTCAGATGAGATTGTACATCAAGGTCATGTGTCTGAACGCACGTATAACATTCTTGTGCTCACGTTTGGCACTTATCCGTGTTGGGGAAAAGAAAAAAAAAGACCTAAGTGCCTGTATTGGGAAAAACAAAGAAAATACCTTATTGTCTGTGTTGGGGAAAAGGAAGAAAAACAACTTTTAGCCTGTATTGGGGAAAAGAAAAGGCTAATATCCTGTGTTGGGAAAAAGAAAGAAAAAACTAACATCCTGATTGTTTTTTTGTTTGTTTATTTTTGTTTATTTGTTTGTCCGTCGTGTTAGACGATGACCTCCAAAACAGCAGAGGAGGCAGCTGCTGTTTCGAAAACTGGACAGAAATTTGATTATAGTGGAGATGCCTTTGCCCACAGTACATCCTGTATTGGGGAAATGAAGAAAAAGTTAATAGCCTGTAGACTATGTCTTGCTGACCCTGGGTTGACTGTTTTCTTTGCACTGTCTTCAGATCTCCATTCCGGCACTTACGTTCCCCAGGCACTTGACAAGTGCAATCGTCTGTGTCCGGAGGAGGAGGAATGTTGCCATGACAACTCCACATGCATGTGCGGGACACATACGGGAAAGTACAAGTGTCTCTGTAAACCTGGTTTCTATGGAACTGGTCTGGGCAAAGATGGATGCAAACGTGAGAGCTTTTATTCTGCTTATGTGTTTTTGTTCGTTTTTTAGTATGCTGTGTTTAGACTGATGAAAGAAGAGAGAGAGAGGAGAGAGTGAGAGAGAGAGAGAGAAGAATGAGAGAGGAGAGAAGGAGAGAGAGAGATGAGAGAGAGAGAGGAGAGAGAGAGAGAGAGAGAGAGAGAGAGAGAGATTGTGGGTGGGCGGGTGTTTATAGCAAGGCAAAATTAGCAGATTTGAAAGTTTGCAAAATAATTTTCTGGTTGGTTTCCCAATCACTAAATTTGTCAATAGTTGTTCAAATTTAAATTTCGGTCTTAAATCATAAGAATAAATTTTCTAGGAAAAACATTGACACAAAATTAATATAGTGTAGTGTAGTTTCGTGTACGTGCGTGTGTGCTTCGTGTGTGCGTGCTTGTGTTCGATTTCAAGCTTTTTTTGTTCGTGTCTGTAAGAGTTGGGACAAAGTGTTAATGGACCACTGAAAGTGGAGGGAGGCTTTCCTGTTGTGTGTGTGATGCTTAGGTACAACTGCTGTTCTGTGTACATGTATGCATTTTCCACGTGCATTGGTACCACTGACTTGTGTAGTTTATTAACGTAATTTGGTGCTGCTTTTGTTTCTTTATTTGCTAGCTTTTATTTACTTTGATACTTTCAAAGGCAGAACCATTTTTCTGAGTCAGTTATCACTCTCATGCTGGGGTTTTTTGTTATTGTTGTTTGTGCTTTGTTTTTTTTTGTTTTGGGGGCTGGCTTTTTTGTGCTTTCTTTGCTTTGATATTTTCAGATGCAGAACCATGTTTCTGAGTCAGTTATCACACTCTTTCTGGGGTGATTTGGTGGTGGTGGAGGGGGGGGGGTTGTTTGTTGTTGTTGGGTTTTTTTGTTTTTTGGTTGTTTTTTTTTTTTTTGCTTTCTTTACCTTGATATTTACAAATGCAAAGCCATATTTCTGATTTAGTCATCACACTCATGCTAGGGATTTTTTTTTAGTCAGTTATCAGACTCTTTCTGGGGGTTTTTGGTTGTTGTTGTTGGGGTTTTTTTGTTTTGTTGTTGTTGTTTTTTTTAACTTTCTTTACTTTGATATTTTCAAATGCAGAAACCATATTTCTGAGTCAGTTATCACACTCATGCTTGGTTTTGTTTTTTTCCCCCATCAGCCTGTCCCTCAGGGACCTACAAGAACCACACAGGGTCTGGTGACGTGGCGGCATGCACGCCATGCCCGGATGAGAACCAGGAGACTCCGCCAGGAGCCACGCTCGTGCACGAGTGCAAATGCAAACGAGGCTTCAGGAACTTTAACTCCTCCGAGTGTACTGGTAAGTCACGATAAAGAGTTACCTGCCATGCTCCGCTTCTGGGTGGTCTCCCCTCCTTGGAAATTTGGTCTACTATGGGTGCTTTTTTTTATTTGGGGGGGGGGGGTGTGGTAAGAAATAACTGTGATGACTTAAAGAATGGTAAGGGTAGGTGGGGGTGGGGGGTTGAGGGGTGAACGTTCGCCTAATCCCCTATCTTGTTTGGTATATATGGGTTATCAGGGCATCTCTAGATCTGTGGTAGCGGAGGGTAGGGTTGAGGGGCTTTAGCTTTCACAGTCATTACGGATAGAATGGCAAAGTAGGATAGATTGGAAAACATCTCAATGAGCAACGTCGTTGTTGGTGGTTTGTGGAGACTGGCAATGATAAGGAAGATGATAAAACATCTCGCTGTTCCGTGTTGTTGTTGTTGTTGTTGTGGAATAATCCCTTAGTCTAGTCTTTGAATGAAGATGTTTGGTCTGTGTATACAATATTATCCTCTAGTCTACTTTTACTATTTCATAGGTGTGCTAGATGATTGCTCTACTAGATTAGTAGTCTACAGAAAATCTACCCTCGACAGACCAGCGCCTGGTTTTGATCACCATCACGTAGAATACACAAACTCGTAGCTTTTGGAAAGTAATTCCATTTGATCATACATGATATGTACAAGTAAAGATTAAAAAGCTGACACAGATGCATGACGCAGAGCACTAAATAACAATGGATACACGATGCAGTTAACGATCAAGAAAAAAATCCCACTTATAATCCAACACACACACACACACACACACACACACACACACACACACACACACACACACACACACACACACACACACACACACACACACAGTATAGCTCCCAAACGACAAAAAAGTGTCAAGAATAAGATTTTTAAAAGCCCAAAGGACAGAACTACCAATGGATTTGACAGTCTTTTCATCAATACTACACTGTGATTATCCCTGACGAGGACTGGTTAGTTAAGACAGTTGGCAGTGATATGTACCTGTGGAGGAGGAGGAGGAGGAAGGTTGATGAGAAGCGAGTGCCGGTAAGTGATGAACATAGAGGTAGGCCTATAGTGGGTGAGCAGGAGGGGAAAACAACGGCAGAGAGAAGGAGGGATGGGGGATGGGGAGGGGGGACTCAAAGCAGATCCCATGTTTTGGTTGGCAGACGATTGTTAGGCAGGGAATTCCTGGAGCTAATTCTGAGGCGCTGTGCTTTGGTTCTGGCTGTTATGAATCAATCAGTCAGCCGTGCACAGGCAGGCATGTCTTTGGGGCTGTCTTCTGCAATCGGGTGAGAATGTAAATGTTTGCAGCCAGGTAAAGAATGACAGGTTAAAGTACCCCTTCCAGCTCTTTTCTCTGTCTCTCTGTCTGTGTCTGTCTGTCTGTCTCTCTCTGCCTGTCTGTCTCTCTCTCTCTGACTCTCTCTCTGTCTCTCTCTCTCTCTCTGTCTGTCTCTCTCTGTCTTTCTCTCTGTCTGTCTGTCTGTCTGTCTGTCTGTCTGTCTGTCTGTCTGTCTGTCTGTCTGTCTCTCTTCTCTCTCTCTCTCTCTCTCTCTCTCTCTCTCTCTCTCTCTCTCTCTCTCTCTCTCTCTCTCTCTTCTCTCTCTCCCTCACACACCACACACACACACAACATGCGCGTGCATGCACGCATGCACGCATTTACAAACACATACTCTCTGTGCGTGTGAATGTTTGTGTGTGAGAGAGAGGGGGAGAGAGTGACAGGGACAGAGAGATAGAGACAGAGACACAGAGACAGAACACCCACATGCATGTGTGCACAGCACAACGAATGAGGTTTTTTATAGTTATGTAGTTTTGAAAACGTTCAGCATAGCTGAATTTCTTCCCTCATTTATTTTATCCTTGCCTCTACAAGTAAAGGTACAGTAAGGTAAGGGTAACAGAGCGACAGTAAAGGGAAGCATCTGTAAACAAACTGGAAACTAGGCTGGAAATAACTCACCTCCCTCCTCAGTCTGTCAGCTCCTTTTTACGCCAACATGCACCTGCCTTCCCCCCCCCAAAAAAAAAGCACACACACACACACACACACACACACACACACACACACACACACACACACACACACACATACACACATACACACCACCGCACGCACGCACGCACGCACGCACACACACACACCACGCACGCAGCACACACACACACACACCACGCACACACACACACACACACACACACACACACACACACAACACACACACACACACACACACACACACAACAACACACACACACACACACCACTCATATCTCCAATTTGCTGAACCAGCTATTCAGTTGGGGAAAATGTAATCATTTTGTTACAGAAAATAATACAATATATATGAAATAGCGTAAATCATATAACTAAAAAAAAAAAAAGAACATAATGAAAAAAATGTATTTAGTGTCTGCTTTAACCTCCGAGAAATAGAGAAAGAGAAAAAAAAAGTATGTCTGTTGAATAAGGATAGTGAGCGTGACCGACGTGTAATACATTTACTTAGTAATCTATCCACAGCCGTGTATTTTTTTCCTTTGTTTTCTTTATTTTTTCATTTATTTATTCTTTTATTTCGGGGATAATGGAATAAGCACTCGTGTGCTTTTTATCTTACATCCAGTCCCTGTGTGTATGCAGTTTTGTAAATGTTGTCTTTCGTTCCATACTGGCACACAATGGTCTACTCTTTGGAACTTTTTCCTTCGGGTTGTTTGTTTGTGTTTTATATGTTTGCGATTTTTGGTAGTGATGGTGGTGGTGGTGATGAAAAGCTTGAACTCCTTTGAAGTACCAGTCCCGATACTCATATACCAGCACAAATCATGATCTCCTCACAACATCTCACTCTGCTAATCCCACAGAGCCTTCCTAGCCAGCAGGCCATAAGGAGACTAGGGCATGGGACCTCAGCATGCCAGTGGATCGGTGGTCTAGAGGTAACGCGCCTGACTAGAAAGCCAAAAGTCCGGGTCGAAGTGTGCAGTGGCTCGATTCCCGTTTGGGCCTTAAACTTTTCCCCCATCCATTAGACCATGAGGTGGTAGTCTGGGTGCTAGTCTTTCGGGTGATATGATAAACCAAGGTCCCGTGTGTAATACATTATTATTCAGCTTACGTAAAAAAAAAAATAATAATAACACGGTAACAAGGGGGGCTGTCCCTGATAAAATTATGTAGAGAAACCCACTCTGATCGGGAAACAAATACAGTTTCAGACAGGAAAAGAAAAAAAAATAATGGGTAGGCGCTACACTAGTGGCGACGCGCACTCTCTGGGGAAGGAGAGCAGCCCGAATTTCACACCAGAGAAATCTGCTGTGACATTAAAGGGGTATGAAAATAAAATATAAAAAAATATTTAAAATAAAAAACATACACTCTTTGGTGGCAGTGTTCCGGTGCCCTGAGCTGAGGGAGCCAGACAATGGGTACTTCGTCAACAACCAGTGCAACAACGTCTTCAACGCGGCCTGCGGTCTCCGCTGTCGGCCCGGTTACGAGCTCCGCGGATCTGGACTTCGGATCTGCCAGGAGGATGGGACATGGTCGGGACAGAACACCAAGTGTGTTTGTAAGTAACGAGTTTTTGTTTTTTTGTTTTTCTGTGTTTGCGTGTTGTGTTTGTTCTTTGTTTTTTTTTGTTTTGATTTTGTTTTCTGTTTTGTTTACTACTGTTTGTTCTTTCTTTTTTTTTAATCTATTGCTTGGGGGGCTGTTGTTTTTGTTTGCTTTGGTGGTCATGTGCTCGTCATCATGCATACTTTTTTTCCAGTTGTTTGCTTTTCAGCCCCATAGGATTTTTTAGAGAATAATTCTTTTAAAAAATCTTGACAGTGTTCTTTTCATCTGTCAGCTCCATCTCAAGTCTTTTACACCAACTAGAATAAGACAGTAAAACAAACATAAACATTTTAGCTCATAAATGAACATTGTTTTACGCCAGCTGAAAATAGCTCTATCTTCTCTTCGGTTTTCATTTCTGAAGAGACACGTTGATGGTGTTGACAGCTGGTCATAAGGATCACAAAAATCCACTGGGAAGTATTTTTTCTAATAATAATCATGTCGACCAATTCAGGTAAGTCCTATCTGGAAAACCCTTAGCAAGATTTTTTGTCGGCTCTGAATGCTTATTTATTTATTCTTTCACATCGAGGATAATATATAAGCACTCTTGTGCTTTTTTACATCCAATCCCCGTATGTATGCAGTTTTGTAAATCTTGTCATCTGTTCCCACCGTCACACAATGGCCTTCTCTCGCGAAAAGTGGAACAGGATTTAACGTGTGCGCAAGATGTTCTGCGTGCGTTCGTACACGGGGCGTCGGTTTATAGTCTCATCCCAAGGACTTTTGGGGAAGAGTGGAGACAGCACTGATGTTAACTCCAGGGGGAAAAAAATCCCCTCGAACAGGAATCGAACCCGGGTCGTCAAATTGCGAGCACAATGTTCTGACCACTAGGCTATCCCGTCTACTGTAGTGTATTTTGATCAGCTTGGCCAAAACAATATACAGAACCAATCCTATGTTGTGCAGCGGCGAATTTTTTTAAATACTATTTTGCACTGTATGGTTCAAACGCGTTCTGCTCAAGTGTATTTTAATCATCTAGGCCAAAAGCAATATACCCAAACCTTGTCCTATCGTTGTGCAGTGAAGACGTGCCCGGCCCTGCCTTCCCCGAAGAACGGGCACATGGTGTGCACCACGGACGACTTCAGGTTCCCCACCGTGTGTCGCTTCACCTGCCAGGCCGGCTACCAGCTGCTGGGCTCCAGGAAACGATCCTGTCTGGCCATCGCCTTCTGGACTGGCATCGCCGCCAGGTGCCGAGGTGAGTCAGTGAGTCAGTCAGGCAGGCAGGCCTGCCTCGTGTCAGGGTGACAGGTCAACAGCTAACTTTGAAAAGTCTGGGGGGACGGGGGGTGGGGGTGAGCACGCGGGAAGGGGGGTGTGGGTCGTTCTTCGGTTACAGCTCCGAGGTTCACTAATGGTGGGACCATGTGAAATCATGATCGACTTTATGGGCGGACGTTGTTAAATATCAAGTGGAACACACACAAAATGTAAACATGTGTTTCTTCCTAGAGCAGGAGGCTATTTGCAATAATTATGTGGCGCAGCTCTTATGGCGACGTGCTCTGCCCGTAGAGAGAGAGTAGAGTAGCCCAAATTTTATGTAGAGAAATTTGTTGCGACTTAAGTGCTATACAAAAAATATAAAGTAGGTCTGTGCAAGAAAAGTGTCTAATCCTACTAATGAGTTGACGGGCGCAGAATAATTGCTGATCAGTGGAATCAGAATCGTTTGCTGCTAAACTGTAAGATCTTTCTCTTCAAGTATAAACTTGTGTGCTTGTATTCATTTCACACATTGAAGCTACGTTATCCTAAACAAATAAAATGCTGTTTAATAATTCAAGTCTTGCTGAAGATACTAAACAAAGAGCACACCACAAAGCTCACAGGTAGGCAGGTCCTCACGTACTGCAAAAGTCGGTCAGTAGGACAGAAGTACCTGGCCTGAGAAAGGTGTAGGAGGCATGCCTGCCTGGAGTCAGCGAGGGCTGGTACCCCTGATATAAAAATGCACCACCAGGGAAAAGTCACCACATTCGTCATCTATCATGTGTGGGAAGTACTATAGGCAGATGTGGAAATAATGAAGAGGGCACATCATCCCAACGGATTTAGCGTCCAGAACCGTGGTTAAGGCATGCCTGTTGTGTGTATGCACGCTAGTGTTTGCGTGTTTGCATGCATACAAACACTCGTGCGCACGCAAGCATGCATGTACACACAAGTTTGTACACGCAAGCACATATTGTGCGCATAATCTATACATGCTGGTATACACACACATACATACACATGCATACAACCACATGCATACACACAGACACACAGACACACACTTACACACAACACACACAACACTTACCCACACACACACACTCACACACACACACACACACACACTTACACACACTTATACACACACGCACACACACACATAAGCCCTACTTTGTCAGTGGGAAGTGTGGATATAGGGCTAAAAGATACGACATCATACAAACGTTTGTAATACACACACACACACACACACACACACACACACACACACACACACACACACACACACACACACACACACACACACACACACACACACACACACACACACACACACTGGTCTAAAGGTTAACTTGCCACACAGAGAAACTGACAGTCTACCCAGCGCTAACTATTTTGTGGTGTTAGAGGTAGGTAGGTACTGGCAGCAGACGAGGAAGTGATGAACGGAATGAGGAAACTCTCTCTTTCTCTCTCCATACATTTTGCAGATCGTGCAAAATACCATCGAAACATAGGGTGTAAAGTCAGGGCACGCAAGTACGCAACTAACATGCTTGTGCGAGCGCGTGTGGGCGTGTGTGTGCGTGCACAACACACACACATACACACACGCTCGCGTGCGCGCGCAAACCCACACACACGCGCGCGTACGCGCGCAAACCCACACACACACAAACACACACGTGCGCGCGTATACACGCACACGTACACACAAACTGAACACACACTCGCACACATCTATCTAAAAATCACTTTTTAATGCACAGACGTTAAAACGAGACGTACACACACACGCGCGCACACACACACACACCACACACACACACACACACACACACACACACACACGCACGCACACCACACACACACACACACACACACACACACACACACACACACACACAACACACACACACACACACACACACACCACAGATGGTTATGCTTGCAGTAAAGAGGGAAGGAAAAGAAAGAGGCAAGAGGAAGAATTGGCACAATTACCATTATCTTCATTGCATGCTAGCTTAAGTAAACTCGGTAGTAGATACGAGCCAAAAAAATTCCTGCTGCGCCGGCATAAAATAGCTTACACAACCTGCACCTTCCTCTCATGATATAATGATGTGTGGGTCCCTGGTCTAGAGGTAACATGCCTGACTAGAAAGCCCAAAGTTCGGGTCGGAGTGTGCGGTGGTTCGAATCCCGTTAGGGCCCAAAACTCCTCCCCCCCCCCCATCCATTAGACCATGAGTGGTGGTCAGGGCGCTAGTCTTTCGGATGAGACGATAAACCGAGGTCCCGTGTGTTACACATCTTATTTAGCCACGTAAAAGAACCCACGGCAACAAGAGGGTTGTCCCTGGCAAAATTCTGTGGGAAAAAGCCACTCTGATAGGGAAACAAATACAGTTGCAGACAGGAAAAAGAAAAAAAAATCATGGGTGGCGCTGCACTTGTGGCAGCCCAAATTTCATGCGGAAAAGTGTGCTGTGGCAAAAAGTGCTTGGGTTTTTTTATAAAAAAATAAATAAATAAACATAAAGTAGATCATTATGTAACACAGGCTTTGATACACAGACTGTAAGAAAGCACACATTGTGTCTAAACCAGTAGTAGTAGGCACCCATCAGTCTCGGAAGACTGCGCTCTAGTCTTTAGAGCGCAAAGCCTGGGTAAGTAAGTATGGAGGGCAAACTGTTACCCATGCAGCAGACACCCCCCCCCCCTCTCTCTCTCTCTCTCTCTCTCTCTCTCTCTCTCTCTCTCTCCTCTCTCTCTCTCTCTCTCTCTCTCTCTCTCTCTCTCCACGCCACTGGAATGGTCCATTGGAAAGGCAGTCGCCGATACGAATGGTTCCAGTAACGTCGTAGGAGCCGCCAGAACGTTGCCAGTAATACCAGTAATGAGGGACACAACAAAGAAATGGCGTTTGTTGTTTGCGGAAACCAAAAACTAGGATGTATGTACATGACTACATCTGGCCTCGTACAGACTATTTCGCAAGCAGGGCCTGTGTCTGTATGTGTGTGTGTGGGGGGGGGGGGGGTATTCGCGCGCGCGCGCGCGTGTATGTGTGTGTGTGGGAGGGGGGGATTGTGGGGGGGGGGGGGGGGTAAGCGTGCGTGTGTGTATGTTGTGTGCATGTGTGAGTGGGTGTTATGTAAGCGTGTGTGTATGCGTGCATGCGTACTTGCATGCTTGTGTATGCGCGTGCGTGCGTGTTTGTGTGCGTGTCTGTCTGTCTGTCTGTCGGTCGTCGGTCGGTCGTCAGTCTTTGTGTGTGTGTGGGGGGGGGGGGGGGGGGGGGCGGCGCGCGTGTATGTGCTTGTGTGCATTTGTGCATGCATGCGCGAGTGCAAGTTTGTGTATGTGCGCGCATGTACGTGCGTGATATGCAATAAATCATCCCCCTCTTTCTTCCCCAAACCATTATTTTGGAGAAAACATGCCATCCTTTCTCATCACCATTCCAGAAATCACCTGCCCGCCAATACCAGAGATCCGAGATGGGTCCATTCAGCCCGCACTGTGTACAGAGGGAGAGGTGCCCTTCGGAACCACGTGCCAGTTATCGTGTGTGCGGGGCTATAAACTCCGCGGGCCCGCTGCCAAGCAATGTACCCCTGATGGTACCTGGTCAGCCGTGTCTAGAGAACCCAATCAGTGTGTTGGTATGTCTGTTATGCTTGCTTGTTCGTTTCTGTTGGTGTGAGTGTGTTGGTGTATGTCTGTGGTGCTAATTCGTTTCTGTTGGTGAGTGTGTTGGTGTGTGTCTGTGGTGTTTGTTTGTTTTCTTTTTTTTGTGTTTGAGTGTGTTGGTATGTGTGTCGTGTTTGTTTATTTTCTTTTTTGTGAATGTGTTGGTGTGTTTGTTGTGTTTGATCATTTCTTTTGTGTGTGTTGGTATGTCTCTCATGCTTGTTCATTTCTTTTATGCCAGTGGGTTGGTATGTCTGTTGTGCTTTTTGGTTTCTTTGTTTTTGCTAGTGTGTCGGTATGTTTGTCATGCTTGTTTATTTCTTTTTTGTGAGTGTGTTGATATGTCTGTTGTGTTTGTTTATTTATTTTTTTGTGAGTGTGTTGGTATGTCTGTCGTGCTTGTTCATTTCTGTTGCGAGTGTTTTCGGTATGTTTGTCATGTTTATTCGTTTCTTTTGTGAGTGTGTCGGTATGTCTGTCATGTTCATTTGTTTCTTTTTTTTGTGAGTGTGTCGGTATGTCTGTCATGTTCATTTGTTTCTTATTTGTGGTGATGTGAGCGTTCGCGGTATGTCTGTCGTGCTTGTTTTTTTTTTTTCTTTTGCGAGTTTGTCGGTATGTCTGTCATGCTCTATCATTTCTGTATGCTAGTGTGTCGGTATGTCTGTCATGCTCTATCATTTCTGTATGCTAGTGTGTCGGTATGTCTGTCATGCTTTTTCATTTCTGTTTGCTAGTGTGTCGGTATGTCAGTCATGCTTATTCATTTCTGTTTGCTAGTGTGTTGGTATGTCAGTCTTGCTTATTCGTTTCTGTATGCTAGTGTGTCGGTATGTTAGTCATGCCTATTCATTTCTGTATGCTAATGTGTCAGTATGTCAGTCATGCTTGTTCGTTTCTGTATGCTAGTGTGTCGGTATGTCTGCCATGCTTATTCATTTCTGTTTGCCAGTGTGTCGGTACGTCTGTCGTGCTTGATTTACCTTTCATGTCAGTGTGCCGGTGGTATGTTTGTCAAGTTTTTCTTTTCCTTTGTAATCATGAAAAGAATTCTTCATGTTGGTCACCATGGAGCTTTCAGCTGATAAACAGGACCATACAACAATGACTGGCTTGTTATTGAATCTTTTACACTTATGGTGTGTCTAGACTTTATCACAGGTCTTGATTAAATCATTGACGTTGGGGGGCAACAACAAAGGGAGAGACTGTATGATCAGTGGCTTTCTTTCCCACACATGGAATTCCACTTTAAACCTCAGTCTTTAGTGATCGACTAGGACTCTCTGACTAGGAGGCCTGGCTTGCTACAGTCCTGATGTGCTGCAGCCCAGGGGGCTAGTTGGCCTGTGGAGAACGTCTCCAACGTGGACTGCCTTTATGCCCTCTTGGCACAGAGAGTGGGGATGAACTGTGGGCAAGGCATGTCCAATCCAGTCAAATTTCTGCCCATTTTCTGAAACAACATCTGCCTCCTCTGCTGTTTTGGGGGTCATCGTCAAACATGAGGACAAACATATGACTGTATGCTTATGATACAGATGTTTAATTTTTTTTCAGATAATACACCACCCTACATCCAGTGTCCTGAAAACATAGAAATCACAGCAGATCCGGAAAACGTCACAACGGAAGTGACGTGGGCAGTTCCGGTAGCGGTGGACAACTCTGGGTTCATTCCAGTGCTGACGTCAGACCCTGCAGTTGTGCCCCCTGCCCATTTCCCCATCGGGTTCACGGTGGTCACTTACCGTGCTGAGGATTTGTCAGAGAACATCGCCAAGTGCAAGTTTTATATTCTGGTTGTTGGTAAGTGGAGTCTGTCCTGTCTGTAATCTACATTTTGTCGATCTTTTTTTGGGGGGTATCATTGGTCTCTTCTTTTTCATCTCCTTCTTTCTTTTTTTTTCTTTTCTTTTTTTTGGGTTTGGGGTAGTATTAAATATTTTTTTGTATTTTGACATAAATGTTTCTTCTTGTTCATATCAATTTTTTTTTCTCTTTCATTTTTTGGCTTTATCTTTATCATCACAATCTTGATTGTTACATCCATCCTCCTCCTCCAAAGCACTTTCTTTCCCCAAGCTAAGGTAAAGCAGCATCGAGTGTGATCACCTATTGGATGGATGACCGTTTGTGCGCCTTGGCTTCAGTACAGTGCCCCAATTCACCCAGCTGTAAATAGGTACCTGCCCTCTTTAGCGTCAGGGAAGGTAAAGCAGCGAGGGAGAGGAGAAGGGTCCCGCCCTCTATATGTTGGCCCCTAGAGAAGCTGAGGTCTCTGACGCCTCGCTCCCCTACGACCACACAGGTTATGGGACACCTTTACCTGTACCTGTATCATTCTTGTGGGATTCAACGTCAACGTTATCATCATAATCAACCATTACTGTTATTGCTTTTAAAGTTATTCTTAAGATATTTTTTATTATTGTTATTCTAACCAGATTTTTTTTTTTTACTGATGTTGTTGGTAGTAGTAGTAGGAGGAGGAGGAGGAGGAGGAGGAGGAGGAGGAGGAGGAGGAGGAGGAGGAGGAGGAGGAGGAGAAAAGGAGGAGGAGGAGGAGGAAAAGGAGGAGGAGGAGGAGGAAGAAGAGGAGGAGGGGAGGGGGGACAGTAGCTGTTGTCATTGTAGTAATAGTAGGTGGAAGAGAGGAGTCTGAGTAGTAGTATCACCATCATCACGATACTAGCGATAGAAATAATAGCAGCGATTGTAACATCATCATCATCATCCTCTTACTCCTCCTCCTCCTCTCCTCCACCTCCTCCTCCCCCTCCTCTCCTCCTCCACCCCACCCTCCACCCCACCCCCCCACCACCACCACCTCTTCCTCAACATCCTTCAACCTGACCACCACCACCACCTCCTCATCCTATATCCTCATCCTCATTCACACCTTTTTTTCTCTCTCCCCTTCCCCCACCCCCCAACCTCTCTTTGTAGACGAAACTCCGCCACGAATTGACAAATGTTTCTCCCCGGAGCCTGCAGTGTCGGCAGAGGGACAGAGCAACGTGACGTGGGAGGAGCCCATCTTCAGCGACAACTCGGGCCTGTCTCTAGAGGTGCAGTCCAGCCACAGCCCGGAGACCTGTTCCCTCAGGGCCGCACCACCGTCACCTACACCGCCATCGACGGCAACGGCAACAACAACACCTGTGTCCTTGAAGTGGAGGTGTCGCGTGAGTGTTTTTGTTGTTTGTGTTCTTGGTTTGTTTGGTTGTTTGTGGTTGGTTGGTTGGTTGGTTGGTTGGTTGGTTGGTTGGTTGGTTGGTTGGTTGGTTGGTGGTGGTTGGTTGGTTGGTTGGTTGGTTGGTTGGTTGGTTGGTTGTTGGTGTGGTTGGTGGTTGGATGGTTGGTTGGTTGGTTGGTTGGTTGGTTTGGTTGGTTGGTTGGTGGTTGGTTGGTTGGTGGTTGGTTGGTTGTTTGGTTGGTGAGTGATGAGTGAGTGAGTGAGTGAGTGAGGTTGTGGTGGGTGGGTGGGAGTTTGTGGGTGGGTGGATGTGTGGATGGGGTTGGCTTTTGGGGGGTTGGTTTGTTTGATGGATCAAAAGGAATTGCAAAAAATCAATACTGCAAGGCACTGTCCAAAGTGGAAGGATCTACGATACGCAAGCTTTTTTGCCTGGGCGGGATAGCTCAGTGGTCAGAGCGCTCGCTTCCCCCAAGTGAAAGTAAAGCAGCATCGAGCGTGGTTACCAGTTGGACAGGTGACCCTTTGTGCACCTTGGCTTCAGTACAGTTCCCCCAGTTCACCCAGCTGTAAATGGGTACCTGCCCTCTTTAGGGTCAGGGAAGGTAAAGCAGCGAGGGAGAGGAGATGGGCGCCGCCCTCAATATGCTGGCCCCTTGAGAAGCTGAGGTCTCTGATGCCTCGCTCCCCTACGACCACATAGGTTATGGGAAACCTTTACCTTTATACTATTGCGAAATTGGGTTTTTTTTCATTGTGATTTCTATTGCAAAATATGATAATATCAGCATCCTCTCTCCTTCGTTATGCCTTTATTTATTTTATTTATTTATTCATTTATTTTTCTTTTATGTCAAGGATAATGGAATAAGTACTCATATGCTTTTTTACATCTAATCCTCGTGTGTATGCAATTTTTTAAACCTTGTCATCTGTTCCCACCAGCACAAGATGGCCTACTCTTACGAAAAGCGGAACAGGATTTAACGTGTGCGCAAGATGCTCTGCGTGCGTTCGCACACGGGGGGGGGGGGCTCAGTTTATAGTCTCATCCGAAGGACTTTTGTGGGAGAGTGGGAGTCAGCACTGATGTTAACTCCAGAGGAAAAAATCCCCTCAAACGGGAATCGAACCCGTGTCATCAAATTGCGAGCGCAATGTTATTTATTATTTATTTTATTTTATTTTATTCTTTTAATCGAGGATAACGGAATAAACACTCATGTGCCTTTTTTACATCCAGTCCCCGTGTGTATGCAGTTTTTTTGTAAATCGTGTCATCTGTTCCCAACCGGCACACGCGCGATGGCCTACTCTTACGAAAAGCGGAACAGGATGTTCTGACCTCTGGGCTATCCCGTCCCCCCCCCCCCCCTGTCCTCCCGTTTGTAGGCTACTACACGTCTGTACTTTCCTTCCTTCTTTCCTTCCTTCCTTCCTTCTTTCCTTCCTTCTTTCCTTCCTTCTTTCCTTCTTTCTTCCTTCCTTCTTTCCTTTCCTTCCTTCCTTCTTCCTTCTTTCCTTCCTTCTTCCTTCCTTCTTCTTCCTTCTTCCTTCCTTCTTCTTCCTTCCTTCCTTCCTTCCTTTCCTTCCTTCTCTTCTTCCTTCCTTCTTCCTCCTTCCTTCCTTCCTTCCTTCTTCCTTCTCCTTCCTTCCTTTCCTTCCCTTCCCTTCCTTCCTTCCTTCCTTCCTTCCTTCCTTCCCCAGCTCACCCCTGCCAGTACCCGGACCCCCCAGTCAACGGAGAGCGAGAGTGCCGAGAGAGTGAGGATGGAGTACACTGCGTGTTGTCCTGCCACCCCGGGTACGCCTTCGTTACCCGCCACCCGAGGAATACTTCTGTGCCTACGACAATGTCTGGACCCCTGCCGACCATCTGCCTTTCCCGGACTGTGCTGGTAACGGGTTCAAACCTTAACTTCTGTTCTTCTTGGTGTTTTTTCTGTTTGTCTTTTTTGAGTTTAGGGATAGATTTGGTGGTTTGGTTTTTTGGGTTTTTTTTTATCTAAGTTGTCAAGTGTATGTTTGATAAAATGTGAAAAGTACTTTTTTTCAGGTTAGGTCAGGTTTTTGTGTTTATGTTTGGATTGAAAGTTGATTTAAGTATAAGAGATTTGTCTTTTAAAATGTATTGTTTATGCTGAAGTCGGACTGGGGGGGGGGGGGGGGGGTGGTCGTATGAAATTTTGATTATTATGGAAATAAAGTTCAAAACAGAAACCCTGTTGCAGTTTCAAAGTGACAACGATTTACATCGGGACAAATTTTTTTTAATAAGGCATCATTTTTTAAAAAATACATATTACATTGCTTATATAAATGTTATAAATCAAAACAATCTTACTGAGTTTAAGCTTTTGGGTGGGGGTATGTAAAATTAGTGACATTGGGAATTTTGTGCACGGGCCGCATAATATGTAAAATTATATTGATTTTAACATTTTTTTGAGGTCGAGGAAGGTCTTTTCAAAGATGTTTTGAAAATAAATTAATTGGTTATATGATTTGTATTTATTTGTATGCATTCCACTTGAAGGCATAGCAGAATTTACTGCATGAAATTTAGATTGATGTCTACGAGGAGAACGCATCGCCACAAGAGCAGCCTCACTCTTTTTTTTCTTTTCCTGTCTGCATGTGTATATTTGTTTCCCTATCAAAGTGACTTTTTTCTACAGAATTTTTGCCAAGGACAACTCTATAATTACCGTGACTTGAATGCATGTTACACACGAAACCCCAGTTTATCGTTTCATATGAAAGATTAGTGCCAGGCCACCACGCAAATTGAGTGGGAACGGGTAGATTGAAGGTGGGGGGAGGTGTAGAGGGACAGAAGTTTGGGCACAAGTGATTGATATAAAGTTGAACTGTGTCTTTCAGCTCAGCACATCTCCAACGAGGTCCTGCAGCAGCCTCCATCACGCTGACCGGAGACCTGTCATGCGCAGACCACAAGTTCCGAACCGTGTGGAACAGAACATTTTGGCCAGGTCAACGACAAGGTCAGCTTCACAGTGCACCAATCCAACAACATCACCCAGTCCAGAGTGCTAAATTTAGCGCACAGCCACATATTATCAACATCACTCAGTCCAGAGTGCTAAATTTAGCGCACATCTCCATATCCAACATCACTCAGTCAAGGTGCTAAATTTAGCACACAGCCACATATATCTAACATCACTCAGTCCAGAGTGCTAAATTTAGCGCACAGCCACATATTATCCAACATCACTCAGTCCAGAGTGCTAAATTTAGCGCACAGCCCACATATTATCCAACATCACTCAGTCCAGAGTGCTAAATTTAGCACACATCCCACATATTATCCAACATCACTCAGTCCAGAGTGCTAAATTTAGCACACATCCCACATATTATCCAAAATCACTCAGTCCAGAGTGCTAAATTTAGCGCACAGCCCACATATTATCCAACATCACTCAGTCCAGAGTGCTAAATTTAGCGCACAGCCCACATATTATCCAACATCACTCAGTCAAGAGTGCTAAATTTAGCGCACAGCCCACATATTATCCAACATCACTCAGTCCAGAGTGCTAAATTTAGCACACAGCCCACATTTTATCCAACATCACTCAGTCCAGAGTGCTAAATTTAGCACACATCCCACATATTATCCAACATCACATTATCTTTACAAGAAGGCTATCACTTACTAGAAGAGGCATCGTGGAGCAGGGCCAAAAAGGCTTATTATCCAAAGGAGCGCATATCAGAAAGGTCTTCATTCACTGTCCTAATTTAAAGGATATCGATCGCTCTGAGATCAATACAAGTTTTTTCACAGCAAGAAAGGTTAGGGCTTTATTTTTTCGGATAAAACTGAATGCGTTCATCACTAAATATAGCAAAAATATAAAATGTTTGTGCGGTGAGAAAATTACAAACAGCACATAATTTTTGAATGTAAAGTCCTAAAACCATTCTTACCTCTTTCTCGGAAAATCCTTGGATAAGATTTTTAAAATCTTAATTTGGCATTTCGTATAACAAATCTTTAATGGATAGTTCTTTAGGAAATTTGTTATAGTTTTAAGTCATACTAGCAATTGTTATGTATTTACTTGTTGTTATCACTGTTTAACCCAAATCTATGTACTGTGTACATTATTAAGAAAAAGACACCCATTTTACTGCACACATCCATCAACATACTAGACCCTCCCCTTCCCTTCCCATCGTCTAATATCACTTTGAGTGAACAGACGTAAAATCGAAGCAACAACAACAAAATCCAACATCACTCAGTCCAGAGTGCTAAATTTAGCACACAGCCCACATATTATCCAACATCACTCAGTCCAGAGTGCTAAATTTAGCACACATCCCACATATTATCCAACATCACTCAGTCCAGAGTGCTAAATTTAGCACACATCCCACATATTATCCAACATCACTCAGTCCAGAGTGCTAAATTTAGCGCACAGCCCACATATTATCCAACATCACTCAGTCCAGAGTGCTAAATTTAGCGCACAGCCCACATATTATCCAACATCACTCAGTCCAGAGTGCTAAATTTAGCGTACATCCCACATATTATCCAACATCACTCAGTCCAGAGTGCTAAATTTAGCGCACATCTCACATATCCAACATCACTCAGTCCAGAGTGCTAAATTTAGCGCACATCTCACATATCCAACATCACTCAGTCAAGAGTGCTAAATTTAGCGCACAGCCCACATATTATCCAACATCACTCAGTCCAGAGTGCTAAATTTAGCGCACCCCTTCCCTTTACCTAGTCCAGGTGTCAGTGGTCAGTTCCTGCTATAATTAGCACCACTGGCCCTCATCTGGGCTGGGATGGGATGGATTAATTAGCAGCTGAGAGGAGCTGAAAGTGGGGGAAAACTGATGGCTGTGTCAGTTGCTGCCCTTTGAATCTTTTTTTTTAATTTTTTATTCCTTCATCATCGCTAATGCATAGTATATATGACAAATATAATAACTGACGTTAAGCATGTACAGTCCGTTGTTCATCCGTGCACATTCACCTTGTACATACGTAAACAATTATATAACATGCTTTGAAATATTCACACATGAATACGTACAGACATGCACATAGGTGTTTTATATTTATACGTGTACCGTTTACATAGTTACCATGCCGTGTGAACGATATTTCAAGAAATATGTATGTTTTTGGAGCCAGAGGAGAGATCAATTGTGTGTGTGTGTATGTGTCTGTGTGTGTCTGTGTCTGTGTGCATGCATGTGTGTGTTGTGTTGTGTGTGGTGTGTGCACGCGTGTGTGTGGTGCGTGCGTGCGTGTGCGCGCGCGTGTGTGTGTGTTGTGTGGTCTGGTTGTGTGTCTGTGTTGTGTCTGTGTTGTGTGTCTGTGTGTATGTGTTGTTTGTGTGTATGTGTGTATGTGTTGTTTGTGTGTGTGTGTGTGTGTGTGTGTGTGTGTGTGTGTGTGTGTGTGTGTGTGTGTGTGTGTGTGTGTGTGTGTGTGTGCACAGATCAGCAGGCTGTGTGAGGAGGACATTGCTTGTGACTTGGACGAAATCCAGACCACCTGTGATGAAGACCATGAAGGTAAGAGAGAGAGGGGGGGAGGAGGGAGACAGACACACAACAGACAGACAGAGACATAGAGACAGAGACAGAGAGAGGGGGGGGAGAGAGACACAGAGAGAAGGAGAGAGAGGAGAGAGAGAGAGAAGAGAGAGAGAGAGAGGAGAGAGAGAGAGAGGGAGACAGACAGAGAGAGGAAGAGACAGAGGGAGACAGAGAGACAGACAGAGAGATAGACAGAGATACACACACAGAGATAGACAGACAGAGAGACAGACAGAGAGATACACACACACAGATAGACAGACAGATAGGCAAACAAACAGATAGGCAAACAGACAGAGAAGAAGGCGAGCTCGAGTATTTTAGTGAGAGTAAATGGATAAACAAGAGGCTTCTTTATTACACCAAGGAGTTACCTCTAGACCATCGATCCACCAGAACATTAGGTATTATACAAAAGCATCACAGTAACAATGAAACGTGTGCAGATTTCAACAAAATCAGCCTGGTGCCAAAACGAATGCGCAGATCTGCAGAGAGAGTTGCCCAGCGACGCCCACAACCAACGGCCTCCCTCAAGTTTGACTTCACACTGGAAGGTGAGTGTAATTATAAGAGTCTTACTCATAAGCCACAGCCCAAAGAGCCAATAGTCTCTCAGTCCAGAGTGCTAAATTTAGCGCGATCTTCCTTTTATTTAGTCCAAGCGTGGTCAGGTCCTGCTATAATTAGCACCAGCTGGCCCCCATCTGGGCTGGGTGGGATGGATTAATTTACAGCTGAGAGGAGCTGAAAGTGGGGGAAACTGACAGCTGTGAAGCTGATAACATACAACACTGGACAGTTTACTTGTGTAAGTAACGTAAAATAAGTGAGGATATTCTGCGTGCCTTACGGAAGCTGTAAGAGGTAACTGCTAACAAGTATAACACAAACACAATTATGAATCTTGTTTGGCAATATGGCAATAATCGATGCTGTTTGGGTTTTTCGCGATTGTCATTTCTATATTATAGGGACGGGATGGCTCAGAGATCAGCGCACTCGCTTTCCCCCCAGCCAATGTTTAGTGGCATCGAGTGTGGTCACCAACTGGATGGGTGACCGTTTGTGTGTTTGGCTTTAGTTCAGTGCCTCAGTTCACCCAGCTGTAAATGGGTACCTGCCCTCTTTAGGGTCAGGGAAGGTAAAGCAGCGAGGGAAAGGAGATGGGTGCCACCCTCAATATTCTGGCCCCTAGAGAAGCTGAAGTCTCTGATGCTTCGCTCCCCAACGACCACATAGGTTATGGGATACCTTAACCCTTTACCTTTTATTTCTATATAAGCATGTGTGTGAAAGGTTGAATTTAACAGGTTTGGAAAGAAAAAATAGTGGACAGTCGCCATTAATCTTCTTGATGTCTTCTCTTTTTATCTTCAACACCTAATGAATATTGATAAGGAGAGCAAACAACAAAAGGAAGAGGGGAACAAGGAATCGATGACAAAGCAAGGTGGGTTTTTTTATTTTGAGAATATAGAATAAGTATGCAGTTACATTCAGTCCCCTTGTCATGCATTCATCATCATTATCATCATCATTCATCTTCTTCTTCGTCTTCTTCTTTCTTCTTCATTCATCATCATCATCATCATCATCATCATCATAATGATCATGACGACAATGATTAGGATGATGTTGCTAATAATGACTCGCCCACAAAATCCTAACCCAACAAAAATTGCACAACTCCAAAAGGTCACACACACACACACACACACACACACACACACACAACACACAACACACACACACACACACACACACACACACACACCAGCCACACACACACAACACACACACACACACACACACACACACACACACACACACACACACACACACACACACACCATACCTAATTAAGCTCTATGCGATATACTATACTATACTATACTATACTACACTACACTACACTACACTACACTACACTACACTACACTACACTACACTACACTACACTACACTACACTACACTACACTACACTAACATACACTACTATACTATACTATTACTATACTATACTATACTATACTATACTATACTATACTATACTATACTATACATAACTATACATACTATACTATACTATACTATACTATACTGCCCCCCACACACACCAGGCACGGTGAACAGTTCGGGGTCTGTGGAGGAGGCGTCCAGGAGACAGGAAAAAGCTGTCCCAGTCCATGAAGAAACTGCTGCAAGGGCTGCAGACCCAGGCCAAGGAAGGTCAGTTTGACCTCTACCTCGCCGGCCGCTGGCTCCGCTTCTCCGACATGGACTTCGATGACCGCCGACAGCGCAAGAGCTGTCCGCAAGGGTCTGTGCTGCTGGACAACTCCTGTGGTCAGTAGTGGGCTTTTTTGTGTTTGGGTTTTTTTTTTGTTTTTTTTTTTAATTCATTTTTGTTGTTGTTGTTGAGATTATATTAGAGTCCCAGTGGAAGTACTCCGATTATTTAAGGGACTGTTGTAGACAGACAGAAGCCAGAGGGTTAGAAGGTCTCCTCCCACTTCGGTGCTCGGGCCACCCCCAAAAATAGAACAGTTCTGTTGAAGCCACAAGAGAGAACGGCCCGTCGCAAGCACCGTAGTGTGCACGAACCGAAGCTCCTGTATATTTTATTTATCTATTTATTTATTCTTTTATATCAAGGATAATGAAATAAGCACTCGTGTGCTTTTTTTTTTACATCCTGTCCCCGTGTGTATGCAGTTTTTTGTAAATCTTGTCATCTATTCCCACTGGCACATAATGCGTTACTCTTTCGGAAAGCGGAACAGGATTTAACGTGTGTGCAAGATGTTCTGCGTGTGTTCGCACACGGGGCCTCGGTTTATATAATATAGTCTCATCTGAAGGACTTTTTTTGGGGGGGAAGAGTGGAGTCGGCACTGATTTTAACTTCAGAGGGAAAATCCTCTTGAAGGAGATTCGAACCCGTGTCAGCAGATCACGAGTGCATCACTCTGACCACCAGGCTATCTATCCCGTCCCCGTAGTAGAGTAGGGTAGGCGTCTGGAGCCGTGGTATGAGGTTTGTTTGGCTGATCGCGTTCACACACAACAGGCATTTTTGGTGGCTATGAAAGGGATCATTATTTTCCACCTGGAAAAAGAGTAAGGTTTTATATGTATATTAAGAGTAGGGTATTACTGTTTCCCAAATTATCTTTTGGATATAATTATTCTCTACAAAATATGTACCTGGATTGACCATGTATGTGTGTGGTGTGTGTTTTGTGTGTGTGTGTGTGGTGTGTGTGTGTTGTGTGTGTGTAGTGTGTAGTGTGTATGTTATGTATGTATGTATGTGTATGTATGTTTGTATGTATGTATGTATGTATGTTGTGTGTGTGTATGTATGTATGTATGTATGTATGTAATGTATGTATGTTATGTATGTATGTATGTATGTATGTATGTATTATGTATGTATGTATGTAATGTATGTATTGTATGTATGTGTGTCTGTGTGTGCGTGCGTGCGTGCGGTGTGTGTGTGTGTGTGGTGTATGTCTCTGTGTGTGTTTCTGCGTCTGTGTGTGTGTGTGCATGCCTGCGTGCATGTGTGCCTGCGTGCCTGCGTGTCTGTGTGCTATGGTGTGGTCAGTGCTGTGCCCGGTGGGGATGTTCTACAACGTGGTGAGGCACCAGTGCCGCAGCTGTCCCCAGGGCACCTACCAGCAGACGGAGGGCCGCCTGGCCTGCATGGTGTGCCCCGAGAAAACCAACACCTCCTCCCAGAATGCCCGCAGCCAGATGGAGTGCAGAGGTAATAAGGGATGGAGGGAGGGGAGGGAGCGTACATAGTCACTGTGACTGTGACCGCCCTGTCTGTGTGGTGACTGTGCGTGGTAGTGGTGGTGTTGATTCACTAACGTAGAACTGAGTGAGTGAGTGAGTGAGTGAGTGAGTGGTGAGTGGGTGAGTGGGTGAGTGAGTGAGTGAGTGAGTGACTGACTGACTGAGTGACTGACTGAGTGACTGAGTGAGTGAGTGGGTGAGTGAGTGGGTGAGTGAGTGGTGACTGACACTGACTGGCTGACTGACTGACTGACTGACTGGCTGGCTGACTGGCTGACTGGCTGCTGGCTGACTGACTGGCTGGCTGGCTGGCTGCTGGCTGGCTGGCTGCTGCTGACTGGCTGGCTGACTGACTGACTGACTGACTGACTGACTGACTGACTGACTGGCTGGCTGCTGACTGACTGACTGACTGACTGACTGACTGACTGACGTGCACATGTGTCTGTTGGTGTGTTTTGTTTTGTTTTAGTGTCCGTTAATTGATTGGTATGTTATCCCCATACACACACATACACAGAGAGAGAGATATATATATATATATATATATACACATACATACATACATACATACATACATACATACATACATACATACTATACATACATACATACATAACATACATTACATACAACTTACATATAATATATTCTATTAAATATATCTATATATAATTCTATATCTATCTATCTATCTATTCTATCTATCATATCTATCTATATCTATATATAATATCTATATATATATATCTATATCTATATATATATATGTATATGTATATATATATATATATATATATATATATATATATATATATATATATATATATATAATAGTATACTTTACTGGGGATGGGATAGCTCAGGGGTCAGAGCACTCGCTTTGCCCAAGCTAAGGTTAAGCAGCAGCAAACTTGGTTACCAAGTGGATGAGTGACCGTTTGCGCGCCTTGACTTAAGTACAGACCCCCCCCCCCCCCCAGTTCACCCAGATGTAAATGGGTACCTCTTTAGGGTCAGGGATGGTTAAAGCAGCGAGGGAGAGAAGATGGGTGTCCGCACTCAATATTCTAGCCCCTAGAGAAGCTGAGGTCTCTGACGTCTATCTCCCCCTACGACCACATAGGTTATGAGACACTTTTACCTTTTACCAATACTTTACTAGTATTTTAACCGAAACACTTTTGTTCCACGGAAAGACTTACAACAACTATTGGCGACGGGTCGACTTACAGGAACATGAATTTTTTTTAAAAGGTTTTACCTTGTGTTTTTCCTTACAGCCCAATGTTTGCCTGGGAGTGTCTCCCCTACGGGGCTGGAGCGATGTGAGACCTGCCACAAAGGATTCTACCAACCACAGTACGCACAGGTCACGTGCATTCCTTGTCCGGATGGGTCCACTACTCAGAGGAGGGGTGCCAGGGGAAAAGAACAATGCAGAGGTTAGCAATTCTGATAATGATTTTTTTTTAAGTTAAAGTTTATTGCTGTGGGTGTTGCTGTTGAAATATCTTCATTATCATCATCAGCAGCAGCAGCAGCAGCAGCAGCACCACCACCACCACCACCACCACCACCACCACCACCAACAACAACAACAACAACAACAACAACAACAACAACAACCACACACACACACTACCACCACCACCACACCACACCACATCACCACCACCACCCCTTCCCCCTCCCACACCTACACCCCCCAGCCCCAACCCCAACCCCCCCCCCCACACACACACCTACACCCACCCCCACACCCCAACCACCCACCCACCCCCCATCCCCCCACTCCACACCACCCCAACCCACCCCAACCACCCCACCCCCAACCACCCCACCCCCACCCCCACCTCTACCTCCACCCCCACACACCTACATAGATTAAACCTATACATTTTTGTTTGTGTTCCCAGAGCGCTGCCCAGAAGGCCAGGTGTCGAGGACAGGGCTGTGGCCCTGCTACCCGTGTCCGCACGGCACCTACCAGCCCCAGGGGGGACAGACGGTGTGCATCAAGTGTCCTGCCGGGGTAGACACGGATAGGAGAGCAGCCACCTCCATCACCCATTGCCTCGGTGAGAGGTCCTCCTCCTCCTCCTCGTCGTCGTTGTCTTCTTCTTTTTCTTCATCTTTCTTACTTTCTTTCTTTTCTTGTTCTTGTTCTTGTTCTTGTTCTTGTTCTTGTCGTTGTTGTTGTTGTTGTTGTTGTTGTTCTTCTTCTTCTTCTTCTTCTTCTTCTTCTTCTTCTTCTTCTTCTTCTTCTTCTTCTCTTCTTCTTCTTCTTTTCTTCTTCTTTTCCTTCTTCATCTTATTCTTCTTCTCATACATACATACATACATACATACATACATACATACATACATACATACATACATACATACATTCATACATTCATACATACTACATACTACATACGTACATACTACATACATACATACATACATACATACATACATACATACATACATACATACATACATACATACATACATCATGCATGCATGCATACATACATACATACATCACATGCATGCATACATGCATACACACAAAATACACAAACACGCAAACACGCAAACACACAAACACACACATAGCATACATACATACATACATACATACATACATACATACATACATACATATATACATACACACACATACTCATACACAACACACACAACACACACACACACACACACACACACACACACACACACACACACACACACACACACACACAACACACACACACAACACAACACAACACAACACAACACACACACACACACACAACACACACACAACACAACACAACACAACACAACACAACACAACACACATACACACACACACACAACACACACACACACACACACACACACACAACACAACACAACACAACACAACACAACACAACACAACACAACACAACACACACACTCACTCACTCACTCACTCACTCACTCACTCACTCACTCACTCACTCACTCACTCACTCACTCGCAACACACACAAACACAAACAAACGTCAAAACACCCAAACAACCAAATAAAACACTATGATAACAACATCCCCAGGCTATGCAGAAGTGCAGAGTGACGGTGCAGGAGCAGCACAGAACGATGATGGGGAGGAACAGCAGCAGGTTCTGGGAGCCAACGACTGCTTCAGCAGCCCCTGCCAGAACGGGGGCACCTGCGTGCCCACTGAGGGCGGCCTCCTCTTCCACTGCAAGTGCCCGCCTGGCTTTGAAGGTGGGTGTGCACTTGGTGCAGGAACACTGCATGGGTACAGACAGACAGACAGAGAGGGAGGGAAGGAGGGAGAGAGAGAGGGATGGAGAGAGGGAGAGAGAGAGGGAGAGAGAGAGACAGAGAGATAGAGAGAGAGAGAGATGGAGAGAGAAAGAGAGAGAGGAGGGAGTGAGGGAGAGAGAGGGAGAGAGAGAGGGAGGGAGTAGAGAGAGAGAGAGAGAGAGAGAGAAGAGAGAGAGAGAGGAGAGAGAGAGAGAGAGAGAGAGAGGAGAGAGAGAGAGAGAGAGAGAGAGAGAGAGAGAGAGAGAGGAGGGGAGAGAGAGAGAGAGAGAGGGCGGCCTCCTCTTCCACTGCAAGTGCCCGCCTGGCTTTGAAGGTGGGGGATGCATTTGGTGCAAGAGGACTGCGTGGGTAAAGATAGACAGACAGACAGAAAGAGACAGACAGAGACAGAGCCAGAGAGAGAGAGGGGGGGTGAGAGAGCTAGAGAGAGGGAGAGAGAGGGGTGAGAGAGGGGTGAGAGAGAGGGGGGGGGCAGAGGACAGGTGAATGGATGGATGGATGGATGGATGGATGGATGGATGGATGGATGGCAGATTGTAGCAGTAGTAGAAGTAACAGCAGCCGTGACAGTACAAGAGAGATAGGAGACATGGAGAGAAAGAGAGGGGGGAGGGTGAATGAGAGAAGGCTGGAGAGAGAAAAAAAAAAGCAGAAGTGAGGGGCAAAAAGGGAGAAACTGGAAGAATGAAAAGATAAGGAAGAAGTATTTGTGTCCGGGTGCTATGAGTCAGTGCTTGCGTGTATGTATGTATGCACACATGCTTGTGTACTCTTATGCATTACGCATACGGACGGGTGTGTGTGCGTTCAGGTGCGTTCTGTGAAACTGGGGTGGACCAGTGTGAAGCCAGCCCCTGTCTGAATGGGGGTACCTGTACTCCTCTGCCTGGCTCCTACCAGTGTGACTGCAAGCCTGGCTTTGAAGGTAAGCCACTTCTCATAATGAAACCAAACCAAAACAAAACAAAAACAAAAAACGTCGCAGACAGAAAAAAAATTTAAAAAATAATGGGTGGCGCTGCTCTTGTAGCGACGCGCTCTCCCCAGCAGGAAGTAGAGCATCCCAAATTTCATGCAGAGAAATCTGCCTTGACTTAAAGTAGTGTAAAACAAAAAATTAAAAAGGTAAAAAGTACAATACAAACAACATTATCTCCTTCTAACAGCAGGACGGATAGCCTAGTGGTCAGAATTTTGCGCTGGCAATTTGACGACCCGGTTCAAGTCCGGTCGAGGGGATTTTTCTCCTGGAGTTAACATCAGTGCTGACTCCACTCTCCCCAAAAGTCCTTCGGATGAGACTTTAAACCGAGGCCCCGTGTGCGAACGCACGCAGAACATCTTGCGCACACGTTAAATCCTGTTCCGCTTTTCGTAAGAGTAGGCCATCGTGTGCCAGTGGGAACAGATGACATTTACAAAACTGCATACACACGGGGACTAGATGTAAAAAAGCACACGAGTGCTTATTCCATTATCCTCGATATAAAAGAATAAATCAAATCAAATCAAATCAAATCAAATCAAATTAACCTCTCAGTGTGTGTGTGTGCTGTTGTCATGTCAGGCCAGAAGTGTGAACGGGACCTGGACGAGTGTGAGTCTTCACCCTGCGGCAATGGTGGCACGTGTGTGGACGGGGCCAATTCCTTCACCTGTAACTGCCCCAACGGATTTCAAGGTCTGTCTGTGGGGGGGGTCATTATAATTATTTAAGCCCTCCATTCTTTTGTAGTGTGGCTTAATATTCATTCAATTCAAATTCAATTCAGGTCTGCCTGGGGGGTGTCATTATAATTATTTTTAAGCCCTCCATTCTTTTGTAGTGTGGCTTAATATTCATTCAATTCAAATTCAATTCAGGTCTGCCTGGGGGTGTCATTATAATTATTTTTAAGCCCTCCATTCTTTTGTAGTGTAGCTTAATATTCATTCAATTCAAATTCAATTCAGGTCTGTCTGGGGGGTCATTATAATTATTTAAGCCCTCCATTCTTTTGTAGTGTGGCCTAATATTCATTCAATTCAAATTCAATTCAGGTCTGTCTGGGGGGTCATTATAATTATTTAAGCCTTCCATTCTTTTGTAGTGTGGCCTATATTCATTCAATTCAAATTCAATTCAGGTCTGTCTGGGGGGTCATTATAATTACTTAAGCCCTCCATTCTTTTGTAGTGTGGCCTAATATAAGGCCGATGTGCAGTAAACGTCTGAAGTCTGAAGTATGAAATCTGTGATCATTAGGATTTATCATATCATTATGCCCCCCTCCCCCCACCCCCATCCTGCATGATCTGTGTGTCTCATTGTCAGTATGTTTGTTTGTTTGTCTGTTTGTTGTTTACCTGATGTTTGGTTCGTGTGGGGGGGGGGGTCTGTGTGTGTGTATTTGTGTGTGTTGTGTGTGTGTGTACGTGTGTGTGTGTGCATGTATGGTGTGTGTGTGTTGTGTGTGTGTGGTATGGTGTGTGTGTGTGTGTGTTGTGTGTGTGCGTGTGTTTTTGCGTGTTTGCGCGCGCGCGTGTGTGTGTGTGTGTGTATGCGTGCGTGCTTTTATGCGTGTTGTGTGCGTGTGTGTGTGTCTATCTGTCTATCTGTCTGTCTGTCTGTCTGTCTGTCTGTCTGTGTCTGTGTCTGTCTCTGTCTATTTATCTGTCTGTCTATTTATCTGTCTGTCTGTCTGTTTGTCAGTCTATATATCTGTCTGTATCTCTGTCAGCCTGTATCTGTCTAGATCCCTACATGCGTGCGCACACGCGGCGCGCGTGTATACAGCTAGCTTGCATGGATACGGCAGGAGTATAGTACAGTATAATGCAGTACAGAGACAAAAGACGTGTTGTGGAGCTGGTGATTCTGGTCAGGGCAGGTGTGACATGTGAGAGCGACATCAACGACTGTGAGGACCAGCCTTGCCTCAATGGGGGCACCTGCCACGATGACGTCAGTGGTTACCGCTGCGCATGCGCAGAGGGTTTCACGGGCACCACCTGCGAGATCGAGACTGACGAGTGCCTGTCTGCCCCTTGCGAGAATGGGGGCACCTGCGTGGATGAACCCAGTGACTTCAGGTTCGTTGTGCCTCGCTTTTTCTCCTCGGCCTCTTGCAGACTAGGTGTCCCATAACCTAGGCGGTCGTAGAGGAGTGAGGCATCAGAGACCTCAGCTTCTCTAGGGGGTCAGCATGTTGAGGGCGGCGCCCATCTCCTCTCTCTCACTGCTTTACCTTTCCCTGACCCTAAAGAGGGCAGGTACCCATTTACAGCTGGGTGGACAGGGGGGGACTGTATGTACTGAAGCCAAGGCGCGAAATCGGTCACCCATCCAACTGGTAACCACGCTCGACGCTGCTTAATTTGACTGGGGGAAAGCGAGTGCTCTAACCACTTAGCTATCCCGTTCCCCTTCACATTAGGCCAGGCAAAGTTTATTTCAAAACTTCTTTATAGGTTACATGATAGAATTGCATTTTATCCATAAAGGTAAAGGTACAAAGCTAAATGGTGTCCCATAACCTATGTGGTCGTTGGGGAGCGAGGCTCCTGTAAGGGGCCAGGATGTTGAGGGCAGCGCCTATCTCCTCTCCCTCGCTTGTGGGGGGGGGGGGGGGGGGTAATTGTACTGATTTTATTTTATATCATTTTATTATATGTTATTATTTTATTTTATCACGCTCTTACTAGTGTACGCATTTTTCAGTGAAACTGAGTTTTATGGAAAAAAATTAAACTTTAAAGTGGTTACCTGCACTTGAATTCCAACACTCCTATTTCTGAATTGATAAGTTTAAAACTTTGATGACTTTTTTTTTAATTTCTTGTGATGTTCATATTAATTTGTGCAATCTCTCTGTCTCTCTGTCTCTGTCTGTCTGTTCTCTCTGTCTCTGTCTCTGTCTCTGTCTCTGTCTCTGTCTCTCTCTCTCTCTCTCTCTCTCTCTCTCTCTTTGTCTGTATCTCTCTCTCTCATGTTCATTGTGCCCTATGTCCTGTCTCTCACTATCACTAGGTTTGTTTCTTTGTTTGTTTGTCTCGGGTTTACCTTTCTTCCAAGGCCTGAATGTAAAGAAAATAATAATAATTTCTTGAACTTATTCTATTACCCTCAGAAACTAAAAAATTCCCCAAATAGTTATCAGTATCTCGCCAGCCCCCAAAAAAACCACAGAAACATCATAAGTTAACACAACCAATATTCAACTAAACCATAAAAAACAACAAAATACACCACCACCACCACCAACAACAACAACAACAACAACAACACAACAACAACACCAACAACAACATAACCTGAAGCCTTGTTTGGGGGGTGTCAGGTGTGAGTGTCAGCAGGGTACACAGGGAAGCAGTGTGAGAAGGACATCGACGAGTGTTTCTCGAACCCCTGCTGAACGGAGCCAAATGTGAGGACCTCATCCACGCTACAAGTGCCACTGCACGAAGGCTTCACGGGCCAGAATTGTGAATCTGGTCTGTACTTTGTCTGTCTGTCTTATGTATGTATATATTGTTGTATGTATGTATGTATGTATGTTGTATGTATGTATGTATGTTGTATGGTTGTTGTGTGTGTGTTGTGTGTGTGTGTGTGTGCGTTGCGTGCGTGCGTGCGTGCGTGCGTGCTGTGCGTGCGGGGTGCGTGCGTGCGTGCGTTGCTGCGTGCGTGCGTCTGCGTGTGTATGTATGTTGTTGTGTGTGTGTGTTGTAGTGTGTGTGTTGTGTGTGTGTGTGTGAGTGTATGTATGTATGTATGTATGTATGTATGTATGTATGTATGTATGTATGTATGTGTTTGTGTTGTGTGTGTGTGTGTGTGTGTGTGTATGGCTGTCTTTATGGCTGTCTATCTTTCTGTATGTTTTGGCTGGCTGGCTTGCTGGCTCTCTAGCTGTCTGACCACGCGTGCGTATGTTCGTGCGTGAGTGAGTGTGTGTGTGTGTGTGGTGCGTATATATGTGTGTGTGTGTGCGTGCGCGCGCGTGCATATATATATATATATATATATATATATATATATATATATATATATATATATATATATATATATATATATATATATATATATATATGTGTGTGTGTGTGTGTGTGTGTGTGTGTGTGTGTGTGTTTTGTGTGTGTGTGTGGCGTGTGTGTGTTTATTTATTTATTTTGTATTTTTGTATTTTGTACCACTTTATGTCACAGCAGATTTCTCTGCTTGAAATCCGGGCTGCTCTCCCCAGGGAGAGTGCGTCGCCACAAGTGCAGC
>CM060323.1:38714738-38719738 GCA_030674155.1 Stramonita haemastoma
TCCTATTATACACATATATCCCATTTAGCATGCTTTCACTATATCATTATTGTGTGTATATGTATTCTGATATCGTGGTCAGTATATATACTTATGACTTTTTTGTGATTATTTTTTGTTCTCTGTGAACTATGCAGATTTGTTGCCTATATTCTTACTGTGCATCAAAGTTGAAGAACAAATCAATAAATCGATTGAGAAGATGAAAAATGGTGTAAAATATTTGCGTAAAGTATATTGTGAGAGAGTGTGTGTGTGTATATGTGTGTGTGTGCGCGTGCATGTGTGTGTATGTGTGTGTGTGCGTGCGTGCGTGTGTGTGTATGCGTGTGTATGTGTGCGCTGCATGTGTGTGTGTCTGTGCGTGCGTGTGTGTGTGCATGTGTTCGTGCGTGTGTGTGCGTGTGTGTGTGTGTGTGTGTGTGTGTGTGTGTGTGTGTGTGTGTGTGTGTGTATGTCTGTCTGTCTGTCTGTCTCTCTGTCTCTCTGTCTGTCTGCCTGCCTGCCTGCCTGTTTCTATATGATATCAAGATATGAATTTGCATGAGCTAATGCTTGCGAGCTGCATCTTACATATCAACTTCAAATTTTAAATGCATAACCATATATGGAAGCCACCTTTGTAATTTGTGATTATCATGGCAGAAAAAAAGTCTAATGTATTTTCTGTGCGCGTTCGTAAATAATGTTTACCTGCTTGATTTGAATGCATATGAGTTGTTCAGTAAGCAGGCATACCTATTTATGTGCGCATTATGTTATCTGTGAAAAATAAACCATGAAGCACAAAAAAGTCTCAGCCTTATTTCATGAATAACCAGCAAAATACCTCGCACAAACTTCAGGATAGTTCGTACAAATCTATGTCAGTGGGGTCTTTTGAGACTGAAATTGAAAGCTGAAACAGATTTTAAAGAAAAAATATGATTTTGTTATGTCTACAAGCATGTATAAAATATGAAATTTGAACAAAACTTCTGTATAGAATCACTGACTGATAATGAATCTTAATCTGTACATATTACATTAATTTACCTAGATGTATCAATGACCAGTTTCTGTTTAAAAAGTCTTGATTCATTCAAAAAAAACAAAAGTAGCTATAAAAATAAATACTTAGTATCGGAATTTCTAGCTGCCTTTTGTTCTGTCTGGGCCTAGAATCAAAAGACTTCAAAGAACACCTGCCACCCCCATCCCCACCCCGCTCCACTAACTTCATCTTCCTTGTGCTTAGAGAAGATGGTTCCTTGGGGGGGTAGTTTTGCTTTGTACATTTAATAAACGTACATTTTGTTATCTTCTAGAAGAGACACCGCGTTCGCCTAAAACTTTATCATATCAGACCTTCAGCTGGAGGGAGGGAGGGGAAGAGAGAGGGCGGAGGGATGGGGGAAGGAGGACTTTGGGATGGGGAAGAGGGGGCTCCGCCCCCCCCCCCCCCCCCTACTTCCTAGTTGGGGTCGTGTCCGTAAAATTAACTGGGCCTTAGAAGACGGAGGGACCCTGGGTTTAGCGTCCCCTCCCTCCACCCCTCTGCACAGGTGTACACACATGTGTTAAAACCTTGAGGATGGAAAATGGAGAAATAACCGACACTCTCCTTTAAAGGAGAGAAGAAAAAAAATTCTGAAGTCGGAGTATGGCTGCCTATATGGCGAGGTACTTGAAAACAGTCATACATGCAAACTTTTCATCCAGTGTACCTCCTATCTCACAATGATTCCCAGGTGGGATGAGTGAGTCAGAGTGCACATTCTGGGTGACCCCCAGAGTGTTAAGCTGGGGAACGCACATCAACAACAATGGAGAAATGACATGTGTACGGCCATGTGCAACTTTCACCCATCTACGACAGTGGCCTGTAACATGCAGCCAATGTCCTGGTCGGTAAGTATGTGCCTGATGTGTACATAACGCTATTGTATACCAATTATAATGTCCAGTAGTATACAGTATAAATGTATTGTATCGTGTTGCATCGTATTTTATCATAATCATTGTGTTGATTCATATTATATTGTATTGTACGCAAATGCATGTAGCACACATGACCTCAATTTATCACATTATCCGAAAGACTAGCACCCAGCAGTTCTGATCTTATGTCTGTCGATCCTGTCCACTTTATTACAAAAAACACTTACGACATCATAAACCTATCATCCCCTAGGTCTCCAGTGTTGTCTTCTGAAAAAGATGAGCAACACCATAGTATTGTATTGTCCATGTGCATTGACAGTATGATATATGTTGTAGAAAAAAGCCACTCTGATAGGGAAACTAATACAGTTGCAGACAGGACAAGAATAAAATAATGGGTGGCGCTGCTCTTGTGGCTGACGCGCTCTCCCCGTGGAGAGCAGCCCGAATTTCACGCTGAGAAATCTGCTGTGACTTAAAGTGGTTTAAATGTAAAATGTAAAATAAAATTGTAAAAAAATATACATATGATGGTTGCACAAGTAAAAACGTATGGACGCATGCCGTGACGCAGGTACACAACTTTCGCGCGCACATAGCACATGCACGAGACACACATCATGCCACATGCACAGCAGCACACACACACACACACCACACACACCCACACACACACACACACACACACACACACACACACACACACACAACAGGGGCACATACGCCTTCAGCAAATTCCTGTCAGTATAAGCGTTATGAAAATGAGTTAAACTTTAAAAAGCTGCCTCCTCGCTCTCTCACCACCGTGAATTAAACATCTAATGTTCTCTTCATCTCTGAATGCTATAACCAAGAACAGCTCTCTTCTGTCACTTCCCTTTACATCTTGTATAATAAAAAAAAGATAATTTAAAAAAATAATGATGATGATGATGAGACGACGACGACGACGACGACGACGACGACGACGATAATGATGATGATGATGATGATGATGATGATGATGATGATGATGATGATGATGATATGAGACGAGAGAGATGAGATGATGATGATGATGATGATAACCCCACGACCGTGAACACACTTTGACCATTGTTTCACAACCACCAGTTTCTGGAACATGAAGATTACGGCGACTTGGAGGACTATTAGCGTACTGATAATGCCTTCATCACACAGAGAGCTGTCCTATCTGACCATTCCACCCCCCCCCCCCCACACCCCCCCCCCCCCCAAAAAAAATAATATATATATGAAAAGACAACACATTCATTACTGACCTGCCCTTTCCAAAATTATAGTTCTAAGAAGGGCCACAGCACACAAACTCCAACATCCCTCAGTACAGTCCAGAGTGCTAAATTTAGTGCGCCCCTTCCATTTACCCATAGTCCAAGTATGGTCAGTTCCTTTTTTTTTCTTTTCTTTTTTTTATATCGAGGATAACAGAATAAGCAACATGTGCTTTTTTTCATCCGGTCCCCGTGTGTATGCAGTTTTGTAAATATTGTCATCTGTTCCCACCGGCACACGATGGCCTACTCTTACGAAAAGCGGAACAGGATTTAACGTGTGTGCAAGATGTTCTGCGTGCGTTCGCACACGGGGCCTCGGTTTAAAGTCTCATCCGAAGGACTTTTGGGGAGAGTGGAGTCAGCACTGATGTTAACTCCAAAAATCCCTCGACGGACGATCCAGGGTCTTCAAATTGAGCGCCATTCCATTACCCATATCCGTTGTGTAGTTTTCCTGCTATAGTTAGCACCAGCTGGTCTCCACTGGCTGGGATGGGATGGGATGGAATGGATAGAAGCTGAGAGCAGCTGAAAATAGGAAAACTGGCAGCTGTGGGGGAGTGGGGGCTTAAGAAAATGGTTTGCTGAAATCGTTTATCACTTAGCTGGAACATTTCACATTTTTATCAAGGAGATCAACTTAGAGACAACAGCAACACCCCCCCCCCCCCCCCCCCACACCTCCCTCTCTCTCCCACCCTCCAACAAAAAAAAAAAAAGAAAGATAAGGCTGATGGCATCGGTATACAACAGCTTCCAAAGAAGGTGAGAAAAGTGAGCAAAGTCTGTGATGTAAAACTACAGATGAAGAACACCATCAAAATGTGGGTAGAATAGTCCCATATGAAACACTCCAAGTCGGTTGGGGGGGGGGGGGTTCTCACAGAGAGAGGGGGGAAGGAAGGGAGGGAGGGAGGGAGGGAGAGAGAGAGAGAGAGAGAGAGAGAGAGAGAGAGAGAGGAGAGAGAGAGAGAGAGAGAGAGAGAGAGAGAGAGAGAGAGAGAGAGAAGAGAGAGAGATTGATTTTCAATGATAATGGTAAACTTGATTAAGGTATATACAATTTAATTGTATACATACATTTTCTTACTGTTTACGTTTGTTGGTAAGTATATCTTTACACGCCTCTCATCTCTCTCCTCTCTCTCTTCTCTCCTCTCTCTCTCTCTCTCTCTCTCCTCTCTCTCTCTCTCTCTCTTCATCTTCTCTCCTCTCTCTCTCTCTCTCTCTCTCCTCTCTCTCTCTCTCTTCTTCTCTCTCTCTCTCTCTCTCTTCTCTCTCTCTCTCTACTCTCTCTTCTCTTCTCTCTCTCTCTCTCTTCTCTCTCTCTCATTCTCTCTTCTCTCCTACTCCTCTCAAACAAATTTCTGTATGTATTTTTTTTAAATTTATCATTATCTCAATAATACCCACCATCATGATCACACAACAGAGTGCCCAGTGCCCCCTGACGTGGAGTTTGGCAGTGTGTCGTACTCGGCCTTGACCCGGGGTCAGAGATCACCTACTCGTGTCAGCGAGGCTTCAACGTGGCTGGCCCCCCAACCACTGTCTGTCTGGTGACTGGGGAATATGAGCTCCCTCCCCCTTCGTGTCAACGTAGGTTATTTTTTATTGATTTATTTATTTTAGGATGCGGGGTTTTTTTGTGTTTTGGTTGTACTGCCTTGTTGTTGTTGTTGTGTTGGTGTTGGTGTTGGTGGTGTTTTCTTCTTCTCTTCTCTTCTCTTCTTCTTTCTTCTTCTTCTTCTCTTCTTCTTCTTCTTCTTCTTCTTCTTC
>CM060323.1:38724738-38737238 GCA_030674155.1 Stramonita haemastoma
CCGGGCTACGCCTTCCAGGGCGACGGCATCATAGAGTGCCTGGAAACCGGGGACTGGGACCCCGAACCCCCGCGCTGCGACCCCGTCAACTGCGGGCAACCTCCAGACCTTCCTAACGGTATCGTGGAAGGTTCGGATTTCTCTTTCAAAGCCGTGGTGACTTGCAGCTGTTTGCCCGGTTACAAGCTTGTGGGCAACATGCGGCGACGCTGTAACGAAAGCGGGTTGTGGCACGGGCCGGACCCTGTGTGTAAACCCGTCACCTGCGGCCGGCTTTCCGATCCTAACCACGGGGCGGTGAGCGCCCCGGAGATCACTTTCCAATCCGTGGCGGGGTACAGCTGTGACGAAGGTTACACGCTCGCCGGGGACGCGAGCCGTACATGCACGGCCGAGTCACGCTGGTCAGGGGCAGAGCCGCAGTGTCAGCCCGTGACGTGTGAGGACTTGCCGGACATTCCTCACGGGAGTTTTCAGGGTCCGGCTTCCTACACGTTCGG
This sequence comes from Stramonita haemastoma, assembly GCA_030674155.1. Lineage (NCBI taxonomy): Eukaryota > Metazoa > Mollusca > Gastropoda > Neogastropoda > Muricidae > Stramonita > Stramonita haemastoma. Next base: position 38,725,239 of record CM060323.1, read on the forward strand.
CGCTCGGGTGGTGTACAGCTGTCAGCAAGGCTACACGGTGGAGGGGGAGGCGGAGCTCGAGTGCACGAGCACCGGGACGTGGTCTCACGAGGTGCCTGTGTGTTACCCGGCGGAGTGCCCCCTCCCTACTAGTCCTGAGCACGGGTCGTTCAGTATGACTGGTATCACCTTTGAAAGCACGGTGAGGACAGTGGGGGGGTGAGGGGGGGGGGGGGTTGGGGGGGGGGTTGGGGGGGGTTGGGGGGGGGGTGCTGGTGTCCATCTTCTAATATTTCTGTTTTGAGTCATTTGTGCCAGGTTTTTTTTTTTGGTTTTTGTTTTTGTTTTGTTTTTGTTTGTTGGTTGGTTGGTTGGTTTTGTTTTTTGTTGGTGTGTTGTTGTTGTTTTTTGGGGGGTAATGAATAAGATGGCTGAAAAATAAGTGTTGGTTTGTTTGATGCGGGTGGATGGTGGGTGGGGGGTGGGGGTGTGAGTGTGTGTGGGGGTGTGTGCGCGTGTGCGTGTGCGTGTGCGTGTGCGTGTGTGTGCGTGTGTTGTGTGTGTTTGTTTGTTTGTTTGTTTGTTTGTTTGTTTGTTTGTTTTAATCGGGCATGTTAGAAACCAGTTCATCACAAGTGTTGTGTCTAGATTTTGTCTTTATATCCGCTTGGTGTGTGTTATTGTTGTTTTTGTTGTTGCTGTTAATATGGTTTTCAATCATTTTTTATAGGTTAATGCATTTTGAGAATAAAGTGTAAATTCTATCGTCAAATTTGCTTTCACTACATTTTGCCACAAAATAATCCGCTTCTTCGACGATTGTGCCACTATTTCAACTTTGAATATTTCAGTAGTATTTCAATGAAGAAAAACCACACATATTCTTAAAATCTGATGCTGATATTATCATTTTTTAAAGTAGATTTCGATGAGCGTGTTAAAGTTGTTTTGACGTGACATTTTCAAGATTAAAAAAATTCCTTTTTAATTCTAGCCATCTCAATTACAAAAAGCAGCAATAGAAAATAGATTCTTTTCTTAGGGATTACACAACAATGAATGCTGAAAACAATGACGTACATGTGACTTACTTGTCAAGTTTTACGTAGTTTCTCCTCCTCAATTCAGCTAATGGCTAAAAAAAAAAAAAAAATCCCAACTAATGAATAAATAAATAAATATTTTTTTTAAAATAAATGAATAAATAAATGAACGCTCACTTTTATCCACATAAGTTTGGTGATATTGTCTGTTCTGCTTTTATAGGAGAAAAACATTCTAGTTCTGTTTATTTTGGCGATTTTGTTTGTGGGGGGTTTTTTGCTGTTATAGGGTTTTTTTGCTGTTATAGTTTTGAGAGTGTGGGGGGTTGTTTGTTTCGTTTTGTTTTTACAGGAGAAAAACACTAATTCTGTATATTATTTTCTCCTGTTTCACAGGTAGAGTTTACCTGTTACAAGGGCTTCAGACTGGACGGACCGGCAACACGTAGGTGCGAAGCAGACGGTTCTTGGAGCGGGGAGAAACCGGTGTGTGTGTCAGTCACATGCGACCCCCCACCAGAAATTCCCAACGGTCAATATGAGTACAAGGACCTCAAGGTATGCGATGCTTTTTTTGGCGCTGTTTTGTATTTGGTTGGTCTGAATAAAGTTTATATATATATATATGTATATATATATGTATTTATATATATATTATATATTTATGTGTGTGTGTGTGTGTGTGTGTGTGTGTGTGTGTGTGTGTGTGTGTGTGTGTGTGTGTGTGTGTGTGTGTGTGTGTGTGTGTGTGTGTACATAGTAGCATATGTCGGTCTTGGAAGACTATAGAGTTCCGCTGTATGCTCTGTAGCGCAAAGCCTGTGTAAGTATGGAGGTCAAGCTGTTATCCATGCAGCAGAACCCCCCCCCCCTCCCCCCTCTCCACGTCGCTGGAAGGATCCATTGGAAAGACAATCACTTATACGGATGGTTCCAGGCCGTCACATGAGCTGCCAGAACGTTGCCATGTAGGTCTACAGTCTCGAACCGCCCTGGGGTCTCCCAACTCCCCGATTTTTCATATATATCTATATCTATATCTATATCTATATCTATAGATATATAGATATATATATATATATTGTGCTGTATTGTGCTGTATTGTGCTGTACTGTATTGCATTGTGCTGTATTGTATTGTATTGTACTGTATTGTACTGCATTGTATTGTATTGTACTCATATCGAACTGTTTCGTGTCAATAATCACGGCGGATTTCTCTGCGCGAATGTCCAGGTGTTTATTATACACAAGATCAATTTACCTGTTTGTATGTTTATTATTTAATCTCAATGTATATATGTATGTTTGGGGGGGAGGGGGTGTCAGTAAGTGTGTGCATGGTTCTCTGGCTGGCTGGCTGGCTGGCTGGCTGGCTGGCTGGCTGGCTCTCTGTCTGTCTGGCTGGCTGGCTGGCTGGCTGGCTGGCTGTCTTTCTGACTGTCAGTCAGTCAGTCAGTCAGTCAGTCTGAGCCTGTGACAAAATATACCCCACGGCATCTTTTTTTTTTTTTTTTTTTTCAAATAATGTACACAGACCAACAATATAACGTAAACATACACACGGCATCTCTTGTCTGCCTTCCTCTAACCCCCCAACCCCACCCCACCCCCCTACCCCCACTCACTGTGCAGATCGGGTCTATCGTGCGCTACACCTGCAACAAAGGCTACAGGCTGGAAGGGTACGAGGTTCGCCGCTGCCAGTCCAACCTGACCCTGAGCGGCAGCGAGCCCACCTGCACCTCCATCGTCTGCCCGCCCCCCACCCCGCCCCTGCACGGCTCCCTCACCCTCTCCCACCCTTCCCTGGTGGTGGGCACCACGGCCACCTTCGTCTGTCACCTGGGCTACTACCTGCGAGGCGAGGAGGCCCTCACGTGCGGAACTCGAGGCGTCTTCATCGGCACGCCTCCGAGATGCCTTCCCGTGGAGTGCAACAAGCCGGCTGAGATCATCTCCAACGGCCGGATGTTGGGAACGACCTTCACCTTCAACTCCACAGTCAGCTACGAGTGCGACGAAGGGTACAGGATGGAGGGGGAGCCTGAGCGCACGTGTCAAGCTGACCGCCGCTGGGACAGGCCCATCCCTGTCTGCATCGTGGTGGAGTGTCCGCGCCCTTCGCTGGTCAATGGATTCGCTTCCACTTTCCGCCGCGAGTTCGGGACGGTGGTCACGTTCTCCTGCCGGTCCCGTCACCGCTTAGAAGGGCCGTCAGAACGAACCTGCATGGCGGATGGAGTCTGGAGCGGGGACGATCCCGTGTGTGTGAAAATTGTCTGTCCGCCACCTCTGGCTTTGGACAACGGGGTCTCCCGCCAGACGGACGATGTGACATTGACCTACTCCTGCAACGAGGGCTACAGGCTTGAAGGGTCCAACTCGTCCACCTGTAACAAGCAAGGACTGTGGGAGCCGGCTGCCCCGACCTGTGTGCTCATCACCTGTCCTGACATCTCCTCCGTCACTTTGCTGAACGGCATTGTCATTTTCTCGGAGAACCCCCGAAGCTACGGCAGCCAGATCCAGTACCAGTGCAACAGCGGGTACACCCTGGTAGGCGTCAGTCAACGCAGCTGCTTACTGTCCGGGCAATGGGAAGGTGAGGCCCCCACCTGTGAAATCATCTCCTGCCTCCAGCCTCCCAGCATCCTGAACGGGTCTGTGTTCGGAGACGTCTTCACCTTCGGCTCTGAAATCGGTTACGAATGTGACGAAGGTCACAACCTGGTGGGACTGGCCGTCAGGAGATGTCAGGCGGACGGGTTGTGGGCAGGAGAGGACCCCCAGTGTCAACCTGTCCAGTGTCCGGAACTGGACACCGTTTTGGAAAACGGGATCGTGACTTCTCTGTCCAACACTTTCGGGAGCCAGTTGAGGTACTCGTGTTACCCGGGCTTCATGCTGCGGGGAGCTACGTCAGGAACTGCACGGCCTCTGGGGAGTGGTCTGGTGCCAAACCTGTCTGTCTGTCCCTGGAATGCGCACCGCCACCCCCCATTGAAAGCGGCACCATCGTCGGAGAGGACTACACCATAGGAAGAAGCGTGATGTACAGCTGTGAGCTGGGCTACCAGCCTGTGGGGTCCACAGTCCTGGTGTGTCTCCCCAACCTCATGTGGAGCGGCCTGGCGCCTGTCTGTGAACGGGTCACCTGTCCCAAGCTGCCCCCTTTGCCGTTCGGTACTGCAGTAGGGGATGGCAACCGCTATGGGGACGGGGTTCTGTTTGTGTGTGACTCAGGCTACGAAATGATCGGTCACTTCAGCCGTAGATGTCAAGCAGACGGAACGTGGGACGGGGAGCTGCCAGAATGTGCCCCCGTGTCTTGTGGACTGCCTCTGATGATTGACCACGCCATGCCCGACCTCACTAACGGCACTTTTTTTCCTGCAGTGATTTCTTACACGTGTGAATTCGGGTACAGACCCCAAGGAAATGAAGTAGCCTCGTGTTTAGGGAACGGATCATGGTCTGTACCCAGTTTTTCATGCCAGCTTATAACTTGTTCAGAAATTCGCGCTGGCTCCCTTCTAAATGGGAAAATCTTAGGTGATGAATTTTCTTTTGGTAAAGTCGTCACTTTTTCTTGCAATATCGGGTATCGTTTAGAAGGCAGTGACAGTGCGACCTGTTCGGCAGAAGGCATCTGGGATGCAGAAATGCCGATCTGTCAGTTAACGACCTGTCAGGAGCCTGAGGCCCTCACCCATGCCACCGTGACTGTTCAGGGCTACAGCTATGACGAAACAGCCGCGTATGAATGCATCACAGGCTATGAACTGAAGGGCACGCCTCCGCCAGGTGCACAGAGAGCGGAGAATGGAGCAAGGAGGACAGGGAATGTTTGCTTGTGGTGTGTGAAAGTCCTCCTCCCACCATACCTAACGGACGTCTGCTGGGGGAGAAGAGCAGCTTCGTGTACCAAGACCTTGTGGAGTATCAGTGTGACCGCGGCTTTGAGCTGGTGGGGACTGGGCAGCTGACCTGCTCCGCTGAAGGCATCTTTGTGCCCTCAGTCCCTTCCTGTTCCAAAATCCAGTGCCCGTCCCCTGGAACTCCACAAAACGGGAACGTTCAGATCGTGAACGACACACTCCTCTACAGCTGCCTACCAGGGTATGAACTGGCGGGTCTGCCGCAGAGACGGTGTTTGGAAAGTGGGCAGTGGGAAGGGGTGGCTCCTGTGTGCATCGCCATTCTCTGCCCTCCCCCTCTGCCCATTCCTCACGGCCACGTCACCGGCAACGACTTCCAGTTCGGCAGCAGCGTGAGCTACACGTGTGACGCTGGCTTCACGTTACGAGGAGACGCCAGCCGCACGTGCACAGCGTTTCGAGCATGGAGCGGCATAGAACCCGTGTGTCAACGCGTCTCTTGTGGACCCCCTCACCCCATCGAACACGGAAGCGTTCTGGCAGACAGCTTTCTCTTCAACGACACCCTTTCCTACGAGTGTCAGCTGGGCTTCGCTTTGGTGGGTCAGAGAGAACGCGTGTGTCTCGAATCGGCCGCCTGGTCCGGGGAAGACCCGTACTGTGACGAAATCATGTGCGAGTACCCTCCAGAAATCATCAACGCCACGCATGACGCGGACTCCCCCTCAGACTCCCACTTCTCCTTCGGGTCTCTGGTGATGTACATGTGCGACGTGGGGCACTTCATGGCCGGCTCCAGTTCCATCCTCTGTCAGGAAGACGGCACGTGGTCACACCCCTTCCCCCAGTGTCCGCCTGTCGTCTGCCAGCCCTTACCGAGACCGGAGCACGGGTCTGTGAGAGGGGATGACCACACGTTTGGGGGAGAGCTCCTGTTCGAGTGTGATGACGGGTACCGCCTGGAGGGTCCGGATTCGCTGGTGTGCCTGGAGGACGGGCTGTGGGACGATGCGGTGCCCGTGTGTGTGCAGATCGTGTGCCAGGCGCCGGTGATACAGCATGGTTTGGTGCTGCTGTCAGGTGAGGGGCTGGCTTCTGTGTGCCCTTGTGTGTGTGTGTGTGTGTGTGTGTGTGTGTGGTGTGTGTGTGTGTGTGTGTGTGTTGTGTGTGTGTGTGTGACTGTGTGGGAGGGGGGGGGGGGTATGTGTATGTGTGCGTGTTGCGTGTGTATGTGTGTGTATGTGTGTGGTGTTTGTAAGTGTGTGTGTGTTTGTGTGTATGTGGGTGTGGGTGTGTATGTGTGTATGTGTGTAAGTGTGTGTCTGTATGTGTGTGTGTGTGTGTTTGTGTTGCTGTTGACCTCCTAACCACCACCCCCTCCCTCTCTGTTTTCTAGTAGTAGTAGCAGCAGCAGCAGCAGCACAACAGCAGCAGCAGCAGCAGCAGCAGCAGCAGCAGTAGTAGTAGTAGTAGTAGTAGTAGTAGTAGTAGTAGTGTGTTGTTTTGTAGTAGTAGTAGTAGCAGCAGCAGCAGCAGCAGCAGCAGCAGCAGCTAGTAGTAGTAGTAGTAGTAGTAGTAGTAGTAGTAGTAGTAGTAGCAGTAGCAGTAGTAGTAGTAGTAAAGACTCAAGCATAGCCATTAATATACCCATGCCATAGACTCCAGGGTTGACCATTTATATTACGAAATTGTTGAATTAATGCACTGAGCTATACCTAAAAAGAGTATGAAACGCACATTTATGAAGAATCCAGTAATAAACTTTAAAATGATCTTTTCTGTCATGCTAAGCAACTTTCCAAAAGTAAACGAAACTTCAAGATAAAATGCAAAAAAAAACTATATCCTCTATCATTTTACTTACAACACTTCCCTTTTTGCAGGTCAAGGAGAAAATGAGCTACCCCCTGCAACCTTTTTACCCGGAGAGGTCGCCGTGTTCCGGTGTGTCCCGGGCTATCTGATTGGGGGATCCACCGACTCCAGATGTCTCAAGGACGGCCAGTGGACCAACAGAGCCCCCACCTGCTTACGAGTCATCTGCGGACCCCCACCCGCCATTTTCCACGCGCAGACAGCAGCAGCAGGCCCTCACTATGCCGGGGACACAGTCTCCTACACTTGCGATCTGGGGTTCGAGCTGGAAGGCGAGGCCACAATCCTGTGCGATGATAGCGGCTCTTGGACAGGGACTGAGCCCCAGTGTATCGACGTGGTCTGCGAGGACCCTCCTCTCATCGAACACGCTCAGGTGGTGGGGCATGACTTCTCCAGGTCGTGGTCTACCCCGGCAGGGGGGTGGATCCAGTACCAGTGCCAGGACGGCTTCACGTTCGAGGCGGGGCAGGACGGGCGGCTGGCGTGTCACCGAGGTGGCTCCTGGAGCGCGGACTTTCCTCGCTGCATCCACATAGACTGTGGCCCGCCCCCCGTCCCTTTCAACGCCTCAGTCTCGGCCAGTGGGTCCACTGCGGGAAGCCTGGCCACCGTGACCTGCAACGCGGGTCACTACCTCCCTGACGGCAGCCGACAGATGGAGATGGTCTGCGACATCAGCGGGTCTTGGGCAGGGGCCGGGGATGTTCACTGCGGGCCCGTGGACTGCTCGCAGCCTCCTCAGATACCCAACACAGCTCCTCTGGGAAGCGTCTCCACGACATACAGGAGCCAGGTGTCCTACCAGTGTCTGCCAGGGTACCGGCTGTCGGGTCACCAGTCTCTGCGATGCTCTGAGGACGGGTCCTGGGTCAGCCTGGGGGGTCAGGCGCCCGTCTGCGATCCTGTGGACTGCGGGAGGCCTGAAACCAACATGGACTTTGAGGGGTCAGAGTTCACCTTTGGAAGTTCCCTGACCTTGACCTGCCGTGAGGGTATGCGTGCTGTGGGGTCAGAAAAGGTCACGTGTTTGTCGGATGGGCGGTGGAGTCCTGAACCGGGAGATGTGAAAGTAAGTTCTGTCTCTTTCTGTTAAGTTCGATTTGAAATACTTTTTGATAGCAGTCTGACTAAAATACAAATCATGTATTGTCTTTTTTTTTTAATTTTAAAAAACAAAAACAAAAAACAGAAAGTCATGAAGATTACGATCAAACCATGAAAAGCATCATTAAGTCAGAAAAAATGAAGACCTACTACACCATATTGATCACAGAATTTCCTGTATGTATCTATGCATATATATATATATATATATATATATATATATATATATATATATATATATATATATATATATATATATATATATATATATATATATTATGTACACCAAGCACTCCATCCCCCCAACCTCCAAACAAACAACACAGACTCACTCCCTCACTCCCTCACTCAATCACTCACTCACACAGTCCACACATTCATTCATTCTCCCGTCCCAGAACGGATAGCCTAGTGGTCAGAACATTGCGCTGGCAATTTGACGACCCGGGTTCGAGTCCGGTCGAGGAGATTTTTCTCCTGGAGTTAACATCAGTGCTGACTCCACTCTCCCCAAAAAGTCCTTCGGATGAGACTTTAAACCGAGGCCCCGTGTGCGAACACACGCAGGACATCTTGCGCACACGGTAAATCCTGTTCCGCTTTTCGTAAGAGTAGGCCATGGTGTGCCAGTGGGAACAGATGACATTTACAAAACTGCATGCACACGGGGACTGGATGTAAAAAAAAAGCACAAAGAGTGCTTATTCCACTATCCTCGATATAAAAGAATAAGTTAAAGTTAGTTAAAGTCTGTCCCGAGCCTAAGGCTCATCAGGCCGGTGCTTATCCCGGTTTCTGTGGCGTTAAGCGACTGAGAGTCATAGACTCCCCCCCTGGATAGGACGCCAGTCTATCGCAGGGTTAACCCCCAACACAAGGTTGGTACCCCCTTTTACACCTGGGTGGGGTGAGAAAAAATAGCCGTAAAGTGCCTTTTCCAAGGGCACAACAACCATAGCCGAAAGCTGGGATCGAACCCGCAACCTTTAGATTACGAGTCCAACGCCCTAACCACTAGACTACAGCGGCGGCTTATAAAAGAAGAAATCCAATCAAACTCCCCTCCTTCCTCCCCTAACAGAAATCCGATGCCCACCTGTGGAGATGCCTGCCCAGGGCTACACCCTCAGCCGCAATGACGAGGTGGGCAGCCGGCTGGAGATCGTCTGTCGGGAGGGCTATCAGCTGCAGGGGGAGTCCGTCCTCACCTGTCTCCCCAGCGGCTCCTGGGATATGCCTCTGCCCACCTGTTACCTGCTGAGAGGTGTGGGGGTGGTGGGGGGAGGGGGGTGTGGTGGTGGGGGGTGTGGTGGGGTGTGGTGGTGTGGGGGGGGTGTGTGGGTGTAGTGTGTGTGTGGGTGTGGGTGTGGGTGTTGGGGTGGGGGGGGAGTGTGTAATGTGGGGGGGTGGGGGGGTGTAGTGTGGGGGTGGGGGGGTGTAGTGTGGGGGTGGGGGGGTGTAGTGTGGGGATTGGGGGGTGGGGGGGTGTAGTGTGGGGGTGGGTGGGTGGTTGTAGTGTGTGTGTGTGTGTGTGTGTGTGTGTGTGTGTGTGTGTGTGTGTGTGTGTGTGTGTGTGTGTGTGTGTGTTAGTGGGGGAACGGGGGTAGTGTGTGTGTGTGCGTGTGAGTGTGTGTGTGTGTGTGTGTGTGTGTGTGTGTGTGTGTGTGTGTGTGTGTGTGTGTGTAGTGTGGGTGGGTGGGTGGGTGGGTGGATGTGTGTTGGGGGGGGGGTATGGGGAGGGGTTGTGGGTGTAGTGTGTGAGTGTGTGTGGGTGGGTGTGTGTGTAGTGTGTGTGGGGGGTGGGGGGGTATGGGGTGTGGTGTGTGTGTGTGTGTGTGTGTGTCTGTGTGTACATTCCAACTTGCTGAAACTATTTATTGGTATTGATTGCTTGCTTGCAAGCGCTTTGATTTGTTTGGGGTTGCTGTTGTGTTTGTTTTGGGGGGGTTTTGCAAGATATATCGCTATATTAATTCAATGTATTGTTGTTGTTATTGTTATTGGTAGTAGTAGTAGTAGTAGTAGTAGTAGTAGTAGTAGTAGTAGTAAAGAAGAAACGCAGATGGACCCGTGACCTTGAGGTAACGCGTGGGCGGGGTAGCCTAGTAGTTTAGAACATTGCGCTCGCAATCTGAAGACCCGGGGTTTGAATCCCGTTCATCGGGATTTTTTTTCTCTCCTGGAGTTAACATCAGTACAGACTCCACCTCCCCACCCCCCACCCCCCCCCCCTTCCAAAAAAAAATCCTTCAGATGAGGCTATAAACTGAGGCCACGTGTGCGAAAGCTTGCAGAACATCTTGCGCACACGTTAAATCCTGTTCCGCTTTTTGAAAGAGTAGGCTGTTACGTGCTGGTGGGAACAGATGACAAAATATACAAAACTGCATACACACAGGAACTGGATGTAAAAAAAAAAAAAAAAAAAAGCACATGAGTGCTTTTTCGATTATCCTCGCAAATAAAAGAATAAAAGAAAGTATGCACCTGCGTAGAAAGCGAGAAGAGACAGGTTTGGTCCTTGTTTTAACTTGTAGGTGATGTTCGTTTGCTTGTTTGGTTGGTTGGGGGAGAGGGGGGGGGGGGGCTTTGTTGTTATTTGGTTGGTTGGTTGGTTGGTTTTATCTGGTTGGGTTTTTGTTGTTGTTGTTTTCATTTGGGTAGGAGCGGGTGAATAGGGTTGTTTCCGTTTGGGGTTTTTTTGTTTTTTTGTTTTATGTTGTTGTTTTGGGGGGGGGGGGGTTGGGGGGGGGTTTCTTTTGTCTGGGTTTTTTTTGCCGGGGGGGGGGATTATAGGTGGGGAGGAAGGGTGGGTGGTGGTTTTGGTTGTTGGTTTGGGTACGGGTTTTTTTGGAGGGGTGCGTCTGTTTGCCTCTGGCACAACTTTACCCCTCATTTATCAGCTCGACAGAGAAAGCGAGATCTTACTCTTAGAACCTAGGCACAGACATCTGTTCTTTGTTTTCTCCATTTCGTTGCTTAATATGATCATGTCAGGGTCTCTCTTTTTTTTCTCTATTCCAGACGTGGACACCATGTGTGTGAAATCGGTGACCAAGAAGAATGTAGTTGTCCCCCCTGGCGATCACTTTCCGGGAGACAAAACTGCCCTGGCTTGTCGCCCTGGATACCAACCGGAAGGGGATATGACGTCATCGTGTCTGAACGATAGAACATGGATGGAGCCTGTGGGAGAATGTCGCAGTGAGAATCATCCCTCCACCTTCACCACCACCACCACCATTACCACCATTATCACCACCACCACCATTACCACCATCATCACCTCCACTACCATTACCACCATCACCATCATTAGCGCTGTCATCATCATCATCACCGCCACCACCATCATCATTTCCACTACCAGCACCATCATCACCACCATTACTTACGCCATCATCACCACCACCACTTACTGCCACCACCGCCACCACCACCATCGTCGTCGTCGTCATCATCATCATCATCATCATCATCATCATCATCATCATCATCATCATCATCATTACTACCAACAACAAAAAATCACGTATTTAGTGTCACTGTATGGACACAGATTTTTGAAGTCTTGATTTTGTATTTAGTTTATGTTCCATAGTATTTCTTTCATGACAGCAACATCATTTTTGTGTCCAGAATCCTAGTTTTAAATGAAACTCGCTTGTTAAATTTGTTTTCCATCATTTACCTCATGAATGCTGCGTTACTTGGATAGGTGCGGGTGAAAAGCAGGATTACATTAATCTATCATCATCATCATTATCACCATCATCATCGTCGTCGTCGTCATCATCATCTTCTTCATCATCATCATCATCATCATCATCATCATCATCATCATCATCATCATCATCATCATCATCGATAAGAATTGCCAGTTAAGAACTGTTTGGAGGGTGGAGGGGAAAAAATGTATCAGACTGGAAAAGCAGTAAAGAAGCATAAAAGATATGTCAGGGTGAAAAAACAAGGGAGATGGGGGGGGGGGGGACGGTGATGGAAACAAGGGGCAAATGACCTTTACCTCTTACCTACCCAAAAAACCAGTCGTCTTGATACAGTCTAATCCTGACACATACACATGCTGCCTTCACCCCAAAATCAATCTTCTTG
>CM060323.1:38742238-38744738 GCA_030674155.1 Stramonita haemastoma
TGAACAACAAACCAGAAATAACATCACCACAGGACTATGATGGTTCAAAAGTAGACGATCCCCGAAGTCGGAATGTGGCTTACTTCAGTAGTGGAGGGAGAGGGGGGTGACGGTCGCATAGGTATAAATCTCACCGTTGGTGAATCTCGGAACTCTAACCGAGGAACCAAATAAAAATTGTAGGTAATCTTTTTTTTTCATAGCTGCTGAAATACACATAATTTTTATTTGATCTTGGCTACAAAAGTACAGGAGTTCATGTCAAATATTGTGGAGAATAGTGGGTAAAAAATAAATAATGAGAGGAAGAATACTTGAATGGTAAGTCTCTTGATCATGGGCTATCAATTGCTGTTTTGTCTAATGGTGCATAACCAAGAAAGTTACTTCCATGTGTAATTTTATTCCTGTTATATAATATTTGAAGAACCCTCAAACTTACATTTGTAAATACATAAACCATAATTATTATGTTCAATGTTCACGCCTTTTGCATTGAAAGTATGATTTCTTCACTGTTTTCCTCTTTGGCTGTTTTTATGTTTGTCTTTTTCATGACATTTTTTTTTATTTCCTAAGAATTTGTTTTTGTACTTCAGTGCCACGTACTACAACGAAGACTATCATCTTCAGCGATGCAGTAAATACGACAACAATTATTGTCGTCTTTGTGTGTTTTCTGTGTGTAAGAATGTGTGTGTGCATTTGTGTGTGTGTGTGTGTGTGTGTGTGTGTGTGTGTGCGTGTGTGTGTGTGTGTGTGCGTGCATGTGTGTGTGTGTGTTCCTATTTTGTAAGCCTCTTTGCCATGTCCCTTGTAACAACATTAAAGGGTATCAAATGCAGTCATTCAATTTCCTTGCTTAACGTCCGTTTTGATGGCATGATAGCCATAGAAGCTACCAGGATCTCTCTCTCTCTCTCTCTCTCTCTCTCTCTCTCTCTCTCTCTCTCTCTCTCTCTCTCTCTCTCTCTCTCTCTCCTCTCTCTCTCTCTAGTGAATGAATTTAACGCCAATGAGACTTTGTCTTTTTTTAAAAACAATATACTTGCACACACACACAAACAGACTTTAATGGACTCTCTCTCTCTCTCTCTCTCTCTCTCTCTCTCTCTCTCTCTCTCTCTCTCCCTCCCTCTCTCTCTCTCTCTCTCTCTCCTCTCTCTCTCTCTCTCTCTCTCCTCTCTCTCTCTCTCTCTCTCTCTCTCTCTCTCTCTCTCTCCTCTCTCTCTCTCTCTCTCTCTCTCTCTCACACACACACACATACCTCAAACGAAACATCCCTGCCCTTCCCGCCTCCCTCACCCCCCTTACACCCCTAAGCATGTTCATCAAAATGACCAACAACAAAAATTCCCTAAATGCTATTCAAGTCAAATATCTCCTTGTCTACTTTCACTTTGGGAGAGAACACTTCCTCCAGGAAAGGATCGTAGCCATACAGATCAAACTCCAGTTTGAACAGCTCCCTGATCTTGACCCTATCCTCCATAGGAACCGTGTTCCACGCTGATGCCAGCGCCATTTTTCTTTGCATCACCTGCGCTGACGTCCGCTCACGTGACCCGGCTTCCGCGGACGCTGATTGGTCCCTTTGCTGATCTTCCACGCGGAAGATTTCTTTGGTTTTGTTGTGGGCTTCCAGGACAAGGTTGCGAAGGTTCATCCGTTTGAGGTCGTTGGTGTGCTCCCATTTGAGAGGGAAGGGAAGACGAATGCTGATTAGGCCTCGTATCTGCAGCGCTCGCCAAGTGCGGAGAAGGATTTTGTACTTGCTGATGCATCGGCCTCTGGACAGGAAAATGAAACAGCAATGGGTTGTAGCGGTTTATAAGGTAAAGGTAAGGTAAAGGTGTCCCATAACCTGTGTGGTCGGAGGGGAGCCATGCGTCAGAGACCTCAGCTTCTCTTGAGGCCAGCATGTTGAGGGCGGCACCCATCTCCTCTCCCTCGCTTTTTACCTTCCCTGACCCTTAAGAGGGCAGGTACCCATTTACAGCTGGGTGAACTGGGGGAACTGTACTGTAGCCAAGTCGCGCAAACGGTCACCTATCTAACTGGCAACCACGCTCGACGCTGCTAAACTGGGGGAAATCGAGCCCTCTGACCATTGAGCCATCCCGTCCGTAGGGGTTTATACTATATCATTTCTTTTGTTCGACTTTATTCTATTTCGCTCTTTTTTTTTTAATTTCATTTATTTCATTGATTGCTTGATTATCTTCTTTCAAAATTATTTATGTCACCACCCGCCATGGCGCAGTGGTTAACGCCTTGGATTCCAGACTGGAAGGTCGTGGGTTTGATTCCCATAAGAGTCATAGAGATTTTTCGGGTTCTGGCTGGCTCCTACATAGAGTGAGTGTGCTGTGGGCTCAGTGGGAAAACTGGGACTACACAGTCGAGCTTCATCCTTTTTACGGATGGAGTTTGAGAGTGTTGCTCCTATGCCCTGACCAACACTGCAGGTGTCTGTAAATCTCAGGCCCGTTTGATACCG
>CM060323.1:38749738-38754738 GCA_030674155.1 Stramonita haemastoma
TTTCGTAAGAGTAGGCCAGTGTGTGCCGGTGGGAATAGATGACAAGATTTACGAAACTGCATACACACGGGAACTGGATGTAAAAAAAAAAAAAAAAAGCACACGAGTGCTTATTCCATTATCCTCGATTCAAAAGATTATATGAATGAATAAAATTAATTAATTAATTAATCCTCGTCGTCATTTTCAACATCATCATCACAAAGTCGTCATCATCATCATTATCATCATCATGGTGGATCGGTGGTATAGGATGTAACGCGGTAATGCGCCTTGCCTCGAAAGCGAAAAGTCCGGGTCGAAGTGTGCGGTGGTTCGATTCCCTTTTGGGCCCAAAACTTTTCCCCCATCCATTAGACCATGAGTGGTGGTCTGGGTGCTAGTCTTTCAGATGAGACGATAAACCGAGGTCCTGTGTGTTACACATCCTTATTTAGCGCACGCAAAAGAACCCACGGCAACAATGGGGTTGTTCCTGGCAAAATTCTTTTTTTTTTTTAAAGCCACTCTAATAGGGAAACAAATACAGTTGCAGACAGAAAAAGATTGTCTGCAAAATTCTTAGAAATATCCAAGCAGGAACAATACAGTTGCAGATGAAAAATTTTTAAAAATAAATAATAAAAATGGGTAGGCGCTGCACTTATGGCGACACACCTCTCCCCGGGAGAGAGAGCAGCCTGAATTTCACGCAGAGAAATCTGCTTTGACATTAAGTGGTATAAAATAAAATAATAATAAAATAAATATAAAATAGTGACAAAACCTGGCGAATAAGAAGAGGAGGGCCTTGTCATATCCCTCTGGGACCTCCCGCACGTGGAAACGTTCTTTCCAGTTCACCCTGGCTAGGTCCATGTTGTTGCCTGCCGCTATCACCCTCCTCAGTAGCGTCGTCCCTGCCCGGTATAGAATAGAGAGCAGTGCATTGTGTGTGTGTTTGTCATTGTGTGTGTGTGTGTGTGTGTGGGGCATGTGTGTGTGGGGGCGTGTGTGGTGTGTGTGTGTGTGTGTGTGTGTGTGTGTGTGTGTGTGTGTGTGTGTGTGTGTGTGTGTGCTGTGTGTGTGTTGGGTGGGTGTGTGTGGGTGTTGTGTTGTGTGTGTGTGTGTGTGTGTGTGTGTGTGTGTGTGTGTGTGTGTGTGTGTGTGTGTGTGTGTGTGTGTGTGTGTGTGTGTGGGGGTGGGTGCGTGTGTGTGTGTTTGTGTGTGTGTGTGTGGTGTGTTGGGGGGTGTGGGGTGCGTGCGTGTTGTGTGTGTGTGTGTGTTGTGTTGTGTGTGTTGGGGGTTGTGCGTGCGTGCGTGCGTGTATGTGATGTGTGCTGTGTTTGTGTGTGTGTGTATGTGTGTGTGTGTGGGGGGGTGTGTGTGTGTTGTGTGTGTGTGTGTGTGTGTGTGTGTGTGTGTGTTGTGTTTCATACTCTATTCTTTTATTTCGACGATAATGAAATAGGTATTCATGTGCTTTTATTTTTACATAAAGTTCTCGTGTGTGTGCAGTTTTGTCTATTTTGTCATTTGTTCCCACCGGCACACAATGGACTACTCTTACAAAAAGCGGAACATGATTTAATGTGTGCGCAAGATGTTCTGCGTGCGTCTTGCACACACACATACACACACACACACACACTACACACTACACACACAACACACACACATACACATACACATACACACACACACAACACACCCATACACACATACACCCACACCCCCATACACCCACACATCCACACATCCACGCACCCACACACACACACATCCACACAATCCACACACCCATACCTACCCACACGGGCCACAGGGCAGTACAGCACAGTGGGGGTGCCTTTGGTGGGGAAGAGGAGGCGAGGCCCTTTGGCGGAGGGTGGAATGGCCACCACAGCCTTGTCACGTTCTCGCTGGCACACTTCCAGCATCCGTCTGTGACGTTGCTGGAACCTGGCCGTTAGGTTGACTGTCCATGTCTGCTGCTGCCTGTTGTGTGACTGGGGAAGGAGAGGAGAGGGGAGAGAGAGAGAGAGAGAGAGAGAGAGAGAGAGAGAGAGAGAGAGAGAGAGAGAGAGAGAGAGAGAGAGAGAGAGAGGAGGAGGAGGAGGGGGGTGGATATAGGTATAGCATGTGATACTATGGAAAAAGCGCGTACGTACGGATCCAAGCGAGGTACACACATAAAGAAATGTGTCTTGTTCTTATCTCTTTTTATTATTATATATTTATATATATATATATATATATATATATATATATATATATATATAATATATATATATATATCGAGGATAATGGGATAAGCACTCTTGTGCTTTTTTACATCCAGCCCCCGTGTGTATGCAGTTTTGTAAATGTCATCTGTTCCCACCGGCACACGATGGCCTACTCTTACGAAAAAGCGGAACAGGAATTAACGTGTGCGCAAGATGTTCTGCTTGCGTTCACACACGGGGCCTCGGTTTATACGGGCATGTGACAAGATCAAAAGGAGTAGTAAAAACAATACTGCAAGGCACTGTCCAAGGAGGAAGAAAAACAGAAGACCAAGGAAAAGATGGGGAGACAACATTAGCGAATGGACAGACCTAGAGCTCAATAGAAAGGCAGAACAGAGAGAGGAATGGAGGGGACTGGTTGTCAAGTCTTGAGAGGTGCCTCCACGGTCGCCAGACTAAGAGAGAGAGAGAGAAGAGAGAGAGAGAGAGAGAGAGAGAGAGAGAGAGAGAGAGAGAGAGAGAGAGAGAGAGAGAGAGAGAGAGAGAGGAGAGAGAGAGAAATAGATAGATAGATAGATAGATAGATAGATAGATAGATAGATAGATAGATAGATAGATAGATAGATAGATAGATAGATAGATAGATAGATAGATAGATAGATAGATAGATAGATAGATGTGTGTGTGTGTGTTGTGTGTGTGTGTGTGTGTGTGTGTGTGTGTGTGTGTGTGTGTGTGTGTGTGTGTGTGTGTGTGTGTGTGTGTTGTGTGGGTGTGTGTGTGTGTGGTGTGTGATTATATATATACATATCGTACCTTCTCTGGATACGGCTGTGCAATTTTTTCACCTGCAAAACAAATGAATTTACTTAATACAGAGGCACTGAAAATAGAAAACTATCACTGGCTATTTCATTATGCAAAGATAAATTCAAAATGTTAACATCATCTCATAAACAGGCGATATTCAAACATATTCCAGACGTCAGGCGCACACGAGCTAGCTACATTTACGGTTATTACGGACGTTCACGCGCGGACCTACACACACACACACGCACACACACACACACACACACAACACACACACACACACACACACACACACACACACACACACACACACACACACACACACACACACACACACACCATCACCACCACCAACACCACCACCACCACCACCATCACCACCAGTCTTCTCCCGCAGTAGCTTTCTCCACTATACACCCCACAGCAAGTGCGTAATCATCACTGCTTTGGTAACTGTACCACAACAATGATGTCCACTAAAAATGGGCGACAGGTAGAAAGACAGACAGAAAACAATGAGAACTACAGCAACAACAATAATCCACAGTAATTGATGACGACACCACACGAACAATAATGACGATGATGACACTAATAACAATGACGAGGAGGACGATTGCGTTGATAGAACAACGATGACGAGCAAGGGGGGGGATGAAGATATTATTATTATTATTATTATTATTATTATTATTATTATATTATTATTATTATTATTATTATTATTATTATGACGATGATGATGACAGTGATAGCTTATGATGATATAGAGGACAACAACTATGATAATGACGATTTTCACAACAACGAAAACACTCCCCAAAAAACCCCTAAATACTGTAATTCCATATTAGAAATCAGAATCGAAGATAATTTTACAACAAAATGTATGTGTACATTCGAATTTGCTAAAACTATTAATTGTTATTTGATTGCTTGTGTGTTGTCGAATGCAAGCGCTTTGATTTGTTTTTACGAGAAATAGCGCTATGTTGTCATCATTATTATAACAAATTTCAAATTTTTAAAAATATTTTAACCTCACCTTTACCCCACGGTTTGCCATAGACAAACACAGCCCAGCTGATTGTAGAATATTCCTTCCGTAGTGAGGCGATTACTGCCAAGACTATCAGAGACAGCACGCATGCTGCTATGCGTTCCTTCCTCAGCATTAACTTACGCATCGTTCCCATAGAGTTTAAACCAGCTGCTCCAACGTGTAGGCCTTACTTTCTTGGTTGAGCTTCGAAAGCACCGTAGAAAAAGTAGAGCCTATCACGACTCACTTGTGCAGCATGGTCCTGTTGTTTTGATGTTATAGTATAGTCTAGTCTAGTCTAGTCTCTGAGACTGCCAGCTGATGTTCAGAGTTCTGAGTCCGCCGCTTGTATACCTAACCACCGTTGATATTGTATGTCAGGTAGGTTTACTTTGTGTGCTGTAAAGGAAGACAGTGCATGTGTGTGTGCGTGTGTGCGTGTGTGTTGTGTGTGGTGTGTGTGCGTCGTGTGTGTGTGTGTGTGTGTGTGTGTGTGTGTGTGTGTGTGTGTGTGTGTGTGTGTGTGTGTGTGTGTGTGTGTGTGTGTGCACCGTGTGCGTGTGCCTTTTTTTTGCAGTCACAAAAGTGGCTTTAATCTTCCAACGACAGCCCTTCAAGAACCCGCAGACTTGAACACTCAGACACGAACTCGCCACAGGTATGGATATGAACTAGGAACCATACCTGAGATCACTATGAGCCCAGGTCACATAGAACCCTTCATCTGAGACTCTTTTTCATTTTTTTTTTTATAGTTCGTGCGTATGTTTACTGCATAAGTTTAGTGGTCATTACTTGTACTTGATGTGATTGATTTACTTTATTTGATTGTACTGCACAGTCAGTAAGGATGCCAATGAGAAGGCTGACGCCATAGAGGTTCAGTCAGTGTCATGTCTGTAAGACACAAATGAGATGAAGCTACAGAGGTTCAG
>CM060323.1:38764738-38777238 GCA_030674155.1 Stramonita haemastoma
AAAAAACAAAGATCTGAAAGAAAATGAAACACGCAATTAGATCAATAAAGAAAAAGAATATGTCAGTATAATAATCAGTTTGAAAGAGTGAAAAAAGTCAAAAAGCATCAGGCATTGTTTGTTATGGGGTTGTTGTTGGTTTTTGTTGTGTGGAGAGGGGTTGTTTGTTTTCGTTTGTTTGTTTTTTGTCTTTTGCGTCTGTCTATATCTTCATCTTTCTGTTTTCTGTCTCCCTTCTGATTTTCTTTCTTTCTTTCTTTCTTTACTTACCTCTTTCCTTCCATCCTTCCCTTCTCTCCTCTCCTTTCCTTCCCATCTTCCTTACCGGTTTTAGGAACAGGGCAGTAGAGGACGGTGGGGGTGGTGTTGGTGGGGAAGACAAAGCGTTGGTCAGCGTGCCTCATGCCCCAGTAGTAAGTGCTGACGTTCAGAGTCTGGCAGGCCACTTTCAAGCGGTGACGCCGCCGTTCAAATCTGGCCGCTATCGCCTGCCAGGGAGGGGGTTACAGGGTGAGAGGGGTGTCAGATATTGGGTGGAGTGTTACGTAAGTTGATGATGATAAATAATGATACTGTGACTTTTGGTGTTGGTGTTGGTGTTGGTGTTGGTGTTGCCGCTGCTGCTACCGCTGTTGCAATCACTATTCTACTCTTCTGTGCTCTATTCTACTCTGCTCTGCTCTGCTCTGCTCTGCTCTGCTCTGCTCTGCTCTGCTCTACTCTGCTCTACTCTACTTACTCTACTCTACTCTACTCTACTCTGCTCTGCTCTGCTCTGCTCTGCTCTGCTCTGCTCTGCTCTACTACGACGGTGATGATGATGGTGATGATGATAATGATGATGATGATAATGATGGTGGTGGTGGTGGTGGTGGTGGTGGTGGTGGTGGTGGTGGTGGTGGTGGTGGTGGTGGTGGTGGTGGTGATGGTGGTGGTGGTGGTGGTGGTGGTGATGATGGTGATGATGATGATGATGATGATGATGATGATGATGATGATGATGATGATGATGATGATGATGATGATGATAATGATGATGATGATGATGATGATGATGATGATGATGATGATGATGATGATGATGATGATGATGATGATGATGATGATGATGTTGCTGCTGCTGCTGATGATGATGATGATGATGGCGACGACAACGGTGTGAAAGAAAACAACCACAATGATAATGAAGATGATGACGGTGACGATGACGACGATGACGATGGTCATGATGATATCAAAGAATTGATAGTAGTTATTGCAGCTGCAGCAGCAGCAGCCGCAGCCTTGGTGGTAGTAGTAATGCCAACAGCAGCAGCAGCAATAGTAGGAATAGCAGCAGAAGTGGTAGTGGTAATACATAGTAGTAGTAGTAGTAGTAGTAGTAGTAGTAGTAGTAGTAGTAGTAGTAGTAGTAGTGTAGTAGTAGTAGTTAGTAGTTGTTGTTGTTGTTGTTGCAGCAGCAGCAGCAGCAGCTAGCAGCAGCAGCAGCAGCAGCAGCAGCAGCAGTAGTAGTAAGTAGTAGTAGTAGTAGTAGTGTAGTAGTAGTAGTAGTAGAGTAGTAGCATAATAGTGAGCAGCAGCAGAGTAGTAGTAGTAGTGTAGTAGCAGCAGCAGTACGTAGTAGTAGCAGTAGTAGTAGTAGTAGCAGCAGCACGCAGCAGCAGTAGTAAAGTAGTAGTATAGCAGCAGACGCAGCAGCAGCAGCAGTAGTAGTGGTAATACTCTCTCTCTCTCTCTCTCTCTCTCTCTCTCTCTCTCTCTCTCTCTCTCTCTCTCTCTCTCTCTCTCTCTCTCTCTCTCTCTCTCTCTCTCTCTCTCTCTCTTCGCTTGTTGGCGTTATTGCAGTCTGTACGATGGTCAATGGTTTAATGTGTTTGTTTTTTTTTCAAAGAGATCTTCCAGTACAAATTAATGCACGTAAGTACAATGAAGGAAATAGCTAACCTGGCGTTTTAGATTCCCCAGTATGTCTTGATCTTCTGGAAAGAAAAAAAAAAGCAAACAATAACCTCTGTAAACATTCACACAGGGTTGGGGGGCGTTGTTTTGTTTTGGTTTTTTTTGTGGGTTTTGTTTGTTTGTTTGTTGTTGTTGTTGTTTTGTTTGGGTTTTTTTGGAAGGGGGGGGGGGAGGGGTTCAGAGGTTCGTCGTTATTTGTTGATTATGTTAGAGCCCCAGCGGAATAAGGGACTGCATCAACCAGCCTCTACTGCCAGTCAGTTCATCTGCATGTTGATTAAACATTCTTTTCAGCAACAAACCTTTAGGAAGATATGTGAAAAGTACAGTTCCCAGAAGTCGAAGTACGGCTACCTAAAATGATTGGCAAAAAAACGGTCGTATACGCAAAAAATCTCACCATTGCTGAACCTCAGAGCTTTAGCTGAGAAGCGAAAAAACAAAACAAAACATTAAGACTAAGTAAAAGGAGAGAGAATTAGAAGGATGGAGAAATAAGGAAAAAGAGTGAAATGAAGGGAAAGACGGAATAGATGGAAGAAAGAAAGCACACACACGGACGCACGCACGCACGCGCACGCACGCGCACAAAACACACACACACACACACACACACACACACACACACACACACACACACACACACACACACACACACACACACACACAGAGTGTGATTTAGTAGGAGGTAAGATCACCTTGATTGAGCACAGTTCCGGAGAAACTTGAAACCTGAAACAGTTTTACGACCAGCAGGGTCACGCAGGTCACAGCAAGGGAAATAACTATGCCCCTTCTTCTCACACGAAGTCGCAATCGCATTGCTTGGTTGATGAAACCTACTGGCACATGAAAACCTTAGCGTCAGTTTCGTAAATAAAAAAAAAAAAAACAGATAATAATTTCTCTGAAGTTTTTTTTAAGGTTTATTGTTTTTTGTGAATATTCTACCGCATTTCAGTTTTAGTCTGAAAATGTTAAAAGCATCTTTATAAATCATTCACTGACAATTTATTTGTTGGTTTGTTTTTATTTCAGGCACAAGCAGACGACACATATACGTGCAGAAAATTGGTTGTTGAAAGTTATGTTCTTTGCTTGCAGTATATGCGGTACCTTTCTCTAAATAACGGTAAGTAAAAACAGATCTGTTTTAAAATGTTGTTTGCAACACCGTCAATAATAACGGCAACAAAAGACAATAAGACTTCATCAGATGATGGGTTAATTAATTAGTGAAAGTGATCGAGACTTTGCAGGTCGAATATGTTGATCAAAGCTTCAGTGTGACTAATTTTTGGTCTCTAAATAAATTCATAGAAAAGAAGCATGAGTAATCTGTGATTTGATTATGTGTCTAAAGCCCTCTGTTGTATTTTTTTGTTTTGAATTTGGTTTGGTTTGGATGTTGTATTTTTAACTTAGGATATTAGATTAAGCTACCTAGCTGCAGACTTCAGTAAAATAGCCTGGCCAAAGAGGAAAAAACAGAAATTAACATTGATATGATTAAAATGAAAAATGAAGTAGGCTATCAGATCTTTAAAAAAAACACAACAACAACAACGTCCAGCAACAAAGAAAAACAAAACAAACAAACAAAAAGAAAAGCACACAGACATTATTCTTCTTCCATCTCATTCGCCTTCCAAACCCAAGTGAAATACTGATCTACATCAAAATAGATTCAATCATGTTCAGCTGATAATGATGAGAACAGTAATAGACTTTCTCTTGGCTATGGGGGTAGAGATTTTTTTTAACTACCAAGCTGGCAAGCGCGCACGTCTTTCATTAAAACTTACCCACACTAGATCTAGGGGCCTGGCCTATTATGAAAAACGTCAGAATGTGCACTTTATAATCTATTAACAATCGACAGTAAGACACACGCAGACTGAAAAGCTTAAGAATACTACACAGAAAATATGATCCTTAAGCAACTGGACGTCGTTTGCCACATTTTGCCGTAGATCATAGAAAGTAGGTACACCAGTAAGCTTACAGACCTTGCTCCTTACTATGTCAGTTTAGAACATAATGTGACCATATCGACACATGCGTAACACAGCCATGAAAATGTCTGGAGAAAAAGTGCCAACCTGCACGTAAGCTACTTTGTCGTAAATTTTGACACGCCAGATGATTGACACAAAATCAATAGCACGCACACAGGCACGCACCGCACGCACGCGCGCACGCACACACACACACATACACGCACGCACGCGCGCGTGCACACACACACACGCACGCACACACACACAAACACACACACACACACACACACACACACACACACACACACACACACACACACACACCACACACACACCACACTTGACATAGATACAGCCAGTAGATGAATCAAAAAAGCAAGAAACTGCTGCAGGAACCAACAGCTGTATTAACAGGGACCTTGTTCTACGGCAGCTTAGACTAACATCCTAATAAAATGATACTTACGAAAATTGATTTTGAATATTGACACTTGAGAGTGATTATTTCCTATGCATATCTTACACTAAAAAGCCAGATATATTTTAAACGGTGTTACCAAACTAATTTTGAAAACGGTCACCAGGCTGTTTATTCTTAGGGTAATGTACAACTCGTATATTCCAGTCAACTCAGACAGCGATCATTGAAAAGATGTGTGGCTCTTGCGTTTGAGCTCGTAGCACATTTTGAATTAGAGTGAGAAATTGTGGTAGGTTACATGTACAGTAAATTGAATATTTGAAGACGAAAGTTTCTCATCAGTTGATCTGAAAGGACAAACGTGTAGGCACAGTCGAATAAAACATGAAGGATGTTATTATTATTTTTTTTATTATTTATTCTTTATATCGAGGATAACAGAATAAGCACTCATGTGCTTTTTTTCATCCGGTCCCCTGTGTATGCAGTTTTGAAATATTGTCATCTGTTCCACCGCACACGATGGCTACTCTTACGAAAAGCGGAACAGGATTTAACGTGTGCGCAAGATGTTCTGCGTGCGTTCGCACACGGGCTCGGTTTAAAGTCTCATCCGAAGGACTTTTGGGAAGTGGAGTCAGCACTGATGTTAACTCCAGGAAGAAATTTCCTCGACGGACTCGAACCGGTCTTCAAATTGCCAGCGCAATGTTCTGACCACTAGGCTATCCGCCCCTATGATTTGAATATGACACTTGAGAGTGATTATTTCCTATGCAATCTTACACTAAAAAGCCAGGGTGTCGAGAGCTTAGCCACACATTGTACACAGTATTTACAACTGCATTGGAAAAAGGGTGTGATGGGATCAGATGTTTTTCGTAACTTGATAGGTTACAGAAATGGAAAGACGAAACATTTTGAACATCTGTCTGACGTCAATGCAAGAGATCATTAAATGACGTATTATCTGGGTCTCAGTGTATCAAAACTAATGCCATTAAAAGCCTAATTATTCAATTCATCTTTCCGCACAAACATGTCACCCACACACATTCCACCCTCTACAAACAGAATGAGGCAAGCTAATGCTACAACAGGCAAAGAACAAGAAAGGTTTTTTTCGCCATAAATAGGCCTATATACAAAGAATTTTTTAAACGACGCAAAACGCATTAATCCGACCTCCGGTGTAATGTTTGTTGTATCTGTAAAATACACAACATAGGATAGAATGGCAGTTTTCAAGCCGCTATTTTTTTTCTATTCAAGTTCAGTATATTCAGATTTCAAGTTCAGGTATCAGGGACTGTAAGCACCGCTGGAAAACACAAATGCTGATAACCAATCCACACTGCTCCTGATCTCGCATTGCCTGTTTTTATACTACCATGCTGTAAAATTCACAGGGCTGCACAAACTTTGCTCACACCATAAACAAAGAGGCGGGTTCTTGCAATGGCACTGTTACGACAACACAGGGTTTAGGATAGATCGAAAATGTACCACCAGAAGAGATAGATGGGGGGAAAAAAAAGTGGGGGGAGGGGGGTGTGTGTGTTAAGAACAAGTTTATGTTGCTCAGCCGATAAAACCAACGAGCACTATACCTGTAATCCTTTCGATTCGCTTCCTTCGTCTCTCCCCAAAAAACATAAAGAAAGGGAAGAAAAAAGTAATAGAACAGGGGGAGCTAGAGCTGTTACGAATGTCAAATGCTCTCTGAAAAAAAAAAGGAATGAAAGTGTGAAATACCTGTTGCCACATAAGTAAATATTTATCAATCATAATCTCAGTGTTAGATCATTCATTTTTCTTGTACATCATGAGAAATTGTCGCGTAAAAAGTGCCTTCACTTTGTAAACTAGTCGGATAGTGTAAAGAAATCGAACTGTACTCCATTTGCATCACGTAAGCTGTCTGCACGGAAATGATTGATTTCCGATAACTTTCACTTCCAGCGAATGTAATGGGGTATTTCTCAAAGTTTTTATGTTTTGTGTGTATAAGCAAGCGCCAGATTCCTTATTTCTGATGTTGAATTATGAACTCTGAATGCTTTAACGTTTCTGGACGTGGTGACCCTTATCACAGAGACACAACTTATGGCCTCGGCTTCAGAATCGCCAAAAAAAAAGGGGAACTGTGGGGGAGAATTGTTCTTTTGAGGATGAAAGCAATCTGACTAGTACAGTTTATGACCAGCGATGCCAAATTATGGGACTGTCTTGGAAAATGCATTTCATGTCATTTATTCGTAGTGTATGTGTAGAATGAGTCAGATGATGTTCAATCCTGTTGATGTCCGGTTAAGGTGTGACGTCACTTGCAACATCCATTTTTATTTTACCAGAAATAATGTATTATCTACCTTTTCCTCAGAAAAGCGTGTGTGTATATATATATATATATATTATATATATATATATATATATATATATATATATATATATATATATATATATATATATATAGTCGTGTTTTTATATATTTATATATATATATAATATATATATATATATCTGTCTCTGCGTGTGTGCGTGCGTGCGTGTTCTGCAATTTTATCCAAGCAGTGGTCAGCTTTGTTCCCTCGGTGGACAAGGTAAAAAGAAAAAAGAGAACATTGCTGATGACATCACATCAGACTTAACTTCAGTAGGGTTGAACTTATGCCTGGCAAGAATCGATAGAGAGAGTGTCCAGTGCAATGCCGCCAGCAAGCGATAGATAGACAGCCTGCAACTTGGGCACACCACAGCTAGCTCCGGTCGATAAGAACACAGGTGCAGCTGTGCTTCGCTATGCTGTAAATGCCAAGAATGGTCGTTTTGGGATGGTGGGAGGTGTGTGTGTGGGGGGGGGGGGGGATGAGAGAGGTGGACAGAGGAAAGAGGGGGGTATTCTTTTGCAGAAGGAGAGCAAAATGCGTGTGCGCGCAAACTGAGATATACATACATAAATAGGCTACGCGTGCGTGCATGTGTACACATCCATACTTGCATGCAGTCCGAAGCGCTAACGTACATGTATTTATGCACACACGCACGTTACATGTTGGCACACACACACACACACACACACACACACACCACACACACACACACACACACACACACACACACCACACACACAACACACACACGCACACCACACACACACACACAACACACAACGCAGCATGCATGCATGCACACATACATACGCGCAGGCACGCACGCACGAACGACACACACACACACACAGCATGCATCATGCACACATCATACCGCAGCACCCACACGCACCACACACACACACACACACTACACACCACACACACACAACACACACACACACACACACACACACACACACACTCTCTCTCTCTCTCTCTCTCTCTCTCTCTCTCTCTCTCTCTCTCTCTCTCTCTCTCTCTCTCTCTCTCTCTCTCACACACACACACACACACACACACACACACACACCACACACACACACACACACACACACACACACACACACACACACACACACATATGGATATTGCAACGGCAGCTTTTATTATACCTACCCCTTTGACATATAACTTCTATGTTACAACAACTGTATCAAATTTTTCGAAGCCTAGTTAAGACACGTTTATCATGCAATGCCCTTGCTAATCAAACATGGCCTAAAGGTGAACCACCTATGCAGTAAGCAAGAGAAGTCGCAGGTTCCATCCTGTTTTGCATCCAAAAGTTTGCCCATCCACTAGACCTTGAGTGGTGGTCTGGGTGCTTGTCTTTCTGACGTGATCTCGGCAAGTTCATTTATATCAGCAAATTACTAGGTGGTAAATGTTTCGGTTACGTTTAAAGTTGTACACTGTCTGCAGCTGAGACTGAGATTTGGATGCCACTTTTTTTTGTTGTTGTTCAGATAAAAGTGTGTGTGTGTGTGTGTGTGTGTGTGTGTGTGTGTGTGTGTGTGTGTGTGTGTGTGTGTGTGTGTGTGTGTGTGTGTGTGTTGTGCGTGCGTGTTCTTATTATCTTCAATCATCACGTAATCGTTCCTTGAGTGTGTGTATGTAGTTAAACGTCTTGATTTGTGGAATTCGAGATAATAAGTACATACACAAAATTTCACCATTGGTGGATCGGTGGTTTAGAGGTAACGCATTTACCTACAAAGTGAAAAGTCCTGGGTTGAAAGTGTGTGGTGGTTCAATCCCTGTTTGTACCCGAAACATTTACCTTATCCACTAGACCGAGAGTGGTGGTCTGGGTGCTAGTCTTTTGGATGAGACAATAAACCGAGATCCCGTGTGCAACACGCATTTATCACACGTTAAAGAACCCACGACAATAAGGGAGTCGTCCCTTTCAAATTTTGTTTAGAAAAAGCCACCCTTAATAGGGAAACAAATACACATGAAAAAGAAAAAAAAAATCAGTGGCGCAGCCCTTGTGGCTACGCGCTCTCCCTCGGGGAGAGCAGCCCGATTTTCACGCAAAGAATTCTGCCGTGACGTAAAGTGGTATACAATACAGTACAATCCAAAACAATGCAATACAATACACATAAAAAGCAATGTAAGAAAATCTTTTTTTTCAGGATAAGGGAGAACTTATGTAAACCAGATTCTTGACAGAACCTATTCAGTATTGTGCTTGACAGGCCCACACAAAACTAGAGTTCTAAATTTTGAGCTTTAAAAAGTTTCTAGTTGTTGACTACCGAGTAAAAAATATCTTGAGCTTTGAAAATCCTTACTTTAATTTTAGTCCTGGATAAAACTATCTACGACACAGTAGCAACAAAAAAAATTTTTAATTAAATAAATGCACAGGACATCAAAATGCAATATAGACAAACCAATGTGAAAATGCTAGAATGTTGTTTACCACGAAAAATTTAGATACTGGCTGTATTTTTTTTAAACTATTATTCAAACTGCCAAGGGCTTTAAAAACGTACGATGAAAAAATCTAAAAGCCGATTTGTTGGGGTGGTTTTTTTTTCATTAATTAAGATTTTGAAAAGAACTTGGTCTAACTCGGCTGTATAACTGATGTACTTCTGTGCATTGAAAAATAATATATAGTGAGGCAAACTTTCAGAAAAAATCTGTCAGCAACTCTGTAGAATAAACAAGAAAGAAAAGGAAAGGAAAGGTGGGCGAAGGAAAGAGAGAACCAGCTCTGGAGCAGGCGGCCTACTCCTGTTTGAACATAAAAGTGAAAGGTTCAAGACTACTTTGTTACAAGATTTTTAGGAAACTCTTTCAAAAGTTTAACAGAAAAAGAACTGATTTCCTGTCATCGTACGCTTTTTCCTACGTTGTTTTGTTTTTTGTCTGCTACCAGCTTGATAATAAAGAGAAAGGTGATGCTTTGAATGACATCGTGATTTCTCTGTCAAAAATGACACTTTCTGCCATGACAGGTGCCAAACTAACATTTAAAAAAGAGCATGAACAGCCCATTCGCACCAAAATCAAAACAATATAAACAAATCTCTGCACTGAGTTATTAATATTATGGTTTGTTTGCTTTTTTCACTCCATATAGTATAGTCTTAGGTCATGTTCTGATTTATTCAGTAACCATCACAAGGCAGTCTAATCATTCTCTAAGAACTAATTGTTGCCAAACTGCTGCTGTGTTGTTTTTTTTAATCTATTTAATTTTAAGATTCAACAGCAAAATTTTCAAGTTCTAGAAAATACTATTTCCACAAGCTACATAGTTCAGTTTACACTCGATTTGTCCTTTTAAACAGCTTACGGCATTCAGAAGCATTGCCACTGAAGTGTCATATATTTTGTGTTTTTCAACGTTTCCGATGGAGCATAGCAAAAACAGTCAGACATTCCCACATTTTTATTACGCATTCAATTCTTTAAGTTGTTTTTGAAAAGCCCCTTTTTTCATGATAACAATTTTGAGGCGGAACGTTTTTTTTCTCTCTTATTCTACCATAGTTTTCATGCATTTTATCCACAATAGGGAAATGTCTTGAATCCCAATGTCCCAACATGACGAAGAAAAGAATCCTGGCTAGTAAGTGGTACACGAAGAAAGGGATAGTAAATAGGTGTCCAGGGAGAACATTATCAATATAAATATAACACACTCTTCTATCTAGCACATACATGCAAGGATCTTCAAAATGTATATAAAGCAAAAGAGGCAGTGATGTCACCAGTGTTCAGTCCAGCAAGCAATAAAGGTGTTTCACAGTGCATATTAAATCACTTGGAGCAGACAGCACAGGCGATTACCTTGTTGTTAACGTAAGGGGGACAAGGCAGACTTCCACACTGGGCGAGAGTGAAATACAGCAGACGACCATTGTTGTTGGTAATACTGTGTTCTTCACTTCCCAACTGGGAGTTCACGCAGATGAACTCGCTGGATGATTTCTGGTTGTAGTAGCCCGCCATCAGGAAGCCGCTGTACTGCAGAGTCCACCCCGCAGCACAGACGTTGCTGCCAGGCACCATGACCGTGGTGGACTGCAGTGGCCGACACACGGCACACACCGGGTCCGTGTCCTGCTTACTGTCGTGAGTCTCGTACTCTCCTCCATACAGATAGGTGTAGGTCGTGCCGGCAGTCATGTTGAGGAGAGTGGGAGACATGGACAGGCACAGCATGCTAGATGCACCCCCCTGGTGGTCTTGATAGGAACCCCCCAGCACGCCTGAATACACGGTCTCTGAGGAGCTGGGGCAGGTCAAGCTCCCCCAGTGGACAAAGGTGGAACCGCGGGCCGTCTGTATGTCTTGACGCTGCTGCGTTGCTGCTAACTGCAGCGCGTGAACGTCAGCGGTGAGTTGAGTCACCTGTTGTGCCAGGTGGTCCGTGACCACCCCTAAGGAGCCGTGATCGTCTGAACGAACGGACCGCACATGCTGGGATGAATCCCCATCCCTCTTCTGCTCAAAGGAATAGGGTTCTGTGCCCTGCTTTTTGTTCATAGACTTCAGCATGTGTCGCAGTTCTCCCACTTCGGCGTTCAGGCTGCGATTGTCTTCCGCCACAGACCCAGTCTCTGTCTGTGCCTTCTGCAGTGCCTCAATCTCCGCCTCATCTCCCGCTTCTCTTTCTGAAGAGCATGGACGTCCTCCTGCAGAAGTTGAATGTTGTCTATCATCACTTGTCTCTCTTTCTCCCACTGGTCGTGTTCACGTTTCAGCTGACCCTGGTGGTCGGCCATGAGTCTTTCCAGCTGACTCAGTCTTGAAAGGAGCTGGAAATCTGGGGGAGACTGATTCTGATAGGCCGTTATAGCTGGAACGATGGAGGAGATCCATAGCCATACAACGCTTCGCAGAAACATGACTTGGTTAGCTTTGGTAGAGCGCGGTAGTAGGAACGCTGCTTTCTCTAGTCCAGAGGAGTTTTCAACAAGAACGTCGTTGTCATTTTTATCTTTAAGTATCCTCTGAGGCCTCAGAAATAAGGTATACACATCCGTGATTTTATCTCAGACATGTAGAGATAAACCACGCCTTTGATTCGGTGAAAATGTTGTTCCTGTGAAGAACAGACTCCGGGTGTGTTAGGAAAGAGAGATAGACACACTCTTGGTTCGGTGAATAGGTTAATCCGTTGGTTTTCCATCCATAGTTCTGGAACAGTTACAGGAAAAAGTAGATTGTGAACTTTAGATCAATGCGTGGGAATTCGTGCGCATGAACTCGGTGGTATGAGTTTGTGCTGGCGTTTACCATGGTACACAAAAGAAATTAATCATACGCACACTCATACGCAAAATATGTGTACCTACTTGTACACACACGCGTGCGCGCGCGCGCGCGCCACACACACACACACACACACACACACACACACACACACACACACACACACACACACACACACACACACACACACACACACACTTTAGTTTTCTCTGCCGATGACAGGTTATTTGCCAGAAAGGAGAGGGGGAAAAAAAGAAGACAAAGACTACATTCTGAGCACCAAATTAAGCGAAACACCACAAAAAGAAAAGTAACGACAAATCCTAACCAGCGGCTCGCGGTGTGTGTTTAAGACTTAACGGCAAAAAGCAATATTTCTCAACAGATTTACTCGGTCTCGAGGATTTAGACTAAGAACAACGTTAACTGGATATCCGTCCAATCCCT
>CM060323.1:38789738-38807238 GCA_030674155.1 Stramonita haemastoma
ACACACACACACACACACACACACCACACCACACCACACCACCACCACACATACACCAGAACAAACATCCAAACCAAAGAGAAATGAAACAGATAAAATCAGGCAACCCCCCCCCCCCCCCCCCCTATAAAATGTTAAAGCCCAACCAAACACCATCAGTATCAACAACAACAATAACCACACGCCAACTCACTCACTCACACAACACACACACACACACACACACACACACACACACACACACACACACACACA
Source organism: Stramonita haemastoma (assembly GCA_030674155.1). Lineage (NCBI taxonomy): Eukaryota > Metazoa > Mollusca > Gastropoda > Neogastropoda > Muricidae > Stramonita > Stramonita haemastoma. The sequence goes on from CM060323.1 coordinate 38,789,994, forward strand.
CACACACACACACACACACACACACACACACACACACACATAGCAAAATCATCCATCAAGGTCTAATATCTTATCAAGTCATCAGCAAATTGTTATCCCTTAAAAGTAACATCAAGAGATGAATATAAATGACCATATAAACTGTGGTCATACCATATTTATAATGATAAAAATGACTATCAGTGATACATTCATCTATCTGTCCCTCGCACACATGCTACATGTAACATTTTAAATTCAGTTGTAACACAAGCCACAATACAAGTACGTTGGAATGAAACTGTAAAGAGTGATGTTATATCACAAGCAAATGTACACGTTTACAAGTCTTGTTCTATACACTTATCTATGAAATATTTTTTTAGATGTGCTTTAAAATTATCTTTGTTTTTGATACATTTCAAATTTTTTGGTAGCTTATTCCATAGGTCGCTACCTGAATATAGTAGGCTTGATTTATATAGATTATTTCTGGGTCTTGGAAATGTCAGCAAATGGTTGTGTCTGTGTTGATTGATTTTGAAAGTATTGGTAATCTTGGGAGGTGCAGTTTGGTTAACAACTTTTTGCATAAACATGGCTTTATTGAAGGAAAGTCTGTTTCGAAAAGTCAGGACGTTTATTTTCTTATAATCCTCAACTGTCAGGGTACTTGATTTTAACAGGACAAGTTTTACTGCTCTTTTATATAAACGATGAATGAATTTCAAGTTCGTTTCACTACAGGTATCCCATATTTGACAGGAAAAAGAAAAAGAAATAATCTATATAAATCAAGCCTACTACCCATGTGTGTTGTGTGTGTGTGTGTGTGTGTGTGTGTGTGTGTGTGTGTGTGTGTGTGTGTGTTTGTGTGTGAGAGAGAGAGAGAGAAATAGAGTGAGTGATTGTGTGTGATAGCGCGCGTGCACACACACACACACACACACACGCACGCACGCACGCACGCGCACACACACACACACACACACACATTGTTTGTATTGTCTGTTTTGTCATGTGTGGACATATATTTTCAGTATAACCACACCACGACACAAGCTACGCTACACCACATGTTTGATACCAATATTCATGTGTTTGTCAGGGTTTTTTTTTAGTAGTTTGTCCTTTTTTTTCGTTCCTCAGCTAGAGCTCTGAGGTTTACCAAAGCTGAGATTTTTGTGTAAGCGACCTTTTTTTTCACCACCCTTATGATAGCCGCCGTCTTCGGGGATACAGTTTGGGAATTGAACCTATCAATTTTGCCAGGACAGTCTGAAGGTACCTCTCTGCTGTTTCCGACTTTCAAACTGTCGTGGGTTCTGTTGGCATGCACAAGTCCATAAGCACAAGGGTCTGACTGGTTAAGAATCTCCTCCGAAAGACTTGACATTCGGTTCGATTTTCCTGTCAAACTGGGAAGATACGCCAATGCTGAGAACTGAACCGAGAACCTCACGGTTTACTTGATAGGCAGGTGAACGTCTAAGCCGTCCTGCCACCTTTCTGTGTGGTCTTGAATTCCTGTGCGTTGGTCAGTGCCATGAACTGTAGATGCCCTTCAAGTGTTGGAACAAACTCTTTTGACTTGACTATGTGATGTTATCAGATCCCTGTCTTTGTAGCGTGTTTAGTATCGACCACTGAAGACCTCGCGTGACAATGCTTCATTTAACTGACTGACTGACTGATAGTTTGTAGGACATGCCATTTGTCTGTCCATGCTTCTTCTTTCTTCTTCTTCTTCTTCTTCTTCTTCTTCTTCTTCTTCTTCTTCTTCTTCTTCTTCTTCTTCTTCTTCTTCTTTCTTCTTTCTTCTTCTTCTTCTTCTTCTTCTTCAATTCTTCTTCTTTTCTTCAAATTCTTCTCAAATTCTTCTTCTTCAAATTCTTCTTCTTCTTCAAATTCTTCCTTTTCAAATTCTTCAAATATCTTCTCTTTTTTTTTTAAATGAGGTATTGTTCTCACAGGAATAAAATAACAATCTTGTGGCCTACTAAAGCTATCACATCACCTGATATTAAAAAAAGGGGGGGGATATGCTGAAAAGTATTACTGCGATTATATATATAATTACGATTGGATGAGGGTTAAAAAAAAAAGAAAAAAGAAAAAGAAGCATAATTCTATCTCTGATAGTAATGAAATTTTTTTCCCCATTAAGTATACCATTACTATAGTCATCATTTGTAAACGAACGGGAAATCATGATGCTTTTACCATTTCAGTATACCATTACTATAGTCATCATTAAGTTGTAAACGTTCACGGTAAATCATGATGGCCGTCAATTAATTTAATGTGTCCACCACAGAACCACCTATGGGTCCATGTCAGAGTGGGTACAGGGTCCGGCAGCGGTCAAGCCCCGACGGCCCAGCCTGCCAGCCGGCCTGATAGCCCGCAACAACCCCACCCCCAAGTTCACCCACAAACGGCCACGGCGGGGTCACCAGCAGTACATCTACATGAGGAACAGCCTCCTGCCCCCTGCCCCGCCCCTCTTTGATGAACGCAGGGCTGCGGTGAGACCCACAGGCTTGGCTGATTGACTTACTGACTTGACTGACTGATTGTTACTGACTACTTGTTACTACTTATTTGACCTACTTGTTACTGACTTACTTGACTGGCTGACTTGTTACTGACTTATTTGACTGACTGACTTGTTGCTGGCATGCTTGTTACTGACTTATCTGACTGACTTGTTACTGACTTATCTGACTTTTTACTGACTGACTGACTTATTACTGACGACTGGCTGACTTGTTACTGACTGACTGACCTGTTACTGACTGACTTGTTACTGACTGATTTGACTTACTGACTTGACTGGCTGTCTTGTTACTGGCTGACCTGACTGACTGACTGACTTGTTACTGACTTACTTGACTGACTGACTTGTTTCTGATTTATTTAAATGACTGACTTGTTACTGACTTATTTCACTGACTTTCTTGCCACTGACTGACTTATTACTGACTTATTTGACTTACTTACCTGTTACTGACTTACTTGACTGACTTACTTGTTTCTAAGTTATATGACTGACTGATTGACTTGTTACTGACTTCTTAACTAACTGACAGGACTGATTTTTTTTTTTCTTTTCTCTCTCTTTAACTCCTCGAGTCGTTGGGGAAGTGTACTTAATTGTTCAGGCAATGTGTCTCTGACAAGTTGTACCTGGCGGAGCCAGACCCTCTCAGAATCGCAATGTGCATGCTGAGTATGATTGTGTCATTCAAACCACCGGCTAGAATGGGCCTACTCTTAACACACACACACACACACACACACACACACACACACACACACACACACACACACACACACACACACACACACACACACACACACACACAAAAGTTGGATGGCTTTTCAACGAGTGTATTTGCATGCTGAATCTCCGTTTTATAGTTTCATCCAAAAGACTTTTCATAGGAATGGAGTCATCAAAACCAGGACTTAATCCAGAAGGGGGGGGGGGGGGGGCGACACCTCAGTGAAGTCTCGAACCTGCGCTCCGTTTCCGTCAGATCAACACTTAAACGTTCTAACCACCTGACAATCCCTCCTGCTAGTACTCAGGATCTCAGACTCGGACATCCATTTTCTTGTTTCTTCTTCTTCTAAATCTTTTGTTAAGATTACATACATATCAGCGCAGTTTCTTTATACTTCGTGCACGCACGCATCCGTGTGTGTGTGTGTGTGTGTGTGTGTGTGTGTGTGTGTGTGTGTGTGTGTGTGTGTGTGTGTGTTGATTTATTTATCTTTTTATTTTATTCTGATTTTTTTTATCTCGAGGATAATTGAATAAACACTCATGTGCTTCTTAACATCTGATCCCCGTGTGTATAAAGTTTTGTAAATGTCGTGTGTGTGTGTGTGTGTGTTTGTGTTTGTGTGTGTATATGTGTATATGTGTGTGTGTGTGTGTGTGTGTGTGTGTGTGTGTGTGTGTGTGTGTGTGTGTGTGAGTGTGTGTGTGTGTGTGTGTGTGTGTGTGTGTGTGTGTGTGTGTGTGTGTGTGTGTGTGTGCGTGCGTGAGAGAATGAAGGGAGAGAGAGAGAGAGAGAGAGAGAGAGAGAGAGAGAGAGAGAGAGAGAGAGAGAGAGAGAGAGAGAGACACCGTGTAGTCATCTATTATCATTCACTCATCGCACGACTCGTCAGTGTCGTCATCGCCACCATAATCATCATCACCCACCACAGCCACCATTATCATCATCTACATCATCATTATCGTCGTCATCAAGATCGAGATCATGTACTGCATTTTTAATTTCGATTTTCAGCTGGACGATTCGCTGCCAGTGCACGCCCGCTTCACGCAGGACTGTGGCTACGACGACTTCCACAAGGCTTACCGGGCCGCCAAGCGTGTGGGGCCTCCCGAAGACTTTCCCCTCTGGGGCCCGCCCAGGTAGGCTATGGGATGGTCCTGTCTGACTTCACTGAGTGAGGTGTTGCTGTTGGGGACGGGGTAGCACAGTGGTCAGAGCGCTCGCTTTCCTCCCAGCATCGAGCGTGGTTGCCATTTGGATGGGTGACCGTTTGCGCCCCTTGGCTTCAGTACAGTTTACCCAGCTGTAAATGGGTACCTGCCCTCTTTAGGGTCAAGGAAGGTAAAGCAGTGAGGGAGAGGAGATGGGTGCCGCCCTCAACATGCTGGCCCCTAGAGAAGGTGAGGTCTCTATCGCCTCGCTCCCCTACGACCACATAGGTTATGGGACACCTTTACCTTTACCTTGGTGTTGTTGGTGAGGTGATGCTGCAGTCCAGAATGACGCTATAGGTGAGTGGTTAAGGCTGCTTGATTTCAGCCCTGTGGGGGGTCCATGAAAGTCATGGTTGTGAATTTTGGCGGTGGCGTCTGGTGAATTAAGTAAGGGTGGGGATTTTTACGATCTTCTAGGTCAACTTCAAGTACAGACCTATCAGTGCTGTTTTCGTGTATGTAGGCCTACACATTTTTTGTTTGGGGTGGAGGTGGGGGGGGGGGGGGGGGGGAGGCTAGGGATCTTTCCTTGTCTGAAGCTCCGAGGTTCACCAACGGTGAGATTTTGTGCATGCAACCGTTTTTGCCCGTGATTAAGGTAGCTGCATTGCGACTTCGGTGATCAAACCTGGATTTAAAGTATGATCCGAAAGATTTGCTCGGGGAAAGGGTCAGAGCCAATATGAACTCCAGAGGTCAATCAATCCTACATCTCAGCAGAGACCCGAATCTAGGCTCATTGTTACCATCAGCATAGGTTCTCGACAGTCTATCCACTACGCCATCCCGCCCCCAAAAGTATTATATAGATGTATCAGTGCTGTTAAATGAGAACAAGGAAATGAGGCGCTGGTTATGAAGGTATTGACAGCATCACACACAATGGTAGATGGACAGGTAGGTGGTTGAATGTTTGTGCGCATTATTGTGGGCAAATACGCATCTGCATGCATACGCTTGATTACTAAGTTGAAGATGCTTGGGTATAAAAGCACATCTCTCTCTCTCTCTCTCTCTCTCTCTCTCTCTCTCTCTCTCTCTCTCTCTCTCTCTCTCTCTCTCTCTCTCTCTCTCTCCTCTCTCTCTCTCTCTCTCTCTCTCACGCCACGCCACGCACGCACGCACGCACACCACACAACACACACACACACACACAACACACACACACACACACACAGTATGTCCCCATGTGCACAAGCATACTCGCTCCATTTCAACTCTGTGCCAATCATCTGCCGTGCCAGTAACCTAATAGGTCACATTGTCTGCCAGATTACGTCACGGCCGTCAAGGAGGCAGCTGGAGGCATGTGAAGGAGGTATTGCAAGCAGGAGGCAATAGGATTGTCTTTGTGGATGGTAAGTACGAAATTCAAGCCAACCAAAACACATCTGCCTATACAGACAAGTTGGCATTCATAATTATGATATGGACTTTTTTTTTAAACACATACGATGGCCGTATGGGCAAATCCCCAGATTTTTCACCCCTTTGGTCCTGAAGTCGCTTACCATGGGTTTCAGTCGGATCTCTCTAGACACTGGTATATCAAGAGGTGGGTACTTTTTTCGATTTTCTAGGTCAGTTCATATGCAGACCTGCATATACCGTGTGCATATGTCGGTCGGTGTGTCAAGTTAGGTCAACGCTTGATAGATTTCGTAATTTCTGTCAAGATTCGGTATACATGATGGATATTCGAAAGCTAAACAGCACACAGCTACAATCTGACTGCAATTTGGGGTTATGCAGGGGTTTTGTGGTGTGTTTTCTACTTTCATCGGCTAGAGATCCGATGTTTGTAAATGGTAAGTTTTGCGTATGTAACTTGTGTGTACGCGTTTCGCATTTTGACATACCGGTGTCAAACATGCCAATTAGGTCTGCCGACGCACAAGATAAAGACTTTCTTGAAAAAAGCAAACTGAAATATGAAGGGGGGGGGGGGGGGGCTGATACAGTATTGCAAACTTTAATTAAACCTTCTTCTCATCTTTTAGTGTGTTTCTCAGTGTGCCTGTCTCGGTTTGTCTCGCTAGTCTGGCTGATTGTGCGTATGTATGTCTGTGTAGTATTGGCATGCATGCACAGCTCTCCCATAACTATGTCTGTGTGTCTGTCTCTGTTTGTCCACCAGTCTGGCTGATTGTGTGGACGTAGTCTGTGTAATGTTGAATGCAAGCACAGCTTTCCACGACAAATGTTGCATGCATGCACAGCTCTTCATAACTATCTCCAGTGGGTCTGTCTGTATCTGTCATCTAGTCTGTTTCTCTTCACGTACATTATGTCAGTGTAATATTGCATGCCTGCAGCTCTTCATAACATCCTCTCAGTGTGTCTGTCTCTGTATCTGCTAGTCTGTTTCTGTTCAGTATATTATATGTCAGTGTAGTAATGGCATGCATGCAAGCTCTCCATAACCGACTCCAGTGGGTCTGTCTCTGTCCGCTGTCTGTCTCTCTGTATGAATACTATACTACAAAGTGTGTGTAGATGCGGCATGTTACAGCTCTCCATAACTACTTCCAGTGGGGTCTGCCTCTGTTGTCAGCTTTCATCTTGCACATATATAAAAATTTTCTTGTAGTAATAGCATGCATTCAGAACTCTCCCTCCACACCTACCTATTATACCTGCACCTCAGTGACACACAGCTGTGACACGGTTGTGTACGGTGTGGTTCCCTTACAGGTCAAGTGTCGGTGAAGGACACACAGGACATCGACACCGTGCCGGGAGCTCAGCTGATCCTGAGTCACCGAGGACCTCAGCTGAGCCACGATCTGGACGCCATCCTTCACAAGCAGCAGCCTTCCCCTCGTCTGCTCCCGGGCCGTTACCCCGTCACAGAAGGTACGTGATCAGTGGCTTTCTTTCCCACTCATGGAATTCCACTTTACAGCTTAGTCTTTAGTGATCGGCTGTATGACCAGTGGCTTTCCCACTCATGGAATTCCACTTTACAGCTTAGTCTTTAGTAACCGACTATGACTCTCTGACTAGGAGGCTTGACTTGCACAGCGCTTGTGTGCTGCAGCCCAGGAGGCTAGTTGGCATTTGGAGAACATCTCCAACGCTGACTGTCCTTACGCCCTCTTGGCCGAGAGAGTGGGGATGTACTGTGGGCAAGGCATCTCCACTATAATCAAATTTCTGCCCAGTTTCTGAAACGGCAGCAGCCTCTTCTGCTGTTTTGGAGCTCATCGTCGAACACGATGGACAAACAAACAAACAAAGGTCCTGACAGGCTCGGTCAGCCATGTTACTTACATTACTGTTAATAAACTATGTTAGTTTTGCTTTGTTTTCTTGCCGTTCCTCGGCGAGAGCTCCAAGGTTCACCAATGGTGAGATTTTTTTGCTACGAAAACGTTCCCTCCACGACCACCACCACTTCCTACCATTTAGGTAGCCGCATTCTGACTTTTGGGATGGTGTCTAAACACGACACCTGTGTGCATGCGTTTTCGAAATGTTGTCACCCGTCCCTATCTGCGCGAAATGGCCTACTCTTCCGAAAGGCAGAACGTGTGTACAAGATGTTCTACGTGCAGTCGCACACGGGACCTCAGTTTATAGTCTCATCTAGTTTAGTACGACTTTCTCGACAAACTGGGAAGAAAGGGCAAGGCTGGGAATCGAACCCAGAACCTCATGGTTTACGTGTGAGGCAGGTGGACGTCTTAACCGTTCTGCCACCTTTCCTCTTATTATGTTAGGCCTAGTACTGATGAAGGCCAACATGACGTGGCCCCTGGTCAGCTGGGTTTGAAGTATCATGGTTGATGGTTGATAAAGAGAGGGTCCATTAATGCGTGAGCGTTAAATAGGAATTGTTGATGACACAGTGTGTGTGTGTCTGTGTGCGTGCGTGCATGGTTGATGTGAGGCACGGTGTGTGTGTGTCTGTGTGCGTGCATGCGTGCGTTCTTAATGTGAAGCATTGTGTGTGTCTGTGTGCGTGCGTTCTTGATGTGAGGCACTGTGTGTGTGTGTGTGTGCGTGCGTGCGTGCGTGCGTGCGTGCGTGCGTGCGTGCGTGCGTGGTGTGTGCGTGCGTGCGTGCGTGCGTGCGTTGTTGATGTGAGGCACTGTGTGTGTATGTCTGTGTGCGTGCATGCGTTGTTGATGTGAGGCACTGTGTGTGTGTCTGTGTGCGTGCGTGCGTTGTTGATGTGAGGCACTGTGTGTGTGTCTGTGTCTGTGTCTGTGTACGTGCGTGCGTGTGTGGTCGCGCGCGCTGCTGCTGTGTCTGTTTGTGCGCGCGTGCGTTTTGCATGCGCGCCTATGTGCACAAGCATGTGTATGTGAAAGATGTAAGTACATGCCGACATGTGCGCGAATGTATGTGTGTGCAGCTGGGTGTGACCTTATGCGCCGTGTGCGCGCGCGCGCGTGTATGTGTGTGTGTCTGGGTTATGGCTGGGTGTGCGCGTGCTCGCATGTATGGTGACAATTTTCAACGCAACTTAGCTGATCATTTTATTTAAATCTTAGAGAGTCAGAGAAAAAAGTGGCTTCTTCTTCTTACACTCTCTTTAAGAAAGTTTTTCTTATTGTTGTGTAAGAATGCTGACGATGTTGTCTTAGTGTTGTGTAAGAATGCTGACGATATTGTCTTATTGTCGTGTAAGAATGCTGACGATGTTGTCTTAGTGTTGTGTAAAAAGAATGCTGACGATATTGTCTTATTGTCGTGTAAGAATGCTGACGATGTTGTCTTAGTGTTGTGTAAAAAGAATGCTGACGATATTGTCTTATTGTCGTGTAAGAATGCTGACGATGTTGTCTTAGTGTTGTGTAAAAAGAATGCTGACGATGTTGTCTTAGTGTTGTGTAAGAATACTGACGATGTTGTCTTAGTGTTGTGTAAAAAGAATGCTGACGATGTTGTCTTATTGTCGTGTAAGAATGCTGACGATGTTGTCTTAGTGTTGTGTAAAAAGAATGCTGACGATGTTGTCTTAGTGTTGTGTAAGAATACTGACGATGTTGTCTTATTGTCGTGTAAGAATGCTGACGATGTTGTCTTATTGTTGTGTAAGAATGCTGACGATGTTGTTGCAGTGTTGTGTAAGAATGCTGACGATGTTGTCTTAGTGTTGTGTAAGAATGCTGACGATGTTGTCTTATTGTTGTGTAAGAATACTGACGATGTTGTCTTATTGTCGTGTAAGAATGCTGACGATGTTGTCTTATTGTTGTGTAAGAATGCTGACGATGTTGTTGCAGTGTTGTGTAAGAATGCTGACGATGTTGTCTTAGTGTTGTGTAAGAATACTGACGATGTTGTCTTATTGTCGTGTAAGAATGTTGACGATGTTGTCTTATTGTTGTGTAAGAATGCTGACGATGTTGTTGCAGTGTTGTGTAAGAATGCTGACGATGTTGTTGCAGTGTTGTGTAAGAATGCTGACGATGTTGTCTTGTTGTTGTGTAAGAATACTGACGATGTTGTCTTATTGTTGTGTAAGAATACTGACGATGTTGTTTATTGTTGTGTAAGAATGCTGACGATGTGTGTCTTATTGTTGTGTAAGAATGCTGACGATGTTGTCTTAGTGTTGTGTAAGAATGCTGACGATGTTGTCTTGTTGTTGTGTAAGAATACTGACGATGTTGTCTTCTTGTCGTGTAAGAATGCTGACGATGTTGTCTTATTGTTGTGTAAGAATGCTGACGATGTTGTTGCAGTGTTGCGTAAGAATGCTGACGATGTTGTTTGCAGTGTTGCGTAAGAATGCTGACGATGTTGTCTTATTGTTGTGTAAGATTGCTGACGATGTTGTCTTAGTGTTGTGTAAGAATGCTGACGATGTTGTCTTAGTGTTGCGTAAGAATGCTGACCATGTTGTTGCAGTGTTGCGTAAGAATGCTGACGATGTTGTCTTATTGTTGTGTAAGAATGCTGACGATGTTGTTGCAGTGTTGCGTAAGAATGCTGACGATGTTGTCTTATTGTTGTGTAAGACTGCTGACGATGATGTTGTTGCAGTGTTGCTATCCGACAGACAGGCCGGGGCACTGACGGCTCAGAAAGGCGTGGAGAAGAACAACTGGAACGTCATCAGATGAGACACAGGGGGCCCAGTCAAGTCCTCCGGTTCACGTTCTGCATTTTGTTGTTGTTAGTTTCTTTTAGTTCTTTCTTTCTTTCTTTGGTTGCTGGATGAATCTCCGTTAGTCGTTTGAATCTGTTATTTATTTATTTATTTATTTATTCTTTTATAGAGAGTATAATGGAATAAGCACACGTGCTTTTTTACATCCAGTCTCCGTGTGTATGAGTTTTGTAAATGTCATCAGTTCCCACTGGCACACAATGGCCTGCTCTTAGGAAAAGCGGAACAGGATTTAACGTTTATTGTTTGTTCGTCATTTTTTTCCCCAGAGGATTTTGTTGTCGTTGGGTTTTATGTTAAATTGTTGTTAAATCTTTAATGACTGTTTTGTGGATGTTTTGTTTTGTCTTAGGTCTGTTGATTTCTTTCTTTGTTTTGTATTTAAGGGCTGTTGAGTCTTTTTTTTTATTGACTGTTTTGTGGATTTTTTTTTTTTGTTTCTTTTTGGTCTGTTGGTTTCTGTCTGTCTGGTATTCGAGGGCTGTTGAATCTTTGCAGGATTTTGGTTCTGAATCTATTTTTTGCTGTTTGTTGGCGCTGTTTCCTTGTTTACATTTCTTTGTGCATGATTTTGGTTGTCCATTGATTATTTTTCTTTAAATCACAAGTTGATATGTGTTACGAAGTGTCTGATTATGCATGTTGTCAGTTATAGCTGATATTTTGTTGAAAATCAAATGGGTAACCACTGGTTATTGTTGTTACAGAAGTTGTTTGTTTGCTTGCTTTTTTTAACGTTATCAGATTCCTTTACTTCTGATCAGAGAACCAACCTCTTTATTTACATTTTTCATCAGGCTAGACCATTGGGATGACTGAACAGTTATAGCATAACTGTGTTAAGTCTCTGTCTGTTTTTGTGTCTTTTTTGTTGTTGTTGCTAAGATGAAAGGGCAAAAAGATAACATTTGGCAGGACTATATAAACATAGCATTTATTATATATATAATATTATATATATATATATATATATATATATATATATATATATTATATATATAATATATATATATATATATAATCAGTCATAATGATCAATAAAAAAAAAAAATAAAAAATATAAAAAAGTTTTAAAAAGCAGAATATTCACAGAAAGTACTATTGTGAAAGACATATTTGTGTACTTTTACACACCCCCCCCCCCCCCCCAAAAAAAAAAAGGCATTAGCATCTCATCTTGTGTGCAGAATATAACCTGTGTGAGATTAGTAAGCCTGTTTCTGTGAGCAATGTTTCAATTTTTTTTTTTTTACCAGTCGAATATATAATTACGAGAACATTCTCTTTTTGAGAAAAAGAAAAAAAACGCTGACTATATTTTTAGGTGTATTTTCCCTGTGATCTTTTATACTTTTTCGTAAAAAGGAGAAGGCTACACCCAAAAATATATAAACTGTCCACATTGTAAAACTTTTGGTTATCAAAATCAGTGTGTGTGTGTGTGTGTGTGTGTGTGTGTGTGTGTGTGTGTGTGTGTTGCAAAGGATGTATCAAATAAGCAGGCTACCAGTCTTAAAGACCAAGAGGAAAGCCAATCACTCATTTATTTCTCAACCTTCTCATTGTCAAAAGTAGCTCAGGAATCTTTAAATATTTCTTTTTAAACCAAGATCATTGCATCACTTTTTTATGAACTGAATTGTTCCATTTGAATGATGTAGGCTCATACTGACTCAATAAAACTGTAGACTTTTCTTTCTTTTTTTTTTTGTCTTCCAAATGATTTGTTAGATTTTGTTTAAAGAGAGGTTTTGAATTATTCTTACAGTTATGTAACATGCATTTATGGTAAATGTTTTTTTCCTTGAATATTTTCTGTATATCTTAAACTGGTATGTGTTTTGTTAATCATCATTTACCATCTTAATGACTAATAACATTCTGTGATGTGCAAATGGTAGCTTTGAAAATGCATTCTATGATAATGTATAATTATTGAAGGCCATTATTTTCCCTTCAACCTGTTTCATTTCACTATATCTGCTCTTCCTTTCTTTCTTCATGTCTTGTCACCCAGATGTTACTTGTAAATCTATGTCTAAATTATTTGTTTCAGTCTTAAATATGAACACTGATTAAGCTAATCTGGTGTGTGAATGTTTTCTTTCATATATGATACTGTGGTTTTAAGTTGTATGTATCATTTTATTGGGTATTTTTTCGCTAACTGTGATAATCAGTATTCTGATTCCAGTATTAATCTGCTTTTGCATGGTGTACAATCCTTGCATCATGTCAATCTCCTCTTTTTTTCCCATTCAGTATTTTGTAAAGAAAAGAGAATCATGGTGAACTCAAGTGCCAGCATCACTTGTGTTTTTTGTGGGAGAGCTAAGTGTGTTTGTGTTAATGGCCACAATGTTGACATGTACACATGCACGCACATGCACACACATACATGTTTATTTGCATGTACATGCATGCACATATACAATAAGAGGCACACACACTGTCTGCTGGTTGTTTTCGATCACTTCTCTCTCTCGACATGTGGTTTGGAACAGGAACATTTCATTTTGCCTGTCAATGTGTCTTCCTCGAATGCCACAGGTCTTCACGACTGTGGAAGAAACCCAAAATTCTTTATTATCTCAATAAACAGAAAATCACCTCTTCTGTCAATATGTGTTTGTGATATCAAGTCTGATAACAATGCTTTCAAAACATCTTATAATTTTCTATAAACTACTCCTGCTGACTTTAGTTTACCAAAATGCATGGGCTAACATTAGTTCCAAGGCAGTTTTCTGATGAACTGATGTGCACCTGGTACCTCAGCACAAAAGCAGCAACCAGATTTGATAGCACATAACACTTGCGCAATTTCATGAATCTTATTTTTAGGCACCACATTCTGTAAGTTTTAAACCATGCTTTGGGGAGCTTAAGATTGCATTGTGTTTGGGTGTTTGAATTCATTAACTAGTACCTATCTTGTGCATGCATGTTTATACATTTTCTGACTGGCATTTGAATGGGTCAGAGGTTGTTTCCAATATTTTGATGGACTGCTCAATTCAGAATGTAGGAAGGACTAGAGAGAGACAACGAGCAAGAGCGAGCGAACCACATTATCAATCACACACACACACACACACACACACACACACACACAAAGAGAGAGGGAGAAGTACAAATAAAGATACACAATGCATCCGAGATCCTGTGCACATACTGTATACTTTGTAAAACACAGTCATTAAAGAATGAACTTGAACAAAGATCTTGGTCAAGTGTTTTATTCATCATCTATTTTTGTACAATTTGTATTAACTTTCAATCAAGTTTTCGCATGTTTTTAAGAAACACTGTAGTTTTTCAACTTTGTTATTACAGCTGCAAGCCGCTACCCAACCCCACTCCAGCCTCTTTTTTCTGAAGGGGGAGGTAGGCTTTTCCCAATGCTCTGACCAGCAGTGACACAATGACCAACTGACTTTTGTTACATTTTAAATTCTCATGCCATCATTTGAAATATCTCAGACAACAATGACGAGTTCATTCCAATATGCTTTTAAAACACAGAAGTGGCAAAAAGTGCTCAATTCCAGCCATGTTATCTTTACAGCCAGAAAACAGACACCTGAACAAATTCAGTGCAAAATATCAGCTTGTTTAAGGAAGAGGGAGTCATTCAATGCTTGTATTTTTATCAGGTAAGTCAGTCAGTTTGGTCGTCAGTGCTTGTGGTGTGTGCTCACCACTTGATTTCTGAAAACTTCTAAGCATATTATAAATTTTTGTACATATACATGGATGTCATAAAATACAGGAAAATGGCAGAAATACTGGTTACAGAAAACTCATCTCCACTCATTTCAGGTAGGCAAGTTGTATCGTATCACATATGATACAGGTAATCAATAGTTTTAAAAGTTTTTCCACATCTTTGAACATATCCAGTTGGGATTCTAGAACATGCTTAATCGGTTTGGAGAAAAAAATGTATTTATAATGAAAATTATGAGTAATAATGAAGTGTTCTTAATAGAACAAGGCAACTACTAATATACTTTCAACATAAGCACAAAAATGATATGCTACTGGCAATGGGGTTTCAAATTCACCCTTATGGAAGTAAAAATCCAAAAACTTCAAGGGCTATACATTTTAAAATGATATCACATAACTGATTTGACCTGACAAAAAGGAAAAGGGGGAAGGGCAGCAAACAAAATGGCATAAATGCATAACTTGTAACAAGTCTACAAATACAATGCACATAAGAAAGATGCAGCAACAAGCAATACAATACTACCTTCAGAGAGACTTAACCAGGCCCCTGGATAGGAACATCTGTGCACACTAAAATCTGCTCTACTTTGTAAGATAGGCATATGTGCAGGGGACAGATGACATTTACAAACTGCATATCACGGATGATGTAAAAAGCACTTGAGTGCTTATTCATTATCCTTGATATAAAATAAATATCCATTGAAAGTGAATAATTGGGCATTGCTTGAATGTTGCATGCAACTAAACTGAAAAAAAAAAAGCCCAGATTAAGCTGAGAAATTTGAAGCCTCCAAACTAAGTATTGAAACAATTATAACCATAAAAAAACATTACTGAACACGTAAATTAAAAGCAAAATGTATTTCATCCAAGGATGGGTATTATGCTTGGAGAAAATTATGAGAACATTTTATGGAGTCACATTTAGCAGTATTTTTAAGCTTACTGTTTTGCAGAAGAAGAAGAAAAAGTTGGCAAGAGGTAAGCCCAAAACAGGCAAATGCTTCAAGCAAAACATTTTTTTTCCCCCTTCTACATCTTTACTTTATACACACTACAATACACTTCTACATCTTTACTTTATACCACACTACAATACACTTCTACATCTTTACTTTATACCACACTACAATACACTTCTAATCTTTACTTTATACCACACTGCAATACACTTCTACATCTTTACTTTATACCACACTGCAATACACTTCTTATTCTTTCTTTTCCACCTTCACCCTTTTTTTTCCCTTTTTTTTCTTTTTCCTTCAACATTGAAAAAAAAACTTACACTTTGCCAACAATACAGAAAAAAATAATCTTTCACGCTGTATCAATATTGAAAAAAAAAATGAAAAAAAAGAGCAAAACAAGTCAACACCCAACTTTAACAACTATAATGTCGGCTATGTTGGAATAACTAATCTATAGGTATGTGTGGGCAACATAGCAGATCACAAAACCCAAACTCTACCATCTACAGTGACAAGGAAAAGGGCACCAACAGTAAACTGCGTCACTTTGCCTTCAGCATTCAAATTAAGTACATACAAAAAATGATAAACGTAAAATTGGATTTTGATTATTTGTCCAAGAAAACTACACAAACTGTTTCAAAACAAAATGATAAGAATAATAATGAAACACTTTCCAGTATTTTTCTTTCCTTTGTAGGGGAGCACAATGGGTCAAAAGCAAACTCAAATACACAACGCCACTCATACACTTCAGTGAAATTGATTTAAACAAACATTGCTTCCAAAACAAAAAATGATAACGGCACAAAACATATATACATAACCCATGAATAAATACATAACACAATCTATCAAACACACACACACACACACACACACACACACACATTTGCCCTTCATGGGATAATTCATAGTGTTTTCGACTTGACACTGAAAACTTAAGTAAGAAGTTTTAAAAAGATAAGTTTTCAAACTGGATTTCAATAAAGAGAACAACGAAAGCTCAAATGAATGGATAATAGAAAACATTGAAGAATGGAATCTATTGTCACGCTAAGATTTCTCACAGTGGAGACAAACTTGATATCTTGCCTCACCTATGTCGTGGAAGGAAGGAGAGCACTGTTGACAAAAAGCCTGCTTAAAGAGATCATCATGGCTTCAGTTTTGCTGTCATTTACTGCAGTGTATTTTGCTTTATCCATTACTTTGATATCTAAAATGTCCAAGATGGATCAACGAGAATAGAAAATGTAAAGGAAGAGCTTTAAATACAAAACCGTTTCTAGCTGAAATGTGTTTTTTCTCTTAAACAGCAACCCCCTCCCCCCAACTAAATACAGCCAAGTGATTATTCAACTTTTTGTAAGCAGTCCACAACCAATTACTTACACACACACACACACACACCACACACACACACACACACACACACACACACACACCACTCCCCACCAGACACACACACACCCACTCCACCCACCAGACATACACACCACCCCACCCCACCACCAACACACACACACCCCACCCACCGACACACATGCACCCCACCCCACCCACCAGACACACACGCACCCCACCCCACCCACCGACACACACACCCCACCCCACCACCAACACACACACACCCACCCACCCACCACACACCAACCCACCCACCAGACCACACCCACAGACCAAACACAACCCCACCCCACCCCCACCAGACACATACACACACACACACACACTACACACACCAACCATTTTCTAGTTGTGCACAACCCAGGTTTCATGAAGGCACAATTTAGAGCAAGAGGAAGGCTGAACAAAAAAACATTACAACTTGTCCCACACTGTGTTGTCACAGTGATCAGCTAGAACACTATTTCACAACAATCGCTGCATTGCAGTTTGAGAATACACACAATTTACATGAAG
>CM060323.1:38812238-38879206 GCA_030674155.1 Stramonita haemastoma
GGACTCTACATCACAAATATACCAATATTAGGTTTAGTTTTGTCAAAGTTTACACATGCCCATATTTTTCAACAGAAGAACAATCGACTTGTATGACTGTTGTTTTTAAGAAAAAAAAGTCTACATACACTTCTTTCCTAAAACTGAATAAAGAAATATATATCTTAACCCTTTGCTGGGCACAGCAAAATCATTTACTTCCTGCTGGGCAGAAAAATGGAGGTAGATGGCCTGTCAGTGGGTATGTGTATTTAAAATGTAATAACTCTGCAATGGTCTCTTGGATTTTGATAAAATAAAAGCAAAAGATGCAGAAAGAAAAAGTGCCCAATTCCCATATCTTGTGTTGATCTTTTTGTTTTCTCTTAGAATTATTATGCATAAACACAAAAGATCATTTATGGTTCAAATGTGTCAAAGTTTTTTGTTTTGGTTTTTTCAGTGTTAAAGTTAGTGTGCAATAACTTTTGAATACTATCCCGCCACCCTCCTCCTTGTAATAATTTTTTCAAATGCAAGTGATGATACATATTTTGTTTACTGTAACAAAATAAGAGAAAGGATTCATTTCTGGAAACAAATATATGCCACTTGATCCAGGATCGTGTTCTCACCCTTGCCATTAAGAAAAATGGTAGATATGAGAAAGGTGAGCTTAGGAGAAATATCTCAAACTGTATGTCAAGAAGGCCTAGTTATGAAAATTTTTTGTACGATTAGAAGTTGGTTGTTCACAAAACCACCTCAAGAGTAAGACCATGTTTAATTATGGCAATTCTTCATTAGAATTTTTAACCCAGTTATGAATTAGGGCTATTTATTCTTACTGCACTGCCATTACACTTATCATTGCTTTCCACTTCTTAACCTTTTTATTACTGCTATAACTGCACAATACTAGTTGACTGAGTTTATAAAACTAAAATCTTTTTCTGACCTTTCCTTGATGTAACGTCTGTAGTGCAGGTAGTTTGTAGATCTACAATTATAGCGTCTGTAGTGCAGGGAGCTGTGTAGATCTGCAGGTACAACGTCTGTCGGGCAGGGAGTTTGTAGATCAGGTTGTGGGATTTAACACCAACCCCAGAGTCCCTGAAAGCAGTAAAGTCAGTCACCAACACCGAAAATCCAGAAAATGGTATGAATGACAATCATTTTCTTTAACTGATTTTTTTTTTTTTTTTACTTATTATGTTCACATTTTTTTTTTTTGGTACATGGTGTATCAGCTAACTTTATGAACTTTACCCTGGTGGTGCTGAATTTACAGCAGAGGGCTCAGTGCTGCTGGCTAATTAACATTGGCATGTGTTGTTTTGAAGCAGGGTGGGGTCAAACAACCCTTCATATTGATATGTAAAACTGAAGAATGCAAAGGTATAAATCACTGGAAAGCTTGGATGATAAGCTTTTATAAGAGTGTGATTTTATTAACAAAAATACACTGTTGATGATTATGTAATAATCATAATTTAATTTTTGGAAAATGTTCCACAAATTTCTTTCAAATACATTGACATTTGGGTGTTTTGGGATACACAGACATACTATGCAAGAACTTTTGGTCTGCAACGGCACTTCTTTTCTTTTTTTTTTAAATAAGCCTGTAATATCACTGCACAGTTATTACTGAAGAATGTAAAAGGCTAAATTTTTGTTTTAATAAAGAGAGACTTGATTTTCTGACTGCATGAAACAAATAGTTGAACAGCAGAAAAGTGAAATTCTTACTTTGAATTTGTCCAGAGGGGCAGTACATGTCGTCGTTCCATGTCATGCATGCTGGCATGACATCACGGCATTGGCAGCATTTCCAGGGGCTGACAGGAGCTGACAGTGCCTGATGATGATGGCTTGACTGCAACTCTCCATCACATGGTACCTGGTAAAACATACTACATACCAAAGATAAGATTGAAGGAAAAAAACACAAAATTTACAGAAACAAATTATGGATAAATAACTAGCAAAGGCAAAAACAACAGTGAAGGACACAGTGACAGACCCTGTGGCTTAGACATTTTAGACCTCTTCACTCCTGTTACTCCCCTTGATTTTAGACCACCATGATCAATGATTTTCATAATTTTTTCCCACAAATATTGTCACAACTATTTCAGTATTAATTTTTGGGGTTTTTTTTTTTTAATAAACGTAATTTTTTCACATTTGATTTAGCCTAGCATGCTTTACAAATATTGTCAAATTCAGATATTAATGATGACGAATCGGTGTTCAAAAATAAACTTCCAAAACATGTGAAATATTAAATTCTAATCCAATAGATTTCTTTGGTTTAAATTGAAAAAAAAAAAAAAACTGCCTCTTTTACAGCCTGATACTCCTCATTCTGGAAATTACTACTGCCACATTGGCAGCAGCCAAAAACTAATCAAGCTATTTACATACAAGTAAAAAAAATAATTAATTTTTTAAAGCTGAGAAACATCTTATTTTAAACTGCTTATCCCCCTGCATACCACAAAGGCCATTTCAGGGCTGTCATACCATTCCCTTCAAGTTCCGATGCAACAGATTCTGGTCCTTTCAAATTGTCTTTCATGTTGTTACAAGCCCACCAACCATGAAGGTCTCATCAGGGATGTCACCTTATACATCAATGTCAACCTGAAAATGTTTATATTATCTTGACAATTGTTTTATGGCAACACCCCTCCCCCTCCTCCTCCCATTTCAAGAGAAAGTAAGTTAACTTTGTCTTTGACGAACGCCTACAGTTATCCGTCAAAATGTGTTACCTTGCATGATACTGATTCAACTTTAAATCTTATGTACTTACGTATGCAGGGTCTTGATAGGAATTCTGATGAGAACAGCATGCTGAGGTAATTCTGATGGCGTCGTTTCACATGAAGAGTTGGAGTTCTGATGATGGCAGCATGCTGAGGTAGTTTTACATGAAGAATTTCCATTTGAGTTCTGATGATGGTAGCAAGCTCAGGTAGTTTCACATGAAGAGTTTCCATTTGAGTTCTGATGACGGTAGCAAGCTGAGGTAGTTTCACATGAAGAGTTGGAGTTCTGATGACGGTAGCAAGCCCAGGTAGTTTCACATGAAGAGTTGGAGTTCTGATGACAGTAGCAAGCTGAGGTAGTTTCACATGAAGATTGGAGTTCTGATGACGGTAGCAAGCTGAGGTAGTTTTCACATGAAGAGTTGGAGTTCTGATGACGGTAGCAAGCTCAGGTAGTTTCACATGAAGAGTTGGAGTTCTGATGACGGTAGCAAGCTCAGGTAGTTTTCACATGAAGAGTTGGAGTTCTGATGACGGTAGCAAGCTGAGGTAGTTTTCACATGAAGAGTTGGAGTTCTGATGACAGCAAGCTCAGGTAGTTTCACATGAAGAGTTGGATTTCTGATGACGGTAGCAAGCTGAGGTAGTTTTCACATGAAGAGTTGGATTTCTGATGACGGTAGCAAGCTGAGGTAGTTTCACATGAGTAGGAGTTCTGATGACAACAGCAAGCTGAGGTAGTTTGACATGAAGACTTTTCTTGGAGTTCTCCTGATGACAAAGTTTCACACGAGTTTCTTGGAGTTCCGATGACAACAGCAAGCCGAGGTAATTTCACATGAAGACTTTTCTGACGACCAAAATAACCCTGTGGTAGTCATGCATGCTTTTGGGGGTATTTTTTAAATAGAACAAGTTCCCAAGACGACGCCAACAATGCTACAGGTACCATTCCCCCAAACGTCAGTATGATCCACATGATGACTTTATCGCCCCATTAAAACCCCCATGGAATAAAGACAGGAAGGAGGGATTAGGGAAAGTGAGGGGGTGACAAGAGTCGCAATCCCTCATGAAACAGGTGTCAATGCCTTTGAAGGTGGAGTTTTCTCAACATCAACATCACTGTACCTTTGAAGGTAGAGTTTCCTCCACTGTAGGTGGAATTTTCTCCGCTGTAGGTGGAATTTTCTCCACCGAAGGTGGAGATTAGTTTTTTCCATTGTAGGTGGAGTTTTCTCTACTGTAGGTGGAATTTTCTCCGCTGTAGGTGGAATTTTCTCCGCTGTAGGTGGAATTTTCTCCACCGAAGGTGGAGTTGAGTTTTCTCCATTGTAGATGGAGTTTTCTCCACTGTAGGTGGAATTTTCTCCGCTGTAGGTGGAGTTTTCTCCACTGTGCATTTGTACATGGAGTTTTCTTTACGGTAGGTGGATTTTCTCCACTTTAGGTGGAGTTTTCTCCACAGTGGCTTTGAAGGTGGATTTTTCTCAATGCCAATATCACTGTCACCATAATTGCTCAACTTTCATCCTCTGACTTTTTATTTACTTTTTACGTTTAAGTTTTTTTTTTTTAATCTATTTTGTTTTATTTCAGTATACCTGGTTTTTAATTTACTGGTTGGGTTTAAGTCTATATTTTTATTTTAAGATTTTGCTTTATTTCACTAATCCTGGTTTTGTTTGCCTTATTTATTTCCTTTTAATTCTTTTATCTTATTTCATTTTACTGACTTTTTCTTCCCTTAATTTTTTTTTTTTACATTCTATGCTATTTTGTTTGTTTATTCTATTTTATTCTTTTTAAGCCAGAGGTGTTGATGCAATCTGAAATGTGGTGCCCAGTGATTGAAGGCAACTGACAAAAGTCACACCCTCCGCAACTTCTGCTGCAAAATTTAATCGCAACTTCTCCTGCGACATTCAATCGCAACTTCTGCTGCGACATTTAATCGCAACTTCTGCTGCAACACTTCTGCTGCAACATTTAATCGCAACTTCTGCTGCGACATTTAATCGCAACTTCTGCTGCAACACTTCTGCTGCAACATTTAATCGGAACAGACGCAAGGGACAAGGTGACCCGAGTCACTTCCCTGTATGAGCAGTGCAAACATGGGCTTCACAGGCTGACAATGTTTTTTCAACATGCCTGTCAGCTGTGCGAGGTTGCATGGCCGGTGCCACTGCATCTCTGCCTCATGTATTCAACTTTCTGTTGAACAGCAATTTTCAGAAAATGATCACTGCTCTTAGAAGTTTTGGCCCCCTGAAGTGTCAAAAACGCAGACGCAAACATAACCGGTACAGACACGAACATCTGGACTGGCCAAGACTGTCTCACTGGGAACAGTACAAGATGGAAGACGAAGAGGCAGACGGAGAAAACGATGATAAGATACATCATTAGTGTGGACTTTAGTGGATCGACTTACTACAGAAAGCCAAGAACCACGAGGAGTGGAGGAAGCTGGCTGCAAAATCTTCAGTGGTGCCCCAACTGTCTACCAGACTAGGGGCTAGGTGAAGGTGAAGTGTTTCAACCATACATGGCGATTTGAGATTCTTCTCTGTTGCAAGTTTCAAATGTTTCGTCAGTCGTGCATTTCACCTGCACCTGCCTTCATCAGTCACGATGACTGGCGCTGGGACATTATAACATCCCCATGCTTAAGGTCACAGCACGTGCTGGCCTGTGCTTCAGATCTCAAATGCTAAAGCCCTTCAGGGCTTTGCAACCCCGTTTCCTTTGTTCTCCATTCCCTACCCTCAACCCAGGGGCCTAACAGAGCAATAAACCCACATGTGGATCAATACATACGGTTTGGAGGTCTGGTACCCAAGCAGTGGCATCAACCCAGAGTCCTTGCTGACAAGTTCCACTAGGATTGATGGGCATTTTGTTGATATTGATGCCCGATTCCTTGCATGCGAAGATCACGGGAAGAAAGATGGTTTCAGTGACTGAGGAGGCCAATGTGTGAGAAGCATGTTCTGTTGCATCCTGGGCAGGTGAAGTAAGGAAGGAACTGGAACTGCTGTTGGCTGGTCCTTTGATCCCCGTTTCCACCTCTTTCTCTTTCTGCTCCTTTCATTGGGCATTTACCTGACAACAAAAGAATAAATAAGATAGTGTAATAAAATATAACACTCAAATTCAAAGGGAGACTGGTTTGGAGGTTGGGGGGGGGGGGAAGGGAGGGATCAAAGTGTGTACATGCGTGTGTGTGTGTGTGTGTGTGTGTGTGTGTGTGTGTGTGTGTGTGTGGTGCGTGCGTGCGTGCGTGCGTGCGTGCGTGCGTGCGTGCGTGCGTGCGTGCGTGCGTGCGTGCGTGCGTGCGTGCGTGTGTGCGTGCACGCACGCACGCGCACACACATACATTTTTGGTGCAGGGATGTCTGGAAAGGAGGGAATGGCATGTCATCTGAAGTCTATGTAATAAGTTCATGATACCATACTACTCCCTCTCTCTCTCCACTCTACAGATTTCAACATTACAGTGACAGAGTGACTTACCAAGTACAGTACACACTATTCTTATACATCTCTATTCACCACAACCCCCCCCCCCCCCCAACCTGCTGCTCCCCCCCCCCCCCCCTGCCTTTCTGCCCAATCTGACATGCGATCTGCTGGAAAATTCTAGCACCGTGTGTGTGTGGTGTGTGTGTGTGTGTGTGTGTGTGTGTGTGTGTGTGTGTGTGTGTGTGTGTGTGTGTGTGTGTGTGTGTGTGTATGTGTGTGTGCGTGTGTGTGTATGCATGCATGCCATGTATACATACATGCATGCATGCCTGTGTCTGTGTGAATGCATGCGTGTGCGAGTCAGTGAGTGAGAGAGAGAAAGAGAGAGACGGACACAAGAGAGAGAATGCTCTATGATCATCACAAAGATTCAAAATTAATATTCACAATTTTAGCTTGTGACCCTATAGAAGTAGCTTGTGATCCTTTAGGAGTACAGAAAATTTCGAGAAGCAACAACAATAAAATTTTTAACCAGACAAGTCAGAAATACCGCAGTAATATTTTCAACAATGTTTTTAACTTTTTTTTTAAATGCTGAATTTCCTAATCTTTTTATTAAATGAGAACACATTACAGATCCTGAACATAAATAATCTTGGATACAGATATTTATTTAGTAGTACATTTTGATGCAGAAAGTTCTGGGTATTTCCTTTTAGTACTCATAATTTACAAAAACAGTTTTCATGTGCAACACTATTCATTCAACCTGTTTCGAGTGGCATATATGAATAAATATTACATTTCAAGCTGGTTGCAAAATCATTACTGCCCCTACAGTCAGCGCGACATGATAGGTGTAAGTGAAGAAGGAATGAGATGTTGGTATATTGCAACATATTGATACACTTTATTTGGTAGTTCAACTTTTTAGTAACTCCAATAAAAAAAAATTATAGCGTTGTAAGTACCCTTCTGAATTATGAGTTTTGAAAAAATATAATTCAAGATTAAGACATTTTTAGACCTGCTGTGGCACCTGTCCTAACATCCTCAGCTTCAATGACCATTCCTACACATTCTACTGGTACTTACTAGGTTATAATGGGAATTTAAACAATAATCATAGATTTTTCTTTAATGCAGATCTATCCACTCTCAAGTTTCATTTTGTTCATCCAACTTCATACTGAAGACATCCCAGATTTTAACTAGCAGTTCCTATTTCATTTTGATAGAATAGATCTGACATGCGATATTCTGAAGGGGCTATGTGAGCCATTCAGTTTTATTATGAGTCCCAAACAACTATAGCCTTTACTCCTGATCTTCCTGTCTAAAAAAATAAACCATGTCTGTAATCTTGTCACTGCTACACCATTAGTTACATTAAAATAACCACAGTAAGTAAAAGCTTGATTTCACTTAATTCACAATGATTTTTTTTTTTTTAAGTAGTAACTTTTACCTCTTGACTTGGACTTCAATGCTTTGGGAGTCATCAAGGATTGCAGCGATTTTGCAGGCTGTGTGTTGTAGGCAGTAATCGGGTGGCAGTCGTAGGGCAGTACAGTGATTTTGCAAGCTGTGTGTTATGGCGTCAGGGCAGTACAGTGACTTTGCAGGCTGTGTGTCATGGCGTCAGGGCAGTACAGTGATTTTGCAGGCTGTGTCATGGCGTCAGGGCAGTACAGTGACTTTGCAGGCTGTGTGTTATGGCGTCAGGGCAGTACAGTGACTTTGCAGGCTGTGTGTCATGGCGTCAGGGCAGTACAGTGATTTTGCAGGCTGTGTGTCATGGCGTCAGGGCAGTACAGTGACTTTGCAGGCTGTGTGTTATGGCGGTCATCAGGGCAGTGCAGTGATTTTGCAGGCAGTGTGTTGTGGTCGTCAGGGCAGTACAGTGATTTTGCAGGCAGTGTGTTGTGTCGTCAGGGCAGTACAGAAGATTTTGCAGGCTGTGTGTTGTGGCAGTCGTAGAGCAGTGCAGAAGTGGATTTTGCAGACAGTGTGTTGTGGGCAAACTGGTGGCACCCATCCCTCTCCAGCTTGCAGGGACACCTTGGTTTCCTGTCAAATAATGAAAAATACATTAGCTGGGTTGGGACAGTTTTGGTCGCTTTAATGATAAACCATAACAGAACACAACCGAATAAAAGGTTTCATTCTGGATTTTTTTTCATCTTGTGCTTCACCCTTGTGCATGTAACAAAAACTGCTAATGGGAGGGATGGGGGGGGGCTGAATCATTCTTTGTATAACTTGTAGTTGCAAAAACCAACCTGTTTGGTGGCATAGGGGTTTTTTTTTAGAAAAAAACAAGTTTGGGGCTCGCAAGATGTGTAAATCTTTGACAGTATTTGATACAGCTGCATAAATATAAGTCCCAAACAACTGTAGCTTTATCTGCTGGTACTGTCTAAAAATAAACCATAACTGCAGTCTTGCCACTTCTATACCATAAGTTATATCAAAATAACCACAGTTAATAAAATCTTGATTTCACTTAATTCACTATGATTTTTAAAAAAGTATTAACTTTTACCTCTAGACTGGACTTTAAGTCTTTGGGAGTCATCAAGGATTACGGTGATGCTGCAGGCAGTGTGTTGTGGGCAAGTTGAATCAGGTGGTCGTAAGGGCAGTGCAGAGATTTTGCAGGCAGTGTGTTGTGGTCGTCAGGGCAGTACAGTGATTTTGCAGGCTGCATGTTGTGGTGGTTGTAGGGCAGTACAGTTATTTTGCAGGTTGTGTGTTGTGTCAAGGCAGTACAGTGATTTTGCAGGTTGTGTGTTGTGTCGTCAAGGCAGTACAGTGATTTTGCAGGTTGTGTGTTGTGGCGTCAGGGCAGTACAGTGATTTTGCAGGCAATGTGTTGTGGTCGTCAAGGCAGTGCAGTGATTTTGCAAGCTGTGTGTTGTGGCGGTCATCAGTGCAGTGCAGCAGTCAATTTTGCAGGCCGTGTGTTTGTGGCGGTCGTAGGGCAGTACAGTAGTCGATTTTGCAGGCTGTGTGTTGTGTCATCAGGGCAGTGCAGTGGTGGATCTTGCAGGCTGTGTGTTGTGTGCAACTTGAATCAGGTTGTCGTCAGGGCAGTGCAGAAGTAGATTTTGCAAGCTGTGTTGTGGGCAGCAATCAGGTTGTTGTCAGGGCAGTGCAGTGGTGGATTTTGCAGGCAGTGTGTTGTGCACATACTGATGGCACCCACCCCTCTCCAGCTTGCAGGGTCACTTCTTAGTTTCCTGTCAAATAATAAAAAATACATTAGCTGAGTTGGGACAGTTTTAGCTGCTTTAATGATAA
This sequence comes from Stramonita haemastoma, assembly GCA_030674155.1. NCBI lineage: Eukaryota > Metazoa > Mollusca > Gastropoda > Neogastropoda > Muricidae > Stramonita > Stramonita haemastoma. The sequence goes on from CM060323.1 coordinate 38,821,769, forward strand.
ACCTTAACAGAACACCACCAAATCAAAAAAGGTTTCATTCTGGATTTTTTTCATCTTGTGATTCACCCTTGTGCATGTAACAAAAACTGCTAATGGGAGGGATGGGGGGGGCTGAATCATTCTTTGTATAACTTGTAGTTGCAAAAACCAATGAGTTTGGTGGCATAGCTTTTTTTTTAACAGAAAAAAAACAAGTTTGGGGCTCTCAAGATATGTAAATCTTTGACAGTATTTGATACAGCTGCATTTGTAAAAGTCTTTTTCCTCTCAAATTCAGGTCTTTTCACACGTTACAACTGTAATGGAAAGTCCAATTATCATTGCCTCAAAAAACTGGTTGTGTTTGAGAACTTCAGGCTTGAAAAAGTTAAATAGTAGAAGTAGTAGAGACTGGTTCATGCCTCAGCTTCACAGCTTGTTGAAAGTCCCATACATAATGGTTATTTCTCTATATGGTTGCTCATCAAACAAGACGCCATTCATTTCTTAATAACCTTTTTACTCATAAAATTCAAAGAATAACTCTAAGTTATATTTCTATCCAAAACATCTTTTACATGTTTGTATTTAGTGCAGATTTTAGTGCTACAGGTAAGAAATCCCAAAAGTTAACTAATAAAAATGTTTGCTAGTTGTTTCTTCAAAGTTTTCCTTATATTTTTCAATACTTTCATAAGGCATGTTTATAAAGAATGTCTCAATTTCATAATTTATGACTAACATTGTATAGTTTGAAAGTCCATGAGGTCTCCTGTTACACACCTACCTTTAAATAAATGAAGCTTAAATCCTCTAAGCATTTCATTATCATGATTATGTCATTTAGAACTGCATTCCTTCATTTTTCAGTTGGTCTTCTTGGGATTCTCTCAACATTTGCAGATTGTCTTTTAGATCAAATATAATTGTATTTGAGATGGGGCCTAACCATTGATATCTATTAAAATATATTTATACAAGAGCAATCACACATGGGTAAGTGAACAAAATGCTTGGGGTTATTTCTTGCTCTTTAACCTGTTCTATATAATAATGCTTCAAACTGTGCAATACACACTATCATTTTCTGAGTGGTTTTACAGCTGCATATAGCAATCATGTTTCAGGGGGTGCCTTTTCTAATGCATGACTTTGCATTTGAAGACAATGAAATATGATTTCCCTTCATCTCACCCTTTTTTTTAATATAGATTCAAAGTCATTTTTGGGCAAAACTGCTTTCAGAAACTTTGCTATAAAACTTTGTTTCATCGGCAAAATTTGGAAGGTATTAGTCTATTCACATAATTTCAAAGGTCGTTTAAATAAATAACCATGGTAAATAGTTGAAATACAAATACTGCTACCAATACTTCACCAGCTCAACAGAAAGAGAAATTCATGTGGGTTAAAAGCCACCGAACAGAAAAACATTTTATAGCTGGATAATAAAATTCAATCTTAAAAATTCCGCGCACACAGGGCCAGTGCTAAAACTTGCACGGCGTTTTTTTCCCCCCACGCCGCCCTTTTTTTTTCTTCACCCTCCCAGTTTACGAAGTGTGGTCAGTCCTGCTCGGCCTGTAGGCTAATCAGTACCGGCTGGCCCCAGTTGGGATGGGATGGATAGAAGCCGAAAGTTGCTGAAAATGGGGGTAAACTACAGCTATGGTGGAGACTCTTACCTGGTGGTTTATATTTGAAGACCGACAGCTTGGGGACAGCATGACACTTCTCCGAAAAGTGAACAGTAAAGTCCTGTTGGCTTCACATCTTCTGCCTCTGAATTGAAACTGTGCTCAGCATAGCTCACACTTCTCATGCACGTGCTAGCCTAGCTCCGCAAAATCGGTGTCAATTTCCAGTAGAACAATTTTGACCAATCAGCGACAAGCGATAACATTTGCCGCGGTTAAAACACAGCTTTGATTCAAGATTCAAGATTTAATTCGCCTTTGACCCCTCTTGGCGCCTGAAGGATGTCAATTAAACAAACTCAACTGTAACAGATATAATTTGCATTAACAAAATACCTTAACAAGTCAAAACTTCACAGAGATAGAAATAGAATCAACCTTTTTCATCAATTTCATGCAACTTTACTCATAACTAAAAAATTGCTCAGTTTTAGTACAGTCATTTAGTCAGAAGAGAACCTACAAAATGTAAACTTGGATCTGGGATGGAGATATTCATGAGGTTTGACATTCTTCCGAAGCTCAGAAGTTTTAGACATTCCATTATAAAGTGAAACTAATCTCCTATCGTTTCCATGTTACTTTATTTACAAAGACGATTTTCGCGTTGAATGCCGTTCATCCTATTTCAATGCGCAAAAAACCGGTTGATACACATGAATCTAAATAATGAAATGATACTGTTATATGGCAACTCACTTAAAGCATTACTTGTAATTGCGAAAAAAAACAAAAAACATTTATTACTTTTGGGGGGAGCTCTTCTGACCATGACTTTACAAAATTATCCTTGAAAGCCTTAATGACATTACGATATAAACTTTCATTGTTTACAAAAGTCTCTGGTTCCCACACACAGTCAAACCCTGGTTTGGGGAAGACAATAGGCCTAGGCTACGCCTTCCGCAGTTTCAGTTGTGAACACAAAATTTAAGGTGCTGATATCTTTTTCACCTTCAGTCTTTTTTTTTCACAGAAAGAAGTAAAAACAGAACTACGCACACAACTACATACCTTTATTATTCTGTTTAGTAGTACGCTGCTGATATAGATTAAAACACAACACACACACACACACACACGCGCGCGCGCGCGCGCGCGCCACACACACACACACACACACACCACACACACACACACACACACACACACACACACACAACACTAGCAATGAATGAATGAATAACAATGTGTTGATATCACTTATGTAACGGTATAGAAGTATTGTTCCAACCTAGTACATTTTTTAAACACATATTAATTTTAAAATCTGTCTTCAGTTTAAAGTGTGCTATAAACGTAGTAAAACAAAATAACAGTGGTAGTTTTTTTTTTGGTTTGTTTTGTGTGTGTGTTTTTTTTTCTCAGGTCTCCTATATCATGAGTAATTGTCTGGGAGGTGAAAGGGGGGGGGGGGGGGGGGGCATAAGATCTAAGGCCTGCATGAAGACACTGGTTGGAGTATAACATTGTAGGCTATAGGCCTAAGTTATTCGCCGGCTGAGGAAAAACGAACAACCAAAAAAAAAAAAAAAATCTCCGGCTGGATTTGCCTATATAATTTATGTAACAAGCCCAAGCGGTCAAATTTTTGTTGTTGTGATTACATTAACATCCTAGCGGAGATAACCGATTTCAGGACTGTGAGTAGTCAAAATGTGTATAAAGCGTTCAAATTGTCATTTCCATGTAGTCATGGTCTGGTTTGGGGGGTTGCGAGGGGAGGGTGGGGGGTCTTTAACGTTGTACGGAAGCCATTTCTGTCCAGCAGAGTTATCATACTTGTAAATACCGGAAGTAAATCAAAATACCGCTAGACGTCTCTTATACATGGCGAAACAAATGCAGATGGTTTGACATCTTTACATCGCACTTGTTTACTTGTTGCATGAAGCCGTTTTATGATTTGATCAGTGAGTGGGAAGACTTTTGTGCATATCTAGGTAACTATGTTTATTATTTAACTGTTATTTGTGTAAGAGTACTGTTGATATTGCTTGTTTTGTGTTTGTTTACAAGCTAAATTCATCGATACTTTGAATCGTAGCTGTAGTGTAAGTCTGTAATATGTCCTAATTATTGCGAGGGCATTCACTGATGCAGCTGCAGACTGATAAAAAGTAACAACGGCACAGCCTTATTTCGTTTTAGCTTGCGTATTGCAGAATTTTTTTTAAATAAGTATTGCATGAAGAGCATTTTGTCACATGTTCTGGGCATAACCGAGAAAGCGGGGTCGGGTCATTCAGGAAGATCTGAGTGAGTGGGTGTGCATAGGCCTACTGCCGTCAGTCGGTGCATCTGTAGTGTAACAGTGTCTGTGTGTGTGAATGTCAGTAGTTTTGCTTCCTTCTCTGTGTGATATTTTGTGCGATTGGCCAATGCATGTACGTGCACTTCAGTTTGTTTGTTTTATTTAGGCAACCCTGAAAGTGTAGATTTCAAAATATAGTCAAGGCCCCATACGCGGCATAGGCCTACTGCAGTACTAACAGTACAAGTCTGCTGTATAATATAGTTGTATCAGATCTTCTGAATCTGCTCAAATAAAGATTTTGATTGCATGTAATATGTTTTTCTTGTGTGTGTGCTTCAGACTTTTTTACATTAACAGAAAAATCATGCCGTGATCTTAATTTGCTTATTCTTACAGTATACATCATTAGATTTTAGAACTTAAAGCACTAAGATGTTCTACATATAATATAGGATATATCTTTAGAATTTAAAAAAAATGATAAGATGCTTTCTGTTTGTAGCACTGCTATTTTCAAATAATGAGCCTAAACATTTCATAAAGGTCTCCAAACACAAATTGTTTACAATCGCAAAAAAACTATTGAACTTTTGCAGGTCACTGATATCCAAGCCAGATAAAAATCAGTAAATCATAGTAAAATCAGGATTGTTTGCATCAACTTCACAAAGTTCATAGTTTTCTAGATCAAACTCTTCTCTTCACCCCCATTGTTGAAACTGTGAAGAATTCCTTCCAATGCTTGTTCAAATGGAGTATTCTATCATGATTCCAAAAAGTGTACAAGGACTTGATGCAGGTTTGAGTTATCTTGGGGATAAATACTACATATGACTAAATAATGAAAGTTTATGCAGCTCATGAAAGAAAAAGGAGCTAATTTTTGTCTGGTGGATGATTTTTCGGCGCCACTCATCAAAAGTGCTATTATAATATTTCATTATTTGGAGACATTTTCACACTTTCTGAGTTTGAATTTGTTTAGATAGCTAGTCAGTATGAGTATATTTAAGTCAACTGAGTTTGAGCCAGGACTAAGTGAAGGTGGTTGATGTGATTGATTTTAATTGCCGTGATCTGAAAGGGTTCTTGAACGAAAAAAAAATTATAATAAAGATCATGCTCTCTCATGCTTTAGACTTTGGAGCATCAATGTTAGATAAATCCCTTGCAGAAAACAGTGATCTAACATAAACTAGCAATGTGCACTAGTATACATTGTGTGTACAGTATCTGTGTGTGTATGTGTTGTGTGTGCGTGGTGTGTGTGTGTGTGTGTGTGTGTGTGTGTGTGTGTGTGTGTGTGTGTGTGTGTGTGTGTGTGATCAGATTCATGATGTGTTATTAACTATTGAACTTTATCTCAATATATCTGCTGACTGCATTAATTCATTATTTCTTTTGGATCATCATAAGGATTACTAGTAATCAGCTTGGACCGTGCACCCAAACTCATAGGGATTATCCTGCTTGGGATCCCCTCAGTTAATGTACTGAATGATAACCACTGTGTTAAACTTTTAAAAAAAAAAAACAAAAAACAACTTTAGGTCATTCATTATAATGGGAATGCATTAAAATATAAACTGTTTTTAAACAGATTTCTGGCTAATAATTTAATCACGGACTGCCAATCTGATTTTTTTTAAATAAACTTCTTTTTCCATAATGATAAGAGCCAAAACATATCTAACTTAATTTGTTAATGTACTATTTCTACTAGTACCATGTTCATGTGGTGTGTGTGTGTGTGTGTGTGTGTGTGTGTGTGTGTGTGTGTGTGTGTGTGTGTGTGTGTGTGTGTGAATCTTGTGTTGTTGTTGTTTTTAGTTGGTTTGCTCATCAGGCCATTCAGTGATTCACCTGTACTTCTAATGTTTCTTGAAAAGTCTTCTTTGGATCTGGTAGTTAAGAATTTTTGTTGATCAGCTGTACACTTGAACGAAGTTGGAATGTGAATAATTCTCAAGTTCATGTTGTTGATGCATTACTTGTGTGAAGAGATACAAAGTGCAATTTTACTATTTTGATATATGTAGAATACATGTTGAGTTTCTATTTTGTGAAGTTTGTTTAAGTTTCAGTTGATATTTTGTAGAACTTTATTAACGACACTTCAAATATTTTTTCAGGGTACTGCAGAGACTAAGGGAGATAACGACATCACGTTTTTGGTTAGAACTTTCAAAGGTCCTGAAAAAGTGTAAGTGGGTGTGCGCAGTCATCCAGCTACTGTGTGTGTGTGTGTGTGTGTGTGTGTGTGTGTGTGTGTGTGTGTGTGTGTGTGTGTGTGTGTGAGGGAGTGTGAGTGAGTGAGTGTTGGTTATAACTTATAATATTTATAGTGCAATTATATCTAGTTGTCTTGTTGGGTGGTTACTTTTGTTCCAATGGCTATTGTATTACTAGCATAAAGGAACTAGAGTTTTTTGCTGAAATCATTAAATATGATTGGCCTAGGACAGTGATACTAATAGTGATAATATAATGATGATGATGATACTGGTCAATAGTTGTCATAAGTTGAAGAGAAGTGAGTGGAGTTACATGCAATGAAAGGCTACTGAATCAAAGTTTTTTCTCTTTCTGTGTACCCTCAGAATCAAAGTTTCAACAAGGCTGTGTTTAAAGAGTGGTCAATAAAGAAAATATTACATCAATATATATTATACTAATATAGCAATGTTGATTGAATGATATAATGACATTCCAGTTAGGTTAAGATTTTCTCTATGACAATGTCCCGACCATGCACACAAGTTTTCAAGAAGATTTGTCGTTGCTTTTTAAAAGGAAAAGATAGTAACATTTTTAGATATATATATAATTTGAACAGTGTTTGTTAGCAGAATAAATGCCATTTATGTGAAGGGGAAAAAAAAATTTTAAGTGTTGTAGAAGGGGATCTAAAGTACTACAGGTACTGAAGCAGTATTTATTAGAATGGAAGGAGGTGATGAAAAGCCAATCATCCAGCATGCTCTGCTGCATCAGGACAGTGCATCATTTGAAAGCCATGCACTGTGCAGGAAAGCCAGTGCATCAATTTTTTAGGTCAGGTCAGATTGTATAGGAACTTTTTTTTTCTTTTTAAAATGGGTAGATTCTTGATGTTCTGAGGGGGGTTAAAATGTTGGAGTTTTCTTTTTTTGTTTTTGTTTTTTGTTCAGTTGTTGGTCTTAAATTTTCTTGGAAGTTGCTTTGAATTAAAGCAATGGTTCTCATCATCTTTGTCAGTTTGTGGTATGTAATATATAATATATAATACATGGTGTATAATTTATAAATCGGTTTGTCAAGCAGTAAAAATCAAAATTGGCCTTAGTTGGAGATAGTTTTCCTGTGATTTGATTATTTTCTGTATTTTGATTTTGTTTTGTTTATATTTTCCTCTTGATATAATTTCTTGTGGTCTGTCGTTTGTGTATCATAAGCTGTTATTAAGCTGGAAAAGTTAAGAACAGGTATCAAGGGGGGTAAGATTTACTAAGAATGAGCAATCAGTGTTGGCAGTTTCATAGGTTGGTTACAAGTTACAGTTGAAGTGAATTTTTCATACTGATCTGCAAGTATAACAGTGTTTGAGGCTGTTGTTTCTCTGACAAATTACTGCTAAAAAAAAAATTAATGAAAAAAAATTGAGAAAAGGGATTTTTCGTCCTGCTTGAAAAAGACATAATGCATGTTTCCTTATAAATGTTACAGGTGAAGAACCAAGCCGAGCAGATAGATGTGACCTTCTTCTGATCCAGCCCAAAGTGGTTTTGCTGAAGAGTCCATTTACGCATTGGATATGTCTGAGAATGGGCAGCCATGTCCTTTGAGGGCGTCTTTGAGAACTGGTTAAAAACACAAGTAGAGGAGGTGGTAGAAGACAAAACGGGAGGGGAATCAGAACATCAACAACAGACAGTTCATCCCAATGGGGAGGCAAAGAATGGTGAAGACAAACTAAATACAAATCAGGATGCTTTTACAACACACTTCTCCAACAAATTCATGCTTGTGAACATCTCCTCAAAGCAGACTGGGGAAACGAGAGAGTCCCCAAGTCCACACCCAGTGCCGAACACAGGCCCTGTTGGAGAAGATGAAGTCAGGCAGACGAGGGATTGTGAAACTGCCAAGCAAGCTTACTGCAAGGACAAGATCCAGACTGGCCTTGAAGAAACCAAAGCGGCTCTAGTGCCCATGGTAGACTGTAAACACAGGAAGCAGCGGAACATGCCTGTAGAGGGACAGGATCACCAGCAGTGCCATACTTGTTCTCCCACTGACCGATCTGAGAGACGTAACGCCCACCTGTTCTCCCAGCGGTGTGGAAGTTTCCAGATTGGGGGATCCCATTTTAAGTCCTGATCATGAGGTGCCCATGGAACCAGACTCCACGTCAGAGTGTCGGACTTCCAGCAAACGCAGCCAGTGCCTGAAAAAGGGTGAGATCAGTGTGCAGAAAGTGATGGAGGGGAGGGAGGGCTCTCCCTGCAGCACGGGCAGTGCGGGGGAATCCAGTGCCGGGGTCAAGCCGGGCACGGTGACCGTGCAGGTGGAGGAAAACCAGGCTGAGTGTGACAGTACTTGTATGTTCTTAGCTTCCCCCAATGCAATCTCACCGGCTAGTCAGGGAGAGATTGAGGAACGCGTGTGCCCCTTACTCACAGACCATGAAGATGGTGCTAGTCCCGCTCATTGTGTGTGTCAATGTCGATCACTGCCGCCTCCCACAAATCTCCTACCCAGGGACCATGTGCCAACAATCACCACTGCCACCTCGCTAGCCCCCCATCCCTCGCCTCACCTCACCTCACTTACAAGATTATTTCAAATAAGTCAGACAACAGTTCAGACATAAACTTGAAAGCCACTCTTGTCAGCTCAGAAAGTCATTATGAAAGTAAAATTACTTCAGATTTAGAGAACTTTGTAACGAAGCTGGAGTTGAGAAGAAAGAAAAAGGAAGACAAACATGAAAATGAGACACCTGTTGCTAGTTTGCATGAAAAAGAGTGTGGTAAGCAATATCTTCCAGCAAGTGCTAAAACTGAAAGTGCAATAAACACTTTTGTGCCAGAAGTGAAGGAAGAATCTGCAAAAGTCAAGACCCAGCTAGACTTGTCGGGGGTAAGTGCAGATACACCTGAAACATCAAGGCAGGAAAACATTCATAATTCAGGGGAATTGGGTGGGAGTGCAAAGTGTGACCCACAGCAGAATGAGGTTTGTGATTTTGCAAAAACATAGACTGGGACACTGCTGTGGCTGAAACATTGGAGAGCTCCACCAGTGTTAGAGGGTATGATGGGGAGAGCAAACCAGGCATAATCCTCAAAATTAGGGCCAAGGCGGTTGTTCCGTGTTTGGAAAAAAACCTGGCTCTTAAATCTGTAAAAACTGTTTCATCAGGTAAACGAAAAGTAGAATCCAAGGGCAGCCCAGAAATACTGTCTCGACTTCGGAAGCGGCAGAAGTCTGAACCATCTGAGTCACAAACATTGTCTTGTGCCTCAGAACAGGCACAGTCTGAGCAGCATAGTGGACGTTGTAAGATGAAGAGCAAACAGACAAAAATGCAATCTGGTGGTAGTAGTTCTTGTCGCAATTCATCGGCTACCAGGCAAAGACGTCGTAACACAGTGCATGTCAATGGGAATTTGGACGCCTACACAATGCATCTGTCCCCTTCTGTTTGCAAATTTGTTGAATCGAGTACAAAACTGTCAAGATTGCAGACCCTGACCTACGATCTTGTTTGCTCTCTCTTCCCTCTTATCAAACAGCAGCTGAGCCAAGTCACACCTGAATCACTTAGGTTCACAGACATTGTCGATGACATTATCAATTCCTTAGAATGTTCAGATTCGGAAGAAGTATCAAACATCTATGAGTGTTTAGGTGAACTGTTTGAGAAGTTGAAAGTGACTGAAGCCAACTTGGTACCAGTGTACTTGCCCCGTGTGGTTCTGTGTAATGACCCTTCACATTTGTTGGAAGATTTCCAGCATAAGGTGTGCACGTTGCTGCAGCTGTTGCTCCCTGATCTCACTGTGTCCCTCTCAGATCGTTGCTTGCAATCCCCAGGCCAACTGGAAGAGGTGGTAAAGCAGGTGCTCTCAGCAAACCAGTTCAAAGACAAAAGTTCAAGGAAGTGTCGCGTTATGTCTTTATAAATTGATGTCAGTGGAGATTATTTGTAACTTTAGACTTGTCATATTGTTTGGCTTCTTTTGTTCAAAGACTTGTCTTGAGATTTTGCACCTCATGTGTGAGCTTTTTTTCTTTTTGTCCTGTTCTGTACTTTTCTTTGGGGTTTTTTTTTTGTTTTTTTTGTTTATGTTTTGCTTTTTTGTTTGTTTTGGTTGTTTGTTTTTTTAAATAGCGTATCGTATAGTTGCAATTGACATGTATGTTTTGTATAAAATGTAGCTATTTAGAAAGGGTTTTTTGTGCTATTGTTTGGAGAAAAAAAAACCCCAGTGAACTGACTAATTTAGATTGATAATGATATATCTTTTAAAGCAATAGTCATATTACTGATCGCATTCATGTTTGGACATTAATGAGAGAATATTCAGAACATTGCCCTGCCCTTGCATAAGTTTGGCATCATTTTCAGTCATCTACTAGAATATGAAATAAGTAGTTGATTATATGGTGATCAGTCACCAGTGATACTTAAAGTGCATTATTTTCCTGTGAACTAGTTAAGAAAATAGACTTTGCTCTGGACCAAGCTTTTAATGCTTTGCTCTCTGGTAGTATATTCAGTTCATGGACTTTATGTTTCTAAATCAGACAGACACAAAGATTTTACATTAGCCATTAATACAAATGATGGGAAAGGGGGGGGGGGGGGGGGGAATTTCACAGAGCTCTAAACTTATTCAGATTTTGTGAAGCCCAATATATGATGAATGGGCAGTTTAGGTTTCGTCAACACCTATTTTGTAATGACACTACAGTCCATGCTATAGCATTGCTAATCAGAACATTTGTAAATGATTTAATTGGAATTTAAAAATGAGTGAGTGAACTGCAACAAAACAATTAACTGTGACTTCCTTCTGGACCTGGTACTGGTTTTGTGCATTTTCTCATATAGATCCATAAAGCCTTGCTGAAGGTAAGACTTTGCAAGATACCTAGTAAGTGACTTATCTGTCACATTAGTAGCTTGAAAATGGGCATAAAGTTATCGAAGGATGGAATTGTGCTTTAATGATTAATCACTTCAGTATTGAAAGCAAAATTTTTCAGGATTGGCAATGTCCAAAGGACACAGAAATGTATGGTTTCAGGATTGAGAGATTTTTTCACTTTCACCCATGCATTACAAAAGTTGGCATTGGTAAACCATAGTAAAATAGCATTATAACATTGTAAAAGTTGACATTGGTAAATCATAGTAAAATAGCATTATAACATTTCAAAAGTTGACATTGGTAAATTATAGTAAAATAGCTTTTTTTTTAATATATATAACATTGCAAAAGTTGACATAGGTAAATCATAGTAAAATAGCATTATGACACAGTCCCTGAGAGAATGAAGAAAAATCATGAATTAACATTTATAAGCAAAGGTATGATTTGATGATGCTTACACAATGCTTGTGTAATCAGTAATGAAGAATGAATGACATGCATATTATATGAATGGTATATTTCATTTTGATTGAGTGTAATTTAATGGATAAGAATGATATGGTAACATGTAATTGATGTGCAGATTTTTTTTTTTAAAAAGGAAAACAATAGATTTGTATATATTGCTGTAGGAGGGGATAAATGAGTTTTGGGTTTTAAAACAAAGATCTACATAGCATTGTTTCAAAAATGTTAATTTTGTGGATGGTACATGAAAGGTAAAATATCGTAACTGGTATGTGTGTGTGCATACATGCGTGTGTGTGTGTTTGAGACATGTTTTGACTTTGCCATAAAGAGTTATCATCATCATCTCACATCTGACAGTACATTAGGAAGAAACTTATGTTTTACCTTTTTGTTTTGGGGACAATTTTTTTTTTCATAAAATCATGAACAGGACAAATTAAAGAAATTAAGGAAGTTCAATTTTAAAGCTGAAATCAGTTGGGGTTTTTTCATTCATGAAGATTTTTTTTAACATGTCACCAAAAAGTAAAGCAAACAGAAGGAATGAAATGATGCTTTTTCAGACATGCAAGCATTATCATCAAATAAATCTACACAATGACATGTATTCATCAGGCACGATTATCCTGTAACCCATGGAACATAATTATGACATCCTCAGTTTGGAGTATTCCATTATCCTTGGTATATAAAAAAAAAAGAGAGAGAGAGAGAGAACCTTGTCATAGTTGTCAGCACCCCATATTTTTCATGTTGAGAATTTTTTTTTTTTTTTTTTTTTTTTTTTTTTTTTTTTTTTACTGTATTAGTACTACTACTAGCAGTCTCAAGCCTAAGACATCTTGGATTAGGCTACCTGTTTTGTAGAGAGGGAAGGGGGCGTCTTTGTGTTGTAGTAGTACGTAGGTAAAAGCGTGTTTAGTGCATACTACTTTTAAAAACGGAAGATTTTATGTTTTTCTTTTTTGAATGTTGAAAAATGTTACTGTGTTTTTATACTACTTTTATTAGGTCTGTATTATTGTTCATATCCTGCTGCTAGTAAAATGGAGAAGTGTTGGTAGTAAGTACTATAAAAATCATGTTATTTTATCTCATTCAACCTTTTTTTGAAAAAAAGATTGTAGGATACTGTAGTTTTAGATGTGGTTTTTTTATTTACTTTAGTTGTTTAGAGGATGTTTTTCTTGTTGAAAGTTGTTTTTAAAAAATCATCCACTTCAGTGAATGAACCATGCCATGACTTATTCAATGAAATGAAACTTATGGTCCATTTCAGTATAAACAATGGCAACTGTTTAGCACCGTGTTGAAGTTGGAGTGCATTCATGAAAAGAATAATTAATTTTAAAAAATTTAAGCTAGCAAAGCTATTTCTGTATATAAGGTGCAGGTTAAATAGTTGTAAATCTTTTTTTTTATTATTATTTCATAAGAGCACTTGGTGCATACTCTATTTAAGAACAGGAAATTTTCAGTTTTTCTCTTTTAAATTTTGAAAAATATTGTGTTTTTATACTACATTTATCAGGCATGTGTTATGATAAAAATAGACCTAAAAAAGTCCTCATGTATTGAGGTGAGTTTTTGTTCTGTTAAGTTTTTGTGTAGCTGCAGCATTTTCTGGGGTGTCCTAGGTGAGTGACTCCTGTGCTGCATATTCCAGTCTCGCCCAATTCTGTTGTGTCATACCTGCAGACTCGGAAGTCCACAGGGAATCAGCAGCATTGGCCACCACAAGGCCTCCAGTCAAAAAAGGCCCTGCATTGGTTTTTGCATACTTCAGGTGTTGTTTGATGTCTTTTCTGATCCAGTGTATGGAAAACCCCACTTAATCAAGCCCCATACCTAAGCAGGGCTGGCTAGCTTGTGGTTAGAACCAGACTGAGACAGACCATGGAAACATAATTGTGACCTCATGACATATGTGAATGTGAAAAGAAAAAAACCAAAGTCATGTTGGGACTAGGACTCAAATGATCTCCTAACTTTTTTCCTTGGTGCATGATATAACCATAGTTCTCATACATTATTGACAATAGTAATGATGCAAATGAGGTCCAGCTCAGTGAGACTACAGGACAAAACGATGTTTTGTCATTTCTATTTTTGTATCTCCGCATCAAGAAGACGAAGAGTTATATATAATGGCACCTATAATGTCCTGAGAATATCAAAGCAACACTCTTCGTTAATTTCACAAATGTAAAGTTAATGGTATGAGTGCTTGACTGCATGGTTTTAGTCTTTCCATTTAGCTGAGAGCATACAGCACTGATAGAAAAAGGAAAATGTCATTGGATCAGATGATATCTGCCTCAAATACAGTACAAACCTGATTTCTCAGCAGGATGTTCAGAGTACTAGCCACTCACTGCCTGAATTCTCTTTTTTATCTCATGGGAGAGCAAAGTATTTACTGAGCTATGTGCTGGATTGTGACCCAAGTGTACTCACCATGTTCAATGGTTTGGGCCTGAGGCAATTTTCATTTCTAAGAGTACCTCAAAGTGTGGCAAGAGTATTGTAAATATTGATTTTGTGTGTGTGTGTGTGTGTGTGTGCGCTTGTATGTGTTTGTGTAGTGGCTTGTATTGAGCGTATGTGTGTGTGTCCCGATTTTTAATGAAAACTAAACCATAAGAACCATAACTGATACAATGGAAAAAAATGTTCAGTTTCCAGTGTTTTTAGATCTGAAAATTATGTGTTTCTAATAATTTTGGAAAACTATCAATTTTTTTGTGTTTTGTTTTAAGAACAGTTGTTTATTATAGCTCACAAGATCATGCAGGAAGTTCTTGAATGATTTTCTTTTCATATGTAGTCATTTCTTTGTTGTGAGGAATAAATGGAGATTTTTGGAGGTGTTGTTTGTGCTTTTTTTGGGGGGAAAAAGGGGGGGGGGGGGAGTATATTACAAGCAGTGTCGATGCTGAACCCCCTCTCTTTGCTCTGTCACTGATGATGATTTTAAGAATGGTTGTTTGAAAAAAAAAAAAAGGTCATAGGTGTTTTAAAATTGTTTGAAAAAAACATGTCTGTTGAAATGTTTGTGCATGATAATGGAAACAGGAGATTGCCATTGGATTTGTTAAAAAAAAAATAATGAAAAAAAAAAGAGTCATTGATGTTGAATGTCCCTGCAGCAAATCCAAATACAAGGAAAATAGACAAAAGCTGATCATGTGTGAATACAATTTATCAATGCCTATACCAGCTGTCACCATTTGTACAGGTTTTTTTCTGTCCTTTTTTTTTTTTAATTGCTTTTTATGTTGTCAAATGTGTGCCATTTTCCTTCTTTTTTTTTTCTTTTTTTTGCTGTAAATATGATTGATCATCTGATTTCATTTGCAGTGTCGTTCCTAACAGTAACACTTAAAAAAGCATTCTTTACCTGTGATCTAAGTTACAGTATACTCCTAGCTCCATTGATTCCATGTGGTGTTGACAAATATATATGCATAAATATCCCATTGTTTTCTTCCAGTGTGTTGTTGGGGTGTGTGTGTGTGTGTGTTTGTGTGCATGTTCACATTGTGTTTGCCTGAGTCTTAGCTTGTCAGTTTGTGTTTGTACTGTGTATCTACATCTGTGGGTACCTCTATATATTTATGACAGTTGCTTTGGAATGTGTGTGTGTGTGTGTGTGTGTGTGTGTGTGTGTGTGTGTGTGTGTGTGTGGTGAGAGAAACCACATGTTCTTTTGCCCTATAGGCCCTAATCCATGCCACTGATGCTATTCTCTGCCCCCTCCCTCAAAAAAAAAAAAAAAAATTTTTAACCCAAAACAAACAAAAAACAACCCTATATAGCAACAAACAAACGAAACAACCAAAACTTCTATCTGTAGATTTAGTACAGACTCCTATGCTGGAAACGGTTCTGAAATGAATGTAAAGGATGTGTGTTTCCTCTTTCTGTTGATTCAGCCATAGCTACTATCCATTTCATGTTAGACTCCCAAGAACCTTTAATAAAATCCATCAATCATTTATTCTGTTTTGCTACCAGAAGATATAATGCTGGCAATTAGAAATACAGAAATGCCATCTGTACATTTTATATCAACTGAGCATTTGCATTTTATGTCTGTCATGTTCTTTGGGTGGGCGGGATAGCTAAGTGGTCAGAGCGCTCACTTTCCCCAAGTCAAGTTAAGCAGCGTCGAGTGTGGTTACCAGTTGGATGGGTGACCATTTGCGTGCCTTGGCTTCAGTACAGTCCCAATAGTTCACCCAGCTGTAAATGGGTGCCTGCCCTCTTTAGGGTCAGGGAAGGTAAAGCAGCAAGGGAGAGAAGATGGGCGCCGCCATCAATATGCTGACCCCTACAGAAGCTGAGGTCTCTAATGCCTTGCTCCCCTACGACCACCTAGGTTATGGGACACCACCTAACCATGTTCTTTGGAACAGGGGAAATCTTTATTCACTGCTTCCTGTGCAGTTTGAACATTTCTTACAGTCTTCTAGAAAAAAGGCATAACTTGATACAAAAAAGATTGTCCAAATATTTCAGAGGGAAAAAATAACATTGAAATGTAACAATTTTTGGTATTGTGATGTTTTATTTAAGTGTTGGTATCGTTGTTAACAATCCGTTTTAAATCTTAGCAATAGTAAGCGTGTTTTTAATTAAAGATTAGGGGAAAATTTGTCATCATTTTAGTTAAAACTTCCACACATGGATGATTAATGTGATGTTGCCTGTTTTTAAGGGATAAGAAATGGAAAAATATATTCAATTCACTAAAAACTTGAAGTGTCGTCTGAACCTACACTTAGCTTTGATTTTCTTTTTTGTTGTAGTTGTTCTTTGGCTAGAGCTCCTGAGGTATACCAACGGTGAGATTTTGTGTAAACAACCACTTGTACCCACCATTAAGGTAGCTGCATTCTGACTTTAGGGATGGTGCTAAAGCCCTGTGTGCAATCATTTTAAAAAGAATTTGTCATCCGCTCCTACTGCTACGCAATGGCCTACCCTTCCAAAAGGTGGAACAGGTGTCCACAAGATGTTCTGCATACATTCATGCACATGGCTTCGGTTTATAGTCTCATTGGAAGGATATTTGGGGGGGGGGAGTCTGCACTGATGTTAACTCCAGGGTAAAATCGCCAAAAATGGCCGGCTTTGCGATCACTCAATCCAGACCTGTCAGACCATGAGTGCAACACTCTAACTACTAGGCTATCCTGCCCTCTGCTTTGATATTGAATAGACGGCATTAGGATCAGAAAAAAAAAAGTTCCTGTTTTGCCCTTTTTTCCACCATCTCCAGTCTGGCTTTTTTCACCTGTATGAATGCTTTTACCACTGTCCATTTCCTATCCTTAACAAGATTACTCTAAATATGTGGGGGGGGGGGGGGGGGGTTCTTTTCGCCTGTGTGCTCTGAACTCTGCTGCTTAGTGTGAACTGGCCATCTACATTTCTTAGTTACAGATGCCAACGGGTCTACTGTCCTGGCAGTTTTGTTGAACTGGTCACAAATTTGGTCAACACTACTTTGACATCAATGTTCCTTTTATCAGTTTATTTCTCATTTGGCTAAGGTTACCTGCGTGTGTTCTGACTGTTAGATGATACCAATGGTATTTTGAAAGCGAGTTAGGGTAAGGTTGATTCAAAACCTTAGGGTGATGGAACTGGACCAATCATGCATGACCCTGCCAGTAAGTGGACCAAACAGCTCATTTATTTGTCTGGAAAAAATTAAGAAGGTGATTTTTTTTACTGCTTTAGTTTAACACTAGTTTTCTGTATTGCTATAATGCAGTGCCCTCAAAAGAGTAGTTCTAAGGCAGTGTTGCAGCCTAACAGATTAAGCTGGGAATAATCCTGTCATATTACATTGAAGAAACAGTACAGCTGTACTAGTCAGTGGAACTGACAGAAGAAATATTAGTAACTAATTCTAAATGTTTATCCAGACTGTCAAACTGTTTCTAAAGAGAGTCAAATACTAAAAGGATTGACACTACTGCTCTCCATGCATTTCTGTTTTACACATTAAGAGCTTCTTTTTTCTTCTTCTTTTTCTTTTTTTTTCCCCAAGTGTCGGTGGGAGACCAGAACTTTGTATTTTTTGTTCTGAAGTTTGATGAAGAGGCCCCTTTGCTGCTTATTGATTTTCCACCAAAGTCTATTTTTAAAAAATCTGTATGTATATATATCTCTAAATCTATCTTGCAGATCTAGAAGTTTAGTTGTTGTTTTGGATGGTTGTGTGTGTGTGAGAGAGAGTAAGAGAGAAAGAGAGAGGGACAAAGTGGCCCGACTTTTCAACTGCCTTTCTCTCCATGTTGACTCAGATGTGATATTTGATTGAGTCTGTGTACAGCATTCTTCATTTCATTGATGTAGTTTTAGCATGTTGTAAAGTGTGAAATGACTGACCTGTCAAATATTGATTATTCCTTGTTAACAAGGTATTGAATCTCTGTTAATGGAATTTCGAATCTCTCAACCTGTTCATTTAAAATTGTTCGTGCTTCCCACACGAAGCAAGATGAAAAACTAAGATGTAATCTAAAACAGTGACAATGAGCACAGAAAACAATAGGTTGTTGTATGGATGGAAAGATTGAATTGTAGACATGTACATTTTTTTTTTTCTTCGTCTTCAGTTATTTGTGGAATCAGAAATTAAAAGGACAAGTCAAGAAAAGGGTGACTGTTCAAGAGCTGAGATGAAGCAGGTTTTAAAAAAAAAAAGTTAATTTTTTCATCTTCTCAACAGTGTTATGGCTGTGAGGGGTCTGAAAAATTGAATGTGTTCTTCATGCGACTGTCTGGAATAAGTTCATGGTACTTCATGCTGACCAGAACAAGTGCCTAGACATAGGAAGTACTCTTCAGTGACGACATCATTCATGAACATAATGTTTATTCTAGTTATTACTGTACCATACGTCCTGACATTATAATATCCGTGGACAAGCATGAGAAATGGGTTTTTTTTTTTTGTTTTAAAATTTCATTTCTTTTGCATGAGAAACCATTTTGAAATTGTTATTCTTTTTCTTCTTTTTCAAAACCATCACTGTATTGATTTTCACACACACAAAATTGTTTTTCATTAATGAGAGTGCGAGAGAGAGCTTTTGTTCTGTTTTTTGTTCCTTATGGTAGTGATAATGACTCGTTAGTGAAATAATGTGTAGAATCATGATGCTAATCCTAAATTGCACTGAACTGACTCATCAAGGTTTTGCTCCATTTTTACCCTAATTAAATGATGTTTTTATGGTGCTGAAAGAATAGGTGCATTTTACTATAGATATATAGCAATGTGTAGTGGTACCTACTGTACAAGTTGTATACTGTGCACATTGGATGTCATTTATCTGCCATCTCCCATCCAGGGTATTCATAATGTAGGCATGATTCAATCTGTATATGAGACATAAGTATTGTATGTATTATCACAGTGTAATAGTTTGCATATGAAAGCTGTTTGTTATGCATCCTTTATGCCTGAGTGTTTGCCTTTGAACTTTACGAACTGAAAGAGGCAGCATTGTTTGAATGGGATTTTTTTTTTTTACTTTAGTTTCAGTGGTGATATTTCCTTACCACCAGACATGTAAAAGTCAGTTTTTGAAGCCAAAACTCAGATATGTGTTTTTATACGGAGTAGATTGAGTAGAGTCGTTTTCGTATGAAAAGAAATCTTTTGTGCTTTTGTCATATTTGAAATCAGAGAGGGAACAGTTAGGGTTTGTTTGTTTGTTTGTTTTTTTAAGTTATAGAAAAAGACCAGTTAAAAGTAGATGTGTTTTAAAATCTCCCCCTTACCCACACAATTATGCATGCACACAACGTATGCATATCTAATAATTATGACAGAAAGAAATCAGTTACATCATAACCCACACTCGTCCACCTTTGCATAATATCATAAACATAACTGGTTTTCCTTTTGATTCACTAATTACTCTTCCAACTTCTTGACCATCTTCTACATTAATTAAAGAGTAGTTCTCTTTCCTATCAGTAATTCAATGTTCTATCTAGTCTTAATATGGTGTAATCCAGTATTCATCAAGGGTTTTTTTTTCTGTATCCTGCTTTCAAAACGGATGCGAGGTATGCTTGTTTTATTGCATACAATGCAGAGTACAGCAGTTAATAATTGATCCATGAAATAACCTCGAATATCCAGTCCATGTTGCGCTTTGTTGAGCACACATACACACACACACACACACACATCACACCACAACACACACACACACACACACACACACACACACACACTCTTCTCTCTCTCTCTCTCTCTCTCGCTCTACTCCTCCTCCCCCTCCCCGCCTGCCCCCCCCCCCCACACACACACACACATTAAATAAGCAGAGCATTTGCTTCTTTTTTTTTTTCCATCAAGCCATCCATGATCTGTGGTGGTTTGTTTGTTTGTTATTGGAGGGGAGGGAGGTTATAATAGGTATATAATTATTTGTTCTCCGTTCAGTTTCTCTAACCAAACAGAAAAAATAGCAGTGATCATGCATGAAGGTATGTTTTACCTCATAGAGGAGAATAGGAGCTGAATAATGAAAAGAGAGAAGAAAAAAGAAGAGGTGGTGGTAATTGCCACAGGTGTACAGGTGCTGACTGGTGGTGAATGCAGGTGTTCAATACATTAGCAAGTTGACAAAATCTGATGTACTTATAGTATCACTTCTGTTGCATGCCTCAAGGCCGAGGACAGTGTCATGAGATCAGATGATTGAATAATTTGAATATTTATAACTCAGAATAGTGGACTGAGAGTAGAAAATCCCCCCTCCTCCCCCCTTCTTCCTCCAACCTTGCAACTCTTCAGGACCATAGGAACATGAATTTATTCTATCATATATTTAGGGATCGTGTGTGAATGTTTATTTCGGTTAGAGCAAATATGGTTTTGAACACATCTGTTCCATCATTTTAACAGGCTTGCATATGACATAGGGAATAGACAATGTCTACGTCACTTGGAGCGTTTTTTACAATCAAAGGAAAAAGGAAAAGAGAGTGACAAATCATGTGAACATACCTCGAATCTTATTGTTGAAAACTGTATGAGACTCTGAGCACAATTTTAACTGAAGTAAACTTAGTAACATAATTTTGGTATAAAAGAGGAGCCCATATTAAATCAAGAAAAATGGTGTTTATGTGTAGAAAGAGACCAGCAAAAGTGTTATTCAACCCTTGGAATACCAGGGGAAACGTCAAGAAGTGTCTCCCTAGTACCAGAATGTCTGGGGAAATTGAGGACAGTAATCACTCATAATTAACCGGGAATTTTAATGCAAACATTGACAAAAGATACATACATTTATTTCAGAAAAAGGGATGAAGATTTTTTAACATATGCTTTTTTCTTCTTTTTTTCTTATTTTTTTTTTTAATCCATGCAGGCATTTTAAAGTGGGGTAAGTAATTGCAGGAGGCCAGCTTCCATCCTGGTAAAAAAATAAAATAAAATAAAATAATGAAACTTTTAAAAGTAAATTATTTAAAAAAAAAGCTCCCAGCCATGGTGGTGCTTTGTGTAGGACATCAGCTGACAATCTGTAGATTCTGAAAGAGTTCATGTCTGTCTACTCCAAATATTAGGACAGCATACTATCATCCAAAGCAAGTTTTTTGGCAATGCTCTTAACATCCAAGAAGAAACAGGCAATATATTATACTGTCTAAAAGAAAACGAAGTAGGCACAGCACCAGTAATATAATTCACTTATTGATCTTAAAAACTTGTACTAAAACATCTCTTGTGCAGTACAGTATAGTACAGTAGGGAGCATATTTCCATTAAACTTTTGACTTTCGAAGAATATAGGTTTTAACTGCATGTACAAAAGACAGTATGCAAACTGAAATGTAGAAAACATAATAAGTTCAGCTAAGTAACGTTACATCTTGATTTTTTTTCTCCACTCTTCGGCTAGAGCTTGGAGGGTTACCAATGGTGAGATTTTTGCATATGCAAACCAGTTTTTTTACCCCACTATTAAGGTACCTACCATTTTTCCGGGACAGTCAGGATGTACCTCCCTGCTCCTTCCAATCAACTGTCAAGGGGTTTTTTTGTGTTTTTTAGTTGTTTTTTTTTTTACCTGTACAAGTTCGTATAAGCACACAGGACTGATTGGATTAGAACCTCCTTCAAAAATTCTTGACATTCAGTTCAATTTTTCTGTCAAACTGGAAAGAAAGGGCAAGGCTAGGAACCAGCTCAGACCTCCCCGTTTACTTGTTAGGCAGGTGAACATCTAAACCATCCTGCCAACTTCCTTCTCGTCTTGAAAATGAGAACAGAATCAATGAAACTTTTTTTTAATTGGACTTATTTCTTCTAAACACATTTGTGGGTTTTTTTAAAAGTTTCCCAGCATGTGGAACAATGTTGAGAGATCTAAATGGAATGAGAAGAGTGAATCGTTTTTTGATTTCATATATTATATGAGTGTGCTGTTACCGAATGAGATGATTGATCAATGTTATGAATACCCCCAGTCTCTCTTTTTCATTATTGAATGATGTGTGTATATTCATTCTTTAATTTATTTATTGATGTTTTACTATTTTGTAGGTTTTCTTTAGATTTTCCATGGTGGTGACTCTGTTTTCTTCAAAACCACCCACTCAATTTTTTTTCTGATTTTATTTATTATTGTATAGAAATACTCCAAGTGATTTGTTTTTCCAAGCAAAATGTATAACATTTTTGATGATGTACATTTGGTAAAACACCATTGGATATATTTTGACTCTTATTTTGATTTGACTGTATAAAAAGTGTTATTTGGTAAATAAATTTAGTTTGTTATTCTTTCAGTCGTTTTTGAGAGGAGAGAGAGAGAGAGAGAGAAGAGAGTTTCCCTTTATATTTGTTTGTGACTTGTCTGAATTCGCTTTGTTTATTTTTTGAAATTGTTAATCTTATTAAAAAAATACTCTTAGGAACTTTTTTTTTTTTTTTTTTTTAGAATGGTGGTTTCAATCACTTAAAAATCATAACAGATACTCATTATTATATGCACTCACTCATCCATCTTCACTCATCCGCACTTGCATTTAAACATACATACACACCCACTCCTCTCTCTCTCTCTACACCACACACACACCACTACCACACACACACACACACACACACACACACACACACACACACACACACACACTCAAGAATACACACATACATGCCAAGAGAAGCTGTCCTATTTGACTAACAAGCAAATCCTTTACATGACAAGGTCATTTTTTTTTTTTTTCTACTCTCTCTCCTCTCTCTCTCTCTCTCTCTCTCTCTTCTCTCTCTCTCTCTCTCTCTCTCTCTCTCTCTCTCTCTCTCTCTCTCTCTCTCCTCTCATATGCTTGCACTTAATCAAATGTGAATTGGTGAGAGAGAATAAAACAAAACCCACTGCTCCATAATTGTTATCAGTGAAGAATTTGTCACGTGAACACCCAAGAATTATCTGAACATCAAAGTCAAAAATATGGCATACATTTTGCTGAAGAGAACTATAGATGCTGAATTCATGTTGAGGGTCTGTCTCCAGAATGCATGAATAATGAGCACATCTTTTGTAGACATCTGAATGGGTGTACATTTGTATGCATGTATATATATGCAGGCACATGTGGTGGTTGTGTGTGTGTAGGCTATGTGTGTCTTTGTGTGTGTGTGTGTGTGTGTGTCTGTCTGTCTGTCTGTCTGTCTGTCTGTCTGTAGTGTACTGTGTGTGCCTCTGTGTGTGTGTGTGTGTTGTGTGTGTGTGTGTGTGTGTGTGTGTGTGTGTGTGTGTTTATAAATCTAGACTAAATGAGTAAACATGAATGTCAAACTTAGAAACAAAGTTAAGTACACACACACACACAACACACACCACACACACACACACACACACACACACACACACACACACACAAAGCACGCACACACACGCATGCATGCAGATCTGCATGTACACACACATACGCACACAACTTCTCTCTCTCTCTCTCTCTCTCTCTCTCTCTCTCTCTCTCCTCTCTCTCTCTCTCTCTCTCTCTCTCTCTCTCTCTCTCTCTCTCTCTTTCATGGGACAGGATAGCCTATTGGTCAGAACATTACGCTGGCAATTTGACAACCCAAGTTCGATTCCTGGTCAAGGGGATTTTTCTCCTGGAGTTAACATCAGTGCTGACTCCACTCTCCCCAAAAGTCCTTCAGATGAGACTGTAAACTGAGGCCCGTGTGCGAACGTACGCAGAACATCTTACGCACATGTTAAATCCTGTTCCGCTTTTCGTAAGAGTAGCCCATTGTGTGCCGGTGGGAACAGTTGACAAGATTTACACAACTGCATACACACGGGGACTGGATGAAAAAAAGCATATGAGTGCTTATTCTATTATCCTTGATATAAAAGAATAAAATAAATCTCTATGCACATATGAGTTTTGTCGAAGACTTATTGTTGAAAACAAATCTTGGCAAGATTTGTTAAAAATCAGCATTGTATATTGTGGTCAATATAGTTGAATTCACTGCAAGGTAAAATCACACTTATTCCATAGTACCTAATTCATGCTCTAAATAAATAAAACCAAAATTATCGAAGGTGTGTATGTGTGTGTGTACATAAAGAATGCCATGCCATGATGCATTGAAGGCACTGGCGCATGGATATCTGCAAAGAATTTGACCTGGAAGGTGAAAAGGTGTATCTGCTGAAAATTCACTCTCATGAAAAATAAGTCATTAATTTTTGTCTTGTGTTTTAATTAAGGGAAAAATCAAAGTGAACCAAACAGAACTGAAAAATGAAAACAAAAAAAAAAAAGCATAAACAGAGCAAACCAAAACAAAAACAGCAACAGGAAAGTAAGCCTCCCTCCCTCCCATAGCCCTTTAAAAAAAAAAAAAAATTAAATAAATATATTAGCCTATGCCACCTTTTCAATTGAAGGATTGTCCTATGTTCAGAGAGCATTGTCAGGCAAGGAATACAGATACACAGTCACACATTCGTAATGTAAAAATATCATCTTCGACAATCAAAAGTTAAAAAAAAAAAAAATAAAAGAAAGAAAAGAGAGGCCCTGTGGGATGCAGGCTTTTTTTTTTTGGGGGGGGGGGGGGGGGGAATGGGAGAAGGGTGAAAGTATGGGAACTAGTTACTTCCCTTTTACCCTTTCCTCTTACGAAACCATGAATACTGTCACCTTATGAAAGATGGCGATCATACCAGCAGACTTGGGACATGTACGATCTAATCCAGGGCTTCATTCAGGTGTGTGTTTGAAACTGTGTGTGTGTGTGATCTTGTGTAAGGTATCATTAAGGTAAAAAGACATCGACGATGTTTTGTAAAGCCTGTTTGTGGTGCTCTGGAGCTGTGTGAAGTTGCGATTGTGGTTATGTGAACGGCATACATACAGTGCATGCATGTGTGTATGATTCACCATGACCACCACACTACGGCCCCCGACGCGGAACAAAAGTTGTGATGTAATAGGAAGGCGTTTTCCGGGGTAAAGTGGGCCACCCCAATCAAACGTTAAAACTTAAATCTTTAACATCAGGAAGATCTCCAAGACATTTCTCATGCTACGTTCAACCTCTTTAAGTAATAACGGGGTGTGGTCAACAACAAAACTGCTCGTTTTCAACTTTTCTATCCAATTTCTGCACCAACAACAAAATCAGAAGTTTTGAGGAGAAAAAGAGTCTCTGAAGCATGTGTCTTACTGCCAGTGCCACTAAACCTTTATCATTATCCAGATGTTATGCTGAAGTAAACTTACTCTGTGTGTGTGTGTGGGGGGGGGATCACAACAGAAAGTATGGAGCACACACAACTTCTCCCTTCCTTTTGTACCTCATTGTTTTTCCATCATAATTGACAGCTCTATCAAAAAAATTCATTGATCAGTTCAACTTCAGATTTTAATTGATTACAGTGCTAAATAAATCTCTTGATTGTGTTTCCTACTCAAGCACAGGCATACATAATTGTCTGGTCTCAATAGTTCAAAATATTTCTATGCCCCCCATACAGTTCACTAGAAATATGTACACTCCAACATGTCATCAGATTTCATTACAGCTGGTGTATTTTGAAGGCTGGCTGTTGTGAGACAGCCAGTGCACAAAAAAATATTTCTTGGACTAGTGGGAAAAAAAAGGAGGGGGGGGGGGGGGTTCCTGTCTTAGGTGATGTACTTTATATATGATCAATTATTTCAGCACTTTGGTGAGAGGTCAATGTAAGGTAGAAGAGAAAGACAAGAAAACCTTGGATATTTTTTTAAAAATTAAAGAAAAGATTGGTGGGCAACCAACGGATTGTGCTTTGGCACTTTTGCTTATCACTATGTCAGGTATGTAATAGTTAGGCCCCTCAAAAAAACAACAAAAAGTGATGAGAGAGAGGATGAATATTGGAGGTATGTGGGAGAGCTAGCAGTAACTAAGTTAAAAGGAGTCTATATAGATGCTGTCTTGGCAAGTGCACTTCATTTAATGCCTCTTCAGAAAGAAAGGGTGGAAATTTTGAGGCGGGGTGATGTCCTTGTGTACAAAATAGTAAAAATGGTCATAGAAGAAGGAAAATCTCCCCATTGTCTGTTTTGTTGTAGTCATGTACCATTCTATGACCACCACAGTTGGAGAAAGCTGGTGTTTGAGTCAATACAGTGTCCAACAACCACCTTCAGTTAACTGTTAAGGGACTAGATTAGTGTTAAGTTGGTGTCTGAGGCCATATGTTTATTACAAGTTTGTATAGTGTTCTTAGTTCATTGTTGAGATCATGGCCTTTTATGTTTATTCCATAGTATTGATATAATTATACACATGATTCAAAAAAATTTTCCTGAAGACTAACTAGGTTTAATCATTTGCAGAAGCAATTATAATACATAATACAATTTTTGTCTCTTGCTTTTGTGTGTGATTTTTCTCTTTCTCTCAACTACATTCTAGTCTTCTTACCACCCCACCACCCCTTTTTTTTTTCCTTCTGTATTATTATTAAATAAAAGTGTTTGTGACATTCTTTGCCTCTATAAATTAAAAGACGTGTTCCATTGTTTGTTAGTGAAGATTTTGCTTTGGTTGTTTCTGTTTTCAGGCCCCAACCTATCATCTGGTCTTTGAGGTTCTCCTGATTCTGCTCATTGCCAAACTGTTCTTTTCCAAAAGCTACAAGCCTCAAAAGATCAAGCTCAGTGAAAAGGTATACATAGCATTTTCATCTCAGAGTATCTGGGTGCAGATTTTTTTTTTCAAGTAAAGCACAGAATTGCTGTTTATGCATTTTTATTTTTATTTTGTTGGGTTTTCTGTTAGTTCCAAATTTGAATTACAGATTTTGTTTTGTTTTTGTTGTTGTGCATTCCCCAGCTTAACATCCTGGGGGTCACCCAGAATATGCACTCTGACTCACAGTGAGATAAGTAGTAAATTGGATGAGAAGTTTGTGTGTTTGACTGTTTTCAAGTACCTCACCATATAGGCATATATACTCCAACTTCAGAGGATTTTCTGCACAATGGAGAGTGCAGGTTGTTATGTTAAGAACTTGTCATGGCTGATGGCAATCTCAACACAACATTTTACAACATAACAATGTTTTAGTGTAGGCCTTCGCAGTTAGCTGACATCAGTAACTGACAACACTTTTGGCAGTTTTTATTTGGAAAGTTATTTTTTTCAATCTGTGTAAAGCAGAGTTTTGCAAATCATAAGAAATTAATTAATAATTGGTTTCAGATTTTTAATTTTTCTAGGATGATACTTCATTACTTTGTTTTTTGGGTTTGTTTTTTTCAGTGGTGGTGGGAAGGGGTGGTGAAAGCTTTTTCTCATAGAGTAATTCTTAAAAAAAAGGTTTACTTAAAAAAAAAAAAGACTACAAGACTTGGGGGGGGGGGGGGGTTGTTTGTTTTGTTTTTTTACCACAAGACTTGTTTATGTACTGGTAATGTTGCCTAATTTTGGGTCACTAAGCGAATCTGTAATGGGCTTCAGGAGAAGGAGGAGTTGATTGCTGACTGGAAGCCAGAGCCCTTGGTGCCCGATGTTCCTGAAGACCACCCAGTCCTGCAGGCCATGGACAAGTACTGCATCAATGGGTCAGTCAGTTTCCACCCCACTTAGGCCATACTTAACCCTTTTGCATTTTCCGAGCACATTCCATCACGAAATCAGGTCAGGCACACAAGCTCGCTGGCCTTTTCCTATTTCTAAGTACATACCAGCAGCTACAATTACTTCCAGACTCTCACCACTTGTTCTGTGCCTCTGGCCTGATAGAGCTTCAGCATGTGGTAGCGATCAGTGAAGTCATTATGTGATGGAAAACTATGTGAGTAAATCCTGGCAAATCCTCAGTCGGGATTCAGGGTGGGCAATTATTTAATACCGACAAATCCCAGTTTGGGATTAAGAGGGTTAAGTTTGTACTATACATGAAAAGTTCACAGACAAGGAAAAAGGAAGAAATGAGCATAGTGCAAGTCAGTTGTCTTACCTACCAACCTGTGAAGTAACCAACCACTTGAGGAGACATTTGGCAAGTTACATATTTGAGTTTATATTCCATTCCATTTGTTTATTGTATTATTAAATATTTGGGTTTGTTTGAATAGCAGGGGGTTTTGTTGTTGTTGTTGGTTGGTTGGGTAGGTGTTTTGGGGGGTGATGGTGGGGAAGTGTTTTTATTTTTTCATTTGATGTGGCATGTTTTAGAAATTACAGGGTATAAAACAACAACACAGAACAGAAGTAAAAAAAAAAAATTTTTTAATCATTAGTTTTAGTCTGTGACTGGACAGATGGTTTATCAAACTGAAAGTTCTCTGGTTACAATAATGGGTGCTATGTTGTTTTTACTTTTATTAAAAATAATATTTATGAAACAGAAGGGCATGTGTGTATGTGTTTTTTGTTTTTTTTTAATTCTTTTATTTCGAGGATAATGGAATAAGCAGCTATGTGCTTTTTTTTATTTTACATCCAGTCCCATGTGTATGCAGTGTTGTAAATTTTGTCATCTGTGTGTGTGTGTGTTGTGTGTGTGCATTTGCACGAGCATGCGTGCATGTGCATATACATTATATGTGCCTGCTTGGCGATCGGTAATTGTGCATGATTTACATGTTTTTTTCTGTTTCTATCAGACCTGCTGGCAAGATCATCAGTGTCAATGGCAAGAACTGTGTCAACATGGCCACACTCAATTTCCTGGGCTTCATCGGCAACAAAGAAATAGAGGTGGGTACAGAGCAAAACAAGCAAAACATTTTCACCTTTTTAGTGAGAGGAGTTAATCTTGTTACTTAGTTATATTGTGTTTATTCGAAAACAGCTTAACAAATACTCTGTAAAACCCCAGTTGGGATTACTTAAAATATTGGTATCACTCTGTAATTCTGGAGGGGATGAAATTTGGGCAAGAGGGGGAGGTGGGGGGATGATTGTGTGACTAGTAACAATAACTAACCACAAGATGACAGAAAAGTATTTTCCAATGCACATTATTTCTTTGGAACTTGATGTGCATCATTTGTTTAGAACTGAAGAATGTATTTGAACTTAGATCGTTTTGTGTTTCTTAGTTGGAATTTGTTTTGTTGTTTGTTTTTTTTCTTTGTTTTTCTTTCTTTTTAACTCTGAGTTTTTGGGTGCATGGTACCAAATAGTTTTTCACCCTATTGCTCCCTTTGTGTCAGTTGTATGTCGACATTAATGATAGACTTGGCTGACTGTTTGCAGGAGGAGGCAATCAAAGCACTGATGAAGTACGGAGTTGGGTCTTGTGGTCCTCGTGGTTTCTATGGCACAATGGGTAAGTTCTGTGATGAAACACATCTGTAGCTGTGTGAAGTGTGTATGACGTATGCTGTTTGAAACAGAGATTGATTCGTTTGCTTTTCACATCTTCTGTCCGTATGTTGCTCAGTAGTACCTGCCCACACACACACACACTTGCTTGGTGTATGTGTGTGTGTGTGTACACAGATTTATGTGTGAGTGTGTGTGCGTGCGTGGGTGTGTATGTGTGTGTGTGTGTGTGTGTGTGTGTGAACGTGCACAGGTATACAATTATCAGTATGTGCTTTATACACATGTCTACTTAAGTGCACTTACAAGGACATTCACATGAAAAAAAAGAAGATTCATCCAAGCTCAGTATAACTGTGCAAATGTGTTTTAAATCTTGACACAGTGACAAGATAATAAACAATTGTGATGATTGTGAATCTCATTGCCACAACAGATGTGCATCTGGAGCTGGAGGAGAAGCTGGCTCGCTTTATGCAGACGGAAGAGGCCATTTTGTATTCCTATGGCTTCGTCACCATCGCCAGTGCCATCCCGCCTATTCCAAACGGGGCGACATCATCTTTGCGTAAGCTGTTATTCTGCTTCCCTTTTTCCTTTAAAAAAAAAAAAAATCTGGATAAAGTAACAAAGAAAAGTAAGGATTAGATCAGAAATAATATTTTTTGTGGATGGTGAAGAGAGCATAGTGGTGGTGTTTATAGTGTGAGTGTACGTGTGTGTGTGTGTGTGTGTGTGTGTTGTGGTGTGTGTGTGTGTGTAGGTTTGTCAGTGTGCAGGCAAGCATTGTATTAAGCAAGGTTATCATCAATTACTGATCTTTGATGCTTGTGAAGTTACTGAGTGCGTTTTATTTTTATATGGTAGTTTTTGTTGTGGAAAGTTTTACTCTGGATTTTTTTTCTCTCTTCTGACCCTCCCCCCCTCCCCCTCCCCTCCACCCCCTCTCATTTTTTGTTGTTTTTGTCTAGTTTTTCTGTTGTATTGTCATTTGTTTCTTTGTCTCTTGCTTTTTATCTTTTTGGGTTGGTTTTTTGTTTTGTTTTGTTTGTTTTTTATTTGTGTATGTGTGTGATTTGCTTAGGGTTTGGGGGTTATTTTTTGTTTGTTTTATTTTGTTCTTTGGATGTAAGGATTGCTAATTGGTCCTTTTTGATTTATCATGTTGCCTTTTTAGTGCACATTAAAAACAGTACTTATATGGTAGTTGATGTGATGTGAGCATACAAATGGAAATGAAACAACATGGATTCATGGGCATTAAGTAAAGTACTGCCATGTTTTGTTTGGGGGGTTCTTCTTTGCTTCTGGCTTTGGTATGTTCAGTGAGTTCTGTAGGGCTCCAATCCATAGCGGTCATAATAATTATATTGATATAAGATAGTCATGAGAAATAAAGGCTTAGTGGTCTTTTCATCTCATAGACTTGAAGCTCAAGGATTTCCTTTTTTTGTGTGTAAGACTTTTTGAAACCTAACACTTGCATTATTCAGTGGAGATTTTACATTTGTTGTTGTCGGTTTTTGTTTTTTTTTAGGGGGGGGGGGGGGGTTATAATGTAATTGATAACTTCTTCAGCCATGATCACTATTATCATTAATATAGGGGGATTATATCATAATTGATAACTACTTCAGCCATTATCATCACTATCATCATAATAATAATCATCATCATTATTATTGACAGGGATGAAGGCATCGGGTTTGCGGCACAGAAAGGGTGTGTGGCATCGCGCAGCACGGTGAGGTGGTTCCGCCACAACGACATGGAACACCTGGAGCAGCTGCTGAAAGAGCAGCAGGCTGAGGAGAGAAAGGTGGGGCCATAGTCCTCCTGCCTGGTGGGGGGGGGGGGGGGGGGGGGATCTTAGCGGTATCTGTCTTTGGTTTGAGGGGGGATCCTAGTGGTATCAGTCATTGGTGTGAGCAAGGGGCCATAGTCCTCTGGCCACAGGGATCCTAGTGGTATCAGTCATTGGTGTGAGCAAGGGGCCATAGTCCTCTGGCCACAGGGATCCTAGTGGTATCTGTCATTGGTGTGAGCAAGGGGCCATAGTCCTCTGGCCACAGGGATCCTAGTGGTATCTGTCATTGGTGTGAGGGGGGATCCTAGTGTATCTGTCATTGGTGTGAGGGGGATCCTAGTGGTACCAGTCATTGGTGTGAGCATGATGCCATAGTCCTTGGCCAGGGGGATCCTTAGTGGTATCTGTCATTGGTGTTGAGGGGGGATCCTTAGTGGTATCTGTCATTGGTGTGAGGGGGGATCCTAGTGGTATCTGTCATTGGTTGGAGGGGGGTCCTAGTGGTATCTGTCTTGGTGAGAGGGGGGATCTAGTGTACCATCATTGGTGTGAGGGGGGATCCTAGTGGTATCTGTCTTTGGTGTGAGGGGGGATCCTAGTGGTATCTGTCATTGGTGTGAGCAAGATGCCATAGTCAGGCCACAGGGATCCTAGTGGTACCAGTCATTGGTGTGAGGGGGGATCCTAGTGGTACCAGTCATTGGTGTGAGGGGGCATTCCTAGTGGTATCTGTTCATTGGTGTGAGGGGGGGGGATCCTAGTGGTGTCTGTCATTGGTGTGAGCAAGATGCCATATTCAGGCCAAGGGATCCTAGTGGTATCTGTCATTGGTGTGAGGGGGGATCCTAGTGGTATCTGTCATTGGTGTGAGCAAGATGCCATAGTCAGGCCACAGGGATCCTAGTGGTACCAGTCATTGGTGTGAGGGGGGATCCTAGTGGTATCTGTCATTGGTGTGAGGGGATCCTAGTGGTATCTGTCATTGGGTGAGGGGGATCCTAGTGGTACCAGTCATTGGTGTGAGGGGGGATCCTAGTGGTATCTGTCATTGGTGTGAGGGGATCCTAGTGGTATCTGTCATTGGTGTGAGGGGGGATCCTAGTGGTATCTGTCATTGGTGTGAGGGGGGATCCTAGTGGTATCTGTCATTTGTGTGAGCAAGATGCCATAGTCAGGCCACAGGGATCCTAGTGGTACCAGTCATTGGTGTGAGGGGGGGATCCTAGTGGTACCAGTCATTGGTGTGAGGGGGGATCCTAGTGGTATCTGTCATTGGTGTGAGGGGGGATCCTAGTGGTACCAGTCACTGGTGTGAGCAAGATGCCAAGGCCTACATTAAAGAGTCGCTGTGCTTTGAAATTAAAGTATGACATGGAGATTAGCTTCATCTATGACACACTGTAAGAATAATAAACTAACAGTAAAAAAAAAAAATTTTAAATGAAAAAAATTCAGAAGTCAGAATATGTGCTGTATTAATGACAAGGCATTTGAAAAACACTTAGAGTAACAAACTGACTGTAAAAAAATAAAAAAGATAATAATAATAAAAAGCAGCTGTCTGAATATGTGCTGTCTAAATGACAAGGCATTTGAAAAACTCAATAACAGACCAACAGTAAAAAAAAAAAATTTTAAATCCCCCCCCCAAAAAAAAAACCCAGCAGGCTCTGGTTTACTTTATGAATTTTTCTGCTGAGCATGTTTGCCTCAGAAAAATAAAATCCCTACCATATCATTGAGTTCTGAGCCTTTTCTTTCTGTAAAAATTTCTTTGGTGTCCTCTTCTTTTTGTACACCGCTCCACCGACTTGATTTTGTGTTAGATGAAGTATGTTGAAGAGATTCTCTAGTAACTCGATTGTGTGTGTGTTGTGAGATATATTGAAGAGATTCTTTAGTCACTTGATTGTGTGTGTTGTGATATATGTTGAAGAGATTCTTTAAGTCACAGAAAGCAGTATTTGATTGGAGATATATTGAAGTGTGTATTTTAGTTCCAGAACGCTGCATTTGACTGATGACTATTCTACTGGTTGTGCTTACAGAACCCAAAGAAGGCCAAAGCCACACGCAAGTTCTTGGTGGTGGAGGGCATCTATGCCAACTACGGAGACCTTTGCCCTCTGCCAAGATTGGTGTGTTAGTGCTTGTCTGTCTGTCTGACCATCTGTCTCTCACTCTTTTTCTCTCTCTCTTTCTCGCTTGCCCATTATGTAAGCAAACATTTTGTCGCTGTTGCTTTTTTCCCCACCAAAATACTAACCTGTTCAGCAACCCCCTTCATTATGGGCCAATGGCCTTGTTGTGAATAAATCATTTAAGCTCTCTCTCTCTCTCTCTCTCTCTCTCTCTCTCTCTCTCTCTCTCTCTCTCTCTCTCTCTCTCTCTCTCTCTCTCTCTCTCTTCTCTCTCTCTCTCTCTCTCTCTCTCTCTTCTCTCTGTCTCTTTCTCTCTCTCTCTCCTCCCCCCCCCCCCTCTCTCTCTCTCTCTCCCCCCTCTCTCTCTCTCTCTCTTCTCTCTCTCTCTCTCTCTCCCCCCCCCCTCTCTCTCCCTCCCTCGCTCCCTCTCCTGAAAGCCAGGTTTTTACTCTTTCTTTCACCCTTTTTTTTCTCATGCCTGTTGGTGTTAAATTTATGTCACTTTGCCAATTATCATGTTTTTTATAATTGTTTCAAGACTTGATTTTTAAAAGAAAGATTGGTTAGCCAGTGCAAAGAGATGATTTGGTGCCCTTGATCATGTGCTGTAGAGGTGAATGAACATGCTTTCTTTCTATTGTTTTAGAAGTCAAATTTGACTGACGGTAATTGCTTTGTTATGTTTTCATTTTCTTTGCCAAGAATAGTCTGTATGAGCTTTTAAACAGATTGATTCATGACACCAATTAATGGCTTATTGAAATTTTAGGGGGGAAAGACAACTTCTGTAATTTTTTTAAACTTTCACTGGTATCTAATATATCCTGTGAGTGTATTTCTTTTAAGACAGAGAGAGACGGTCGTAATATACTGAAAAGTTTTGTCTGCTATATGTTACCTTATATTCCACTATGTAATTTATTTTATTTATTTATTTTTTGTTCATTCTTTTATATCGAGGATAATGGAATAAGAACTCATGTGCTTTTTACATCTTTCTTTTTTCTATTCTGTTTTTTCTTCTTTTTTTTTATATCAAGGATAATGGGATAAGCAATCTTGTGCTTTTTTACATCCAGTCCCGTGTGTATGCAGTTTTGTCATCCGTTCCTACTGGCACACAATGGCCTATTCTTTTGGAAAGCAGTACAGGATTTAAGTGTGTTCGTGTGTACATGTCAGTTTACTAAATATTTACGAAACATTGTGGGCAGATGGAGCTGAAGTGGCAGTACAAAGTGCGCATCTTTCTGGAGGAGAGTCTGTCGTTTGGCGTGCTGGGTGCCACAGGACGAGGCATCACCGAACACTTCGGCATTTCTGTGAGTTCCGCCTTGCTGGCTGCTTCTGTCAAACCTGAATGACTCGGAGAGTTTTGTGAATGTGGATCTGTCTGTGTAGCTTTAAGATTGATGTTTCATCTTAACAGGTTTTGAAGAAACTGTATAAAAAAATATTCAATAAAAAAAGCAATGCACTTATATTAGCTTTTTCATTATATCACTTCTCTTCAGTTTCTGTGCTCTTATAGTCAGTTAGTTTTGATGGTTTTAAAGTAGGATTTTTTGTTTGGATGTTTTTGTTTTTTTTAGAAAAGCTTAGATACAGAAGATTTTTTATTGTTGTCAGAATAATGTATCTGAGTAAAATGTGTTTTACAAAAAAAAAAAAAAAGAAAGCTGATATCAGTTGTTTTATTCATGAATGTTTACTTTAGTCAGTCACAGAGTGTGTAATGAATCCGTGGTCAGTCACTGCATGAAGACTCAGTCTCAGCGAGCATTGAATAAATTTCAGTTGTATGAATGACCCAGTGTTTAGACTAAGTGGCAATGGACTTTTAACTTCAGATGGTTCTAGTTGTGCATTGAAGAACTTTAAGTTTTATTAAAACCCAGTGTTCTAAACTAAGAAGCAATGGAATTTGAATTTTTAGCTGGTTTTAGTATGTCTGTTTAAATAGTATAGAAATTTTTTTTGGTGGTTGTTGTTTTTTTTTGTAGTTTGATACAATGATATATTATTAGTTGTCAGTCAAGATTGTGTTTGACACCATGATACATTCTAATGCACAATGAACGGGATTCCATAAGCATGTTGGTTGGCAGGAGATAAACAGCCATGTTTGTTGTGTTGTTGTTGTTGTTGTGCGTTCCCCAGCTTAACACCCTGGGGTCACCCAGAATACGCACTCTTGACTCACTCATCCCACCTGGGAATCACTGTGAGATAGGAAGTACACTGGATGAAAAGTTTGCATGTATGACTGTTTTCAAGTACCTCGCCATATAGGCAGCTCTACTCCGACTTCAGAGGATTTTTCTCCGGAATGAGAGAGTGCATGTTGTTATGTTGAGAGCTTGTCATGGCTGAAGGCAATCTCAACATAGCATTTTACAACATAACGTTTTAGTGTATTTTATTTATTTATTTTTGAAATTTTTTATATAAGGATAATGGAATAAGCACTCGTGTGCTTTTTTTACATCCAGTCCCCTGTGTGTATGCAGTTTTGTAAATTTCATCTGTTTCCACCGCATACGATGGCCTACTCTTACTAAAAGGAACAGGATTTAACGTGTGCGCAAGTGTTCTGCGTGCGTTAGCACACTGGGGCCTTGGTTTATAGTCTCAACCGCAGGACTTGTAGGACTTGTGTAGGCCTTGGCAGCTTGCTGACATGAATAACTGACACAGCTTTTGGCCTGGGCCGAGCTATGTTTAATTAATTGCTGGTTGTTGTGGCAGATCGATGATGTGGAGATGGTGACTGCTTCCCTGGAGAACTCCATGGCCTCCATTGGAGGATTCTGCTGCGGCAAGAAGTTCATCATCGACCATCAGGTCAGTGGAGGGGGACTAAAAAGGGTTTGCGTAAAATAGTGTGTTGCTGTCAGCATGTGTGTGTGTGTGTGGTGGGGGGGGGGGGGTGTAGTGGGTGGTGTGTGGGTGGGTGACGGGCTGCTGTGTGTGTTTGGGTGTTTGTGTGTGTGTGTGTGTGAGAGAGAGAGAGGAGAGAGAATATAAGGGGACTTGAGGGGGGGGGGGGGGGGGTGATGGAAGGTTGATGGGGTTAGCTCTTTAGATTTCAAAAGAACATTTTGTTAGTTTTGATGTGAACATTTTGCACAGGTGAACATATGACATGTAGCAAGTTTGAAGTATTTGTACATCATAACTCTGAAGGGAGAAGAAATGGAAAGGTAAATGGGTGTCTTTACTTTTGGACCCTTGTTTAGGATCTGTCAGATTCCAAGATACCTTCAAATGAAGACCTGGTCTTTGAGTTTGGTGTTTAAGTTAAAACAGAATTGGATATGTTGGAAAAAAAAATGAAGCTAGATGCTCATTTACTATCAGTTAAGTTCCAAGATGTCATTTGATGAGAATGTGGTCGTTGAGTATTGTGTTCAGATGAAGATAGAATTGGGCAGCCTTGTTAAGAAATGAAGGTGACAGGGTGGATGTGTGGACTGTGTTGCAGCGTCTGTCTGGCATGGGCTACTGTTTCTCAGCCTCCCAGCCTCCCATGGTGGCTGTAGCAGCAACCAAAGCACTGCAGCTGATGGAGGGTGACTCAAGTATGTTGTGTGTATGTGTGTGTGTGTGTGTTAGTGAAGTGTGTGTGTGTGTGTGTGTGTGTGGTGTGTGTGTGGTGTGTGTGTGTGTGTGTGTGTGTGTGTGTGTGTGTGTGTGTGTGTGTGTGTGTGTGTGTGTGTTAGTGATGTGTGTGTGTTTGTGTGTGCATGTGCATGTGTGTGTGTGTGCGTGTGTGTGTGTGTAATATGCGTACGTGTGTGCGTGTGTTTCTCAGGTGAGATGCACCAGCGTTTGTGATAGGTCAATGTAGACAGTATCATATCTGATTCACTTTAGAATTTTGACAGACTTTTATCATTGTGTAAGGGTCAAGTCTAAAAACAAAAAAAAAAGAGCAGGGAGAGTGTTGTTTTTTTTATCTGTCAATTTTGGGGGGTTAATTTTTTTTTTTTTTGGGGGGGGGGGGGGGAGGGTGAGGAGTTTTGAGGGATCTTTAAAAAATAAAGATGGAAATAAAGTTTTGAATTTTGCAATATATTTTTTCAAAGTATGTACTGGTGATGTCTGATATATTTTCATGACTTGACTGTTCAGCTCTGTTGGTGAAGCTGAGGGAGAATTGCCAGCGAGTGCATCAAGCAGTGCAGGAGTGAGTCTTTTTCTTTCTTTTTTCTTTCTTCTTTTTTCTTTCTTCCTTCTGCTTTTTTCTTTCTTCTTTTTTCTTTCTTCCTTCTGCTTTTTTTCTTCTTTCTTCTTTTTTTTCTTCTTTCTTCTTTTTCTTTCTGCTTTCTTTTTTTCTTTTCTTCTTTCTTTTTTTCTCTTTCTTTCTTTTCTTCTCTCTTCATATTTCTTTCTTTTTTTTTTCTATCTTCTTTCTTCTTTTTAATGCTGTGTGTTTTCTGTAGCACTTAATTATTTATTTTCTAAAAAACTTGAACAATTTGTGTAATTTAAGGATAAGTGTGTGTGTGTGTGTGTGTGTGTGTGTGTGTGTGTGTGTGTGTGTGTGTGTGTGTGTGTATGTATGTTCAGTCTTTAGCTTTCCTCCTGCATGTGTGTATACATGTTTAGTTTTGTTTTCAGTCATAGGCCTTTGTTCTGAATAATGTGAAATGAAGCTGAACTGACAATCAACTGAAAAAAAAAAATTTTTGTCGTGACTCACATTTTTTCCCTTTTCTTTTTAAAAAAAATGTCTGTTAATCACCTTTTTAAGTCATTGATACATGTGTGACTTGATGCCTCGCTCACAGTGCGCAAATCCAACATCACTCAGTCAAGAGTGCTAAATCTAGCTCGCTCCTTCCGTTTACCTAGTCCAAGTGTGGTCAGTTCCTGCTGTAATTAGCACCATCTGGGCTGGGATGGGATGGAATGGATAGCACCTGAGAGCAATCTGAAAGTGGGGGAAACTGACAGCTGTGCGCTCCCCTACGACCACATAGGTTATGGGACACCTTTACCATTACCTTTACCTGTTACATTTGTGACTGCACTGTGTGTTGCTGCTTGCAGCATGGATGGGGTGGAGGTGCGCGGCAGTGCTCTGTCCCCGGTGCAGCACTTGCAGCTGTCGGAGCCTGCTGCGGACCGTGATCTGGATATGCGTACCTTGCAGATGGTGCAGGACCTGGTCAGTTCTTTCTTCTCTTTGTGTGGTGTGTGTGTGTGTGTGTGTGTGTGTGTGTGTGTGTTGTGTGTGTGTGTGTGTGTGGTGTGTGTGTGTGTTGTGTGTGTGTGTGTATGAGTTGTGTGTTTGTTTTGAGACACCGGTACCTGTTGTGTTCTATTTCTTCTCCTGTTTTTCAGAAAGCCATCTTGTTTGTCTGTCACAGTTTGTGATGTGCCAGTTGACCTTTTAAATAGACAGGGATAATGTAAATGTAGACTAAGGGATGAGACAGGTTATTCATTCTGTAACTTTTACTCTCTTTTTTTTTTAGGTAAAGTGTTATTGCTTTTGTTTGTTTTTTTTTTTGGGGGGGGGATTGTTTGTTTGGGTTTTTTGGTTGTATTTTTTTTTGGGGGGAGGGGGGGGGGTATATTTAAATCTTTTATTTATAAGTACCAGTTGATTGTTGTTGTTGTTTTACCACTAAATTAATTTCAGATATAAAATAAAAACTAAAGTGGAAAAAAAAGAAAAGAAAGTGGGTTGGCAGACTTTTTACAGCATAGATTTGTTTTTGAGAATAAACAAGTGTATGATGCTGACCTGCATGCCTGTTCCCTTTCCCCTATTTCATGCATGCTGTTAGTTATGGATCCCCACTGACGTGGTGTCTTCTCAAATAGCTGTCTGGATTTCTGTGTGTTAGATATGAGTATGTTTGTTGGAATGACCACGACTTGTGTGCTGACTGCAGGCGGTGAATCAGGGGGTGGCCATCACCATGGCTCGCTATCTGGACAAGGAGGAACACCTTCTGCCACAGCCCAGGTGTGTTCACAATATTGTCTTTGCCTGTTTCTGTTTACCTTGGAAAAGAGTGTAGTCTCCAGCTGAGTGTTTGGTGTTATGTTTTGTTGTGTTGTTTTATTTATTTTGATTTTTAAAATTTTTATTCTTTTATATTGAGGATAATTAAGTAAGCACTCATGTGCTTTTTTACATCCAGTCCCCATGTGTGCAGTTTTGTAAATCTTGTCATCTATTCCCACCAGCACACAATGGCCTACTGTGTGTGTGTGTGCCTTTGTCTAAGAGAGAGATGTTCGCATCTCCGTTTCTCTTCAAATTCATGTGTGTAATGCTGCACAGATTTTTTTAGGTAGGGGATGGGGAGGGATGATAAGTTGCAGTGTTTTTTCTTTTCTCTTTCTTCTTCTCTCTTTTTTCTTTTCTTTTTAAACTGTTAGACATAATTTTTACCTTTCAGTTACCAATCATTTCTCACAAGTTTTGATTGCCATCATTATTTATCATTTGAAATCACAGATTTTTATGATAAACCTGACTTTGTTGTTGTGGTTTGTTTTCTTCACCCTTATTAACACACACACACACACACACACACACACACACACACACACACAACACACCACACACACACACCACACACACACACACACACTTTGTGTGACTGTGTTGTGTTGTTGTTTTCAGTATTCGGTTGGCTGTCAGCACACACCTGAGTTCAGAGGAGATTGACAGATCGATGTCTGTGATCAAGACGGCCTTTGACACTGTCCTGCACTGCAACAACACAGGGTGAGTCTTCAGGTGGGAAAGGCAGGAGGCACAGTGTATACATGTAGTATCCTAGTGTAGCAGGGGTTAAAAGATAACAGAGAATAGATAGCAAAGCAACTGTGATCTGAATAGTCATACAGGGCTACTGTTTTCAGTCTGTTGTACTTAATATCCCTTTTGCCAGGTGTTGGGGGGGAGGGTGGTTGTTTGGGGAGGGGGATGGCCTTTTTTAAAAATTTTTGTTACATTGTATTGATGAACTAAATTTTCAACACAGTGCCCTAACAGCTCCACAAGGGGTTGAGAGATAAGTAAGAAGTCCATGTGAGTCGGTGGTTAACTGATTGTTGATATGAGATGCTGGGATATGGGGACTAAACCTCTTTGTGATGTTGTGGTTTATGAAAAGAAAATGAGGAGGGTAAGGACAGGTTATGGTAGAGTTGGAGGTAGAGGCTGACTT
The DNA here is from genome assembly GCA_030674155.1 of Stramonita haemastoma. Lineage (NCBI taxonomy): Eukaryota > Metazoa > Mollusca > Gastropoda > Neogastropoda > Muricidae > Stramonita > Stramonita haemastoma. Next base: position 38,862,295 of record CM060323.1, read on the forward strand.
TTTTAACTTTGTTTTTGTTTTGTTGTACAATGGAGGTAATGAAACAATAGCAGTGCTTTTTGCAGCAGGAACTTGTGTACAGTGTTTTGTTGTGTTATTTTCATTGTGGTTTTTTTTGGGGGGAGGGGGGTCAAAACCTTTATGGTTCTGGTTTAATTGAAAGAGTGGTGCGACGAAAAAGAGGAATGAAACAGACAAAAATTTGATGGTTTTGTTACAAATAGTACATTTTCTCCAAGTAAACGGTTTACTGCGGACAATTTGTATCACATTTTTCCTTTTTATTTTTTTAGAGTGGCAAGAAAAAGCAGCAAAATAAATATAACGCAGAAACTGTTGATCGCAGCAGTTTTCCAGTGTCCAGTCTCTCATAACTTACAAGAGTAAAGCGGGATCCCTACAAAATAAAATTTTATAGGAAAAAAAGCCCATACGCACAAAAATCTACCCCCATGATGGGGTAGTCATGATTTTATGAGTTCATCTGCTTACGTAGCAGGCGTTTACTGGAGGTGAAATTCTGCATACTTTAAACTGTCATCTTTATGACCTCATAGTAGGCCTATTCCATAAAAGCTGAAACCCCCTTGCAATTGTTGGTACACTGCAGGAATGAAGGGTTTAACCCTCTTAATCCCAAACCAGGATTTGCCAGCATTAATCATTCCCTCCACTGATCACTACCATATGCTGAAGCTCTAATCAGGCCAGAGGCACAGAGCCTGCTGTGAATCTAGAAGTAATTATAGCTGCTGGTATGTACTTAGAAGGAGAAAAAGGCGAGGGAGCATGTGTGCCTGACCTGATTTCGTGATGGAATGCGAAATCTAGAGGCAAGTTGTGTTCAGAGAATCGGAATGCAAGAGGGTTAATGAGTAGAGGTTGTGCTGACAGACATGGAGGCGATGGAGACTGCACCCTGCCAGCAGTGAATGTGCCTGCAAGCTCCTCCCATCTTCTAGGCTAACCACTCAGGGCAAGCAAGGTCATCCATCCGTACAGCTGTGAAGAGTGACAGCCCGCCCGCCTTCATTCCAGCCACTCAGTATTTCTCCGCGTTTTTTTGCCCTAGCTGCCCTGATGCTGAACTAAGTGTGTGTGTGTTGACTGTAAATGGTTCTTTGACTTTGAGTGATGCTGTTGTATATATGTCTTGAGAGACAACTGGGTCTGTAAATAATGTGTCAAATCTTAACTTTGTTTAATTTATATCTTCTGTTGATGTTTGTTGTATTCTTTAATGCTTTTAGTGATGAAAAACTACATTTATATCATCGCTTGTTTTGCTTTTGTTTCTCATATTATTTCTGTATGATCAGATTTAGAAATGTGTGTGACTATGCAGCTATTTGTATTATTCATCTTGTGTTTTACATGTTATGTTCGATCACAGAACATGGTTGGTTCATATCACTGGTTGAATGCAAGCTTAACAGGAAAGAGATTATAATTTTGAGTGTGTGTGGTAAGTTTTGATAAATCATGTACATTTGTTACAAATCAAAAGAAAGAAAATTCATTCATACTAACATGATCAGGTATAACCGTTGACAGATTTGGCTTTTCTCTTATGTCGACATCTCAAATAAAAAAAGAAAAAAAAAAAAAGACTGTTAAGAGTTGTTTTGGATTTTTTTTTAATATGACTGAAGTGGGCAATTTCCATGTAGGATGGGACATGGTGTGTGACTAATGCAGTTGGTTGTGCTAAAAGGTGTGCATTTCAGCAGTGTTGTTCTACTGACAAAACAGAATTTTCAGATCGTGCCAGACTGACTGAAAATGAAGTTGATCAGAATGAAGTTTGGGTCCATCCACAGCAAGAGTAGGAGAAGTTGTTCCCATGATTCTATCACTTTCTCTGTGTGGTGTGTGTGTATGTGTGTGGTAATTTGGGAGGGGGGGGGGTGTCATTTGGTTTTTACCCTTGAAATTTGTTGGTTTGTTGTTAGGGTTCTTTGGTTGGTTGTTTTTAAAGGAAGGGGGGATCAAATAATTTTTTTACTTAGACACCTCACTTTACAGTTTTGGTTTCATTATTCATACGACTAAAGATAAAATCGGGGGATATCTGTGATGCGCTTGAGAGTATTTTCTCAGTATCCTATACCTTAGGCTGTGTTACAAGAAACGTTAGACTCTCATCTGGTTGAGCTTATGAGATTCAGATGATGTACCATTAGATGAATATTCCGAATCATTTTGACTGCACTTCTTTTCATATTCAGCCTGCTCACATCGTACACTGCTATTAATTAAAACAGATGTGTCTGGGGGTTTTCTTGAAAGAATAGTTGCATGAAGTATTATAGGTTTGGGGGGGGGGGGGGTTCTTTCTTTTTGTTAAGGTTTTGCCTAAATTTTCTGCATAGATCGGAGAAGAAACTTGTTTTGCTTGTGAAAGTGTGGTAATGAGTTGGGGAAAAAATGAACAGTGGCATTTTTGTATTCTGTTGTGGCTTTTATTTGTTTTTTTGTGTTCATCTACTGCTGAGGAGCTAGAGAGATGTTTTATATATTTTCATATTTATCATACAGAAAGCTTGTGTGTAAGAATGTTCTAAATCTGTCATTTCTCAATATTGTTTTCTTTGTTTTGTTTAGCATATTATGCTCACATTTGTTTGAGAAACAATGGAAAGACTATCTGGGAATAAATGGTTGTATGTGCAAGTGAATATTTTTTTGTTATCTGTGATCAGAAAGTTGTTGGGTTTTTTTATGTGCTGGCATGTGGCTCACCTGCAAATATGAGTTAAGGGAACTACATTTGGGGGCACATGCAGTGTTGATTCTAGGATTTCAAAAAAGGGGGCCCAAGGGCCCCCTGAAATAAAAAAAAGGGGGCATTTGCCCCCTCCCCCTTTTCTCTTCATAAAAAAGGGAACAAGTAATAAGTAGTATATTTTGCTCATAATACCGTTAGTACTCTGATTTCTGCTATTTTTCAAGAATGAGAAACAAAACAAACAAGATGGTATATAGGCAGACAGGATTTAATATACATCTTATGTATTGCAGCTGGTCTGTAAAATGATTTTCTTACACAGGAAAGAGTGTTTGGGGGAGAGGGGGGGGGGGAAAGTGGGGGGGGGGGGGGAGATTGTGGTACATTCAGATGTGGAGGGATACATACTACATAGATACAGGAGGAGACGTATTGTTTGTATATGAGAGGACAGAGAGAGAGAGAGAGGAGGGGGTAGGGAAGGAGAAAGAGAGAGAGAGGGGGGGGGGGGGGGGAGGGAAGGAAGGAGAGAGAGAGTCAAAGTCAAATTTGTATTTCCACATTTTGAGTTGGAGAGACAGCTAGATCTAGATGAAAAAAGAGGCAAGAGCTAAAATCAGTCTTACCCCCCCCCCCCTTACCATATGAGAGAGAGAGAGAGAGAGAGAGAGAGAGAGAGAGAGAGGAAGGGATGTCAAAAGTCCATCTTGTATTTCCATTCAGAGTTGGAGGGAGAACTACTAGATTTAGATCTAGATGAGAAAAAGGGTTAAAGCCAATGTCTAAGTCTTATCTTTTCCTCCCATATGGCAGAGAGAGAGAGAGAGAGAGAGAAAGAAAGAGAGAGAGAGGTCAAGTCATTTTTTTATTTCCACTTTCAGAGTTAGAGCTCTAGATCTAGATGAGAAGAGAGGTGAAAGCAAATATCAAAGTCTCATCAAAGGAGGAAGGAGAGAGAGAGAGAGAGAGAGATTTTCTGTTAAAGAGAGATCTAGATCTAGATGAGAAGAGGTGAAATCCAATATCAGTCTTTTTCCTCCATGCAGTGAGAGAGGAGAGAGGGGGGGGGGAGTCAAAGTCATTTTCCATATCCAGCCGATAGTCTACCCTATGCCATCATTATTGTTGCCAAGCACAGGCTACTTGTCTAGCCAGATCTGAAAAACCGCCTTGAAAACTCGTAGGTCTATCAGCTTTGAACCCTGCTGGGTCGCCGCTCCTTCCACAAACACCACTAACGATCTCTGTCACAATGACGTCACTTGTGTCAGGAAAATGACGTAATGACGTAAATGAGTAGGGAAATGACGTCAGACCAGCCGCTTTGTGATGGTTGTGACGACTGTAGGTGCTAATCAGTGCATCCTGCTGTCCTGGGGTATCAACGTAATGACCAACACATGTAGCGCTATTTTGAAACTATACAAACGGCAGTTGCGGGGGCGCACTGTTTCTTCAAATATGCGCTATCCACAGTTTTTTTGCGTCCGTTAGGGCGCACTGGTCACATTATTTTGCGGCAAAGTTGAAAAAAGTGCGGGAATCCGCAAGGGCGCACCCTAGAATCAACACTGACATGTATGCATATGGCCTTTCTCGTTCTCATGGAATATTTATTGAGTAAATAATTCTTGAAGGTAACAACTGGTCACTTTTTTTCTTCTTTTTTTTTAAGCTTTTGGCTTTTATCGTTGATTATGTGAATGAGAGAGAAACCAAAAACCAGTATTGTTCTGACTGTGGAACATGGGAACCACAAGAATGTTCTACATCAGTTTTTACCCTCAAGAAAGATCCATGCCCAAATTCCATGAGCACTTGAAGATTGATGGGACTGCCTTAACTTCATAAGGAGTTGTTTGAACACTGTTCTGAACTTTTCAGGCAGTGTTGTGGGCACATTGAACCCGGTGGGGGACGGGATAGCCTAGTGGTCAGAACATTGCGCTGGCAATTTGACAACCTAGGTTCGATTCCCGGTCGAGGAGATTTTTCTCCTGGAGTTAATATCAGTGCTGATACTCACTCTCCCCCAAAGTCTTTTGGATGAGAGTATAAACTGAGGCCCCGTGTGTGAACGCACACGAACATCTTGCACACAAGTTAAAATCCTGTTCTGCTTTTCATAAGAGTAGGCCATTGTGTGCCGGTGGGAACAGATGACATTTACAAAACTGCATACACACGGGGACTGGGTGAAAAAAAGCACAAGAGTGCTTATCCCATTATCCTCGATATAAAAGAATTATTTTAAAAATTTTTTAATAATAAATGGTGGAGTCCATCCCTCTCCAGGCAGTATGCATGCACACACACCCCCACACACATACACGGTCAGAACATTGCGTTCGCAATTTGTCAACCCAAGTTCGATTCCGTTAGAGGGGATTTTTCCCCTGGAGTTAACATCAGTGCTGACTCCACTCCCCCCAAAAGTCTTTCGGATGAGACTGTAAACCGAGGCCCTGTGTGCGAACACACGCAGAACATCTTGCGCACACGTTAAATTCTGTTCTGCTTTTCGTAAGAGTAGGCCATCGTGTGCCAGTGGGAACAGATGACAATATTTACAAAACTTCATACACACGGGGACTGAACAAAAACAAGCACATGAGTGCTTATTCCATTATCCTCGAAATAAAAGAACAAAATAAATTTTAAAAATAACAACACATGTGTACAATTTCTTACGTCCTAAGGGCCAACAGTGAGCTATGTTCCAGAATATTTTCTTGAGCTTTAGGGTAGGTTGCCCATTTGCAAAATATGCAGTGATTTTAGACATTTCTTTGGTAAGAGCTCTATGAACATTTAAAAATGGTTATAAAACAGAAAATGTAGATGGAACTATACAAGAAAGAGAGAGAGAAAAAATAAAGCATAATGCTTTAGAACAAAGTAAAATTTGTTTGCTTCAACTTTCTCTTTAAAAGAATTCTAAAATGCAAAAAATAAAAACATATGTTTCTTTGCAATATATCTTTCAGAAATCTGAAGCAAACAAAACGAGTAAACAAATTTTAGACAAATTCATTGAAGCAGAAATAGTCATAATATTCAAGAGAACAAAGAGAGAAGTTTTGACACTCAACTATTTTATTCACATATTAATACATTACAAAACTCTGGTGTCCAAAGACTGCTTCATGTCAAAGATGTCATATACCATAGAAGTTGTCATTCAAACCCAACCAGTCCGCACATACATTCAAACATGCATTCACACCTTTTCTCTTTTAAAAAAAAAAAAATAAAAAGGGGGTTTTGTCCATTTCTACCTCCAAACAGCTGCATCATCAGTTGAACACAAAACCAGAAACCCTTGCTTTAGAAACAGTGTAAAAGAACCGTCCTTTACAAAACAGAACACAACTGTTTTTACGTGCACAGAAACCGGTCTTTCTGCTAGAATCACTCCCCACATTTTATGGTCCGTAGAGGCGCAAGTCCCAGTCTGGCCCGCATTTCATTTGCTTCCCTAATTTCCATTTCTTCCCGATTCCGTCGACTGTGAGGACGGTTGCGTTCCTTGTCTCTGTGGTGACGCGATCCTTCTCACCACGATCCTTCTCACCACGATCCTTCTCTCTGTGTCGCCGCTCCCTCTCCCGCTCGCGATCGTGTCTGCTGTCCCGGTGATCTCGGTGATGATCTTTCTCCTCTGCATGTCTGTCACGATCGCTCCTGCTCTTCTTGCTCTTCTTTTTCCTGCAATTGTTATTCCATTTTTAAAATAAAATGTAGGACTGGTTGGAAAGGCTTTGGAATTGAGAAACAACAACAAAAATTTAAATTAAGAAAATTTACAAAATCATTACAAAAGTCTAGTATTGCTGATAAAATTTATCAGTTAGCTCAGCATAAAATGAAAATTAAAATTTTGAAACATATCTCTTTGCTGTCTTTTTTAACAGTCCTTTTCTTTTCTTTTTATCTTTTCCCCTGATTTTGTATCATAACAGTCTAGAATCCAAGTGATGAGCTATTTCACTTACTAACAGTGAAATCAAGGCTAATCTATATCATTTTCACTTGCAAATGGTTCAGAAATTTGTTCATGTATAACCTATGTGAAGAAAGCTGACAAATTAAAGTGATGTTCTCAATATCAAGAAATGACATGCTAAGCAGTTTAATAATAATAAAATGTTATAACAATCAGTGTTAATTCTATGTGTTTTGCTCATATGAGTCTAAATCACAGACATGATTTATTACACTGATATGAAAGGTATATATTTCCATCATGACTGTGTGACAATTCACACCCCCAAAACTCAGGAACAGTAAAGGCACTCTTACATTATTTAAAAAAAAAAAAAATAAAAAAAACAAACAACAAAAAAACCCAAATTTTTTTTCTCTCCACTCAACAAAAATTCACCAGAGCCACATTTTCCATTTATGTTTCCATACATCTCATACCAACAATATCAACTAGATCTGCATTTGATGCTATCTGTCCTCTGCATGAGTAGAACTCTGTGATTTTTTGCCAAAGGCCTAGACATAAAAACTGAGGATCTTCCTTCACACAGACAGCAGACAGCATGAAATGTGGTATCGGTTTGATATCACACACAGTCACAAAGGGGAGACATGATAAAACTCACCTGTCATCTTCATCCTTGTGACGTTTTCCTCCTGCAAAATAAATACATTTATTGTCATTCTGTTAACAAAATGAAACATATCAACATGAAATATATCCACATGTATGATCATACTTATAGCCATGAACCAGATACTAAAATTATACTGTTTGTGAGAAGGTATATTATTCTCTCACCAAAGCTTGTGAAAACATATGACCAATGAATTGGTCAAACGTTATATGATGAAAAGCATTCACAGTTAATTGCCCAACAGCATGGTACTTTGACCCATAAAGCTGAATGTCAACCATCAAAACACAACTGACACTACAGTAACAAGACTATGAATATCAAATTAATAAATAAAAAAACAACAACAAAACAACTCTGAAGACTACAAATATCATGTGTTTTTTAAAAATAATAAAATAACAGACCATGCCTTGGTTTTTAAAAATTCAAAACTACTTTCACAAAAAAAATGAGAAATACCCATCAGCTGACAGATTTTACGTATCAGTTGGTGTTCATTCACTCTCAAATATGTCATTATTTTACAGTTGTGATTCAATTATAAGATTAACTAAAGTAAATCTATGTGAATTTGTAGCTGTGCCCCAATAATCACATTCAGATATAAAAAGAGTGAAAGAGTCAGACACAAAGACTGCAAACCCTGAGTATTGTACAAACACTGTACACTGAACATCTCTGCCTACCTGGTGATCTGTGTCTCTTTTCTCTGTCTCTGGAGCGTGACCGCCTTTTGTCCTCCTTGCTTTTCCCATAGTAATCTCTGAAGACAAAAACAACGCCCAAACATGGCTGATTGAATATATACTTTGAGCTGAATATGCTGACATATTTATAAATCCTTTCATCAACAATCACAACATGTTAAGTTAAAGACCAAGTATAATAAAATAGGTAAAATTCTCATGACAGAAAGTTGGAATTTACATTATTTGTATGTATTACATGAAAACATGCTTCACCTTAAAAAATCTTACATGAGGATGAGACCTGTTGCCTTCTGATACAAAAGAACTAATTTAGCTTGATAGCATTTCAGCATTCCTGGCTAATGGTAGTGAAAATGTTCAGCCTAAAACAAAATACCTTTTTATCATCTAACAATCTTTCTTTTTCTTTTAAGTCTTAATTCACTGAGTCAGTGTGGACAACTGCTGCTCCAGTTCAAAGAAGAAGAAAGATAAATGATAATCTTCTCTCTTGTATATATCCATATTTGGGCTCTGACCAATGCCTTTAGCCCATCACTTGGTACCTCCTGACTGTCCTGGCAAAAATGGTAGGTTCAATTTCTAACTATATCCCCAGAGTCAGAATGCATCTATCTCAATCGTGGGAGCAAAAAGTCACATACATAAAAATCTCAGCTGAAGTGAACCTTTCAGCTCGAGCCGAATAACAAACAAAACAAAACAAACAAAAAAAGCACAGAAAGAACAGACCCTTGGGAAGGAAACCTAATGCTCAGACAGGACCATTCTTCTTTGGCCTAGTCACACAAAATTTCCTTGGAACAACTTGGGCTGCGCAGACATCAGCTGGTCAGAAAATATGGCAAGCATTTTACTTCAACAAGAAAAGAATCAGAGAGAAAATTAGCCTTTACGTATTTCCAAGAAATAAGGAGAAAGCAATAAATTTTATGTACAGCTATTGTTACAAGACCAATGCACTCTGACCATGTCAGGCCTTACCGTTTGTGTGGGGAGCGGGATCTCCTACGAGGCGAGGGGCTTTTCCGTTTTTCTGGTGTCAAGCTTCTTCTGGACTCCTGCAAAAAAACAAGAAATCAGTCACAGTCAGCCCACCTCTATTTAAAAGAGACTGTGACGTTTTTGCTAACTTTATGTTCAGCTAATCATCAGCAATTGATAACTTTTGCTATTTGCCCCATTGAAGATGGAAAGCCAATATTTGTTGACAATCTGGTTTGTCTATTTATCACATCTTCAGAAGTGACCAATGTGTTGACTTCACTGTATACATACAATTTTGAAATCATCTGTGCCATTTAATTCTGAGAACATTTCTATCATGATCTGTTTATGAAGATGTCTCAAAAGGTGAAAACCTAAGGTCTGTAAATTTTTTATATGAGGGAAAAAAAACCCTGCATATTCGACGATGGTCTCTTAAAAATATGAACATTAAATGAACAAAGACCGATCAATCTAAAATTCAATCTGTACCTGGGGAAGGATTGGGCACTGCCAGATTCAACTTGTCCACAACTCGCTGACTGAAAAATTCAATGTATGGACAGTAACATTCAAATATATATTTATATATCATTCATGCACATACACCATTATCACCGCCATCATCCCTCCACACGCACACACAAGACACACTCGCTGACAGTTTCAATTCATTCCTGAACCCATCCTACCTCCATCAGTTCCTCCTCCTCGTCTGTGCCCATGTCTTCCATGTCCTCTTCCACGGCACTCACACGGGGCTCCAGCTGATTGCTCTCTTCCAGAACATTCCGTTTCTGGACAAAGAGACACAACAAAGGACATTTCAGCTCACTTACAATGATCACTCTTTTTTCCCCCAAAGATATATCAATGATTGAAAAAGAAATAACTAAATTTTTTTAAAAACTGAGAGAACATTGCAACTTAAGCAATAGATAACACACAAAAACAATTATGTTCCATTTTTTCAGACAAATGAATTATGAGCCAAACAAAACTAATTGCAATACCACACCCAAATAGCCCACATAAAAATTATGGACACTCTCTCTCTCTCTCTCTCTCTCTCTCTCTCTCTCTCTCTCTCTCTCTCTCTCTCTCTCTCTCATAGAACCATATCATTAGATAACTGATTCCAAAGTGACCGGTGTTCCTATCAAGCAAAAAATGCAAAGCCTAATAACAAAACAATACGAACAGATTTCCTTATTCTAATTCAGTAACAGTAAGTTTCATCAGGTCCATGAAGGCATGTAGTCCAGTACCTACCTGTATTCTGGGCAGAATGATGTCGGCCAATCTATCCTCCCTCAGCAATTCATCAATGTACTCATCCACATGGACCAGTTCAAACTCTGAAAAAATGACATACATATTATATTGTTTTATCCTGAATACTGACATCTGTAAGGGGGGGGGGGGGGGGGGGGGTAGTAATGGTTCACTTGTGTGCAACATAAACATTACCCTTTCAATTTAAGATTAAAAATCAACATTAAAAGCAGCAGCTAACCAAAATTTAAAAAGCATATAAATCTATATATATCTATCTCTTTAGATTCACTGGAAAATCAAGAATTCTAGCATTGCAAAGACCTTAAATAAATGAAATAAAAGATAACTTTTTTTAAAAGCCCACATGCACAATGATGTCCAGTTCAGTCTTTAGATATCATCCCAAAAGTTGGAATGCAGCTACCTTTAATGGTGGGCAAAAAAAAGTTGCATGTATGTATACACAAAAATATTCACCACTGGTGAACGTCAGATTTCAAACCAAGTAACAAACAAAACACCAAAAACTAACTAGGTAAACCCACAAACCAGACATTGATCAACACCAGGACCCAGGAACTTACTTCCTTCTCTGTTCATGCGGCGCAACTTTCTGTAGTCATAGTAGAGAGGTTCCAGGTATTTGTAGCAGTCCATGGCGCTGCCTGTCAGTCGCATGTAAAAGGCCCCTAGAGCACGCACATACCTGAACAACACACAAAATTAATAGCTCATGCCGGCAAACCAACATCAAATTAGGCATAATTTACTAATTCAGCAATTTACAATATTGACAAAAGACAGTAAGGTGCAACCAATATCTCTAGATGTGAATTTTTTTTTTTAAGAAACACACACACAAACACACTCTCTGTTTTATTGATTCACATATACAATACAAACTAGTGGAACTGGAAGTATACATGTGTGATGTATACATATGCATGAGTCTAGTGATAATTAATACTAGTTACAAATAGTGACTAAGTGAGTTGTAATAATATTACTTTTTGTGAAGACGTCAAATTGAAGACCACACACATGCATGATGCACATACATGCACACAGTGATACACACACACACACACACACACACACAACACACACACACACACACACACACACACACACACACACAAACACGCATACAGTGATACACACACTTACTTGAAATCTTCATTTCTGATGAACTCTACCACAATATCCTTCTCTGGTTGGATCTGTAGCATCTTGAGGATCAAACAGAGAAATGGAGTGGGTTTGACATTTCCTCCATACACACCACCAATGTACCTCAGCTCCATGGCTTTGTCCACAAGAAGGGCCGCTAAAACAAGAAAAATTTAGTTTGTTATACAAACTCAACAGCATTCAATTAATTCTTATTAAACTGACTTTACAAGCATAACTGATTGACAGTATTGAGTATATAATGGTTAAACTTAGTTAAAGCCACCAATAATCCTGGTGGTCTTAAAAGCTTTAAACTAAAAAAAGCAACATTCAATTTTATTACATTATCTCATGACTTCAAGTAATAAGTAGACCAGCCTTTGCGGTTTGCCTTCTGACTTTACTTTTTGTATCATAGAAATCCTAGTTTAGTCAATTATCATTTAAATAATTTTCATAACACTGTGCATGAATTAAACAGCCTATTCCAAAAACAAGAAATGTGTCCATGCTTCACTCTGTGCTAAGAATTATCACCAGGCTATGATTTACATCAACTAAACTATGACTATGAGTAAGATTTGAATTATGATGTGATACAGGCAGATCAGTCGATTTTTTGCTGTTTTACTTTAGTTAATACTAAAATGAGTAAATCTGGGATTAACTGAATGTGTACTATTACTTAAACAGGGTTCGCGCTAGGATTTTTTAAAACCGGTACAGCGAGTTGCCATTTCAGAGATATCTTGACCAACTCCCCCAAAATCGGTCCCTAGAAAATAAAATCCGGTACGTACTGTGAACAAAACGAAGCTATTCAGTGAGGGGGTGGGGGAGGGGGGGATTGTTGGGCAGCAAAACTAAATCTAAATTGAACGCAAATCTCTCAGACTTTGACTGCCGTGCTGCTTGCTGCCACTCGCTTCTTGGGCATGAAGCCACGAAGGAAATAGGATTTTTTTTTCTAGGCCTAGCGCCTGTGCCACTGTCGTGTCAGTCTGTTGTTTTGCATGGCGGCATCATTCGTGTGACATATTCTTCTTTCTTTTTCTATGCTTAGCGCTCATCTAGATCTTTGTTCAATTTAGATTTGGTTTTCGACTCTTCTCTCTGAAAGCAACGCGCAAATTCATAGTCATAGACCCTCGCTTGCTTTTCGTAAGAGCAGGCCGTCCTGTGCCGGTGGGAACGGATGACATTTATAAAACTGCATACACACAGGGACTGGATGTGAAAAAGCACAGGAGTGCTTATTCCATTATCCTCGATATAAAAGATTAAAAGAATACAGAATAAATAAATCTTGGCCCCATTTACTCGATGTGAATGGAAGTCGCTGTCATGCCGAGAAGAGCGCGAAGCTCTATTCTTTCACAGTAAAGCTTGCTGTTCTGCGTGCTAGGCTAATGAGGCTGGCGCTAAAGATGTTCGTCGGAAGGGGTGGGAAGGGGTAGGTGCGGTAAGCACAGTACAGGCCCATGACAGACTGTCAGAAAATGTCACTTCAGACTTTTTTTTTTTTTAGACGGAAATCTAATCGGTCACAGGCAAACAGAACCGGTACGCGGTACCGGCTGCTTCGAAAATTTCCGGTATTCCCTGTTTACAATCGGTAAAATACCGACAATTACCGGTTATCGCGAACCCTGTTAAATCGTGTAATGGTATCTTTGATCTAAATTTCAGTTTTCATTATCCGCTCCAAAGGGTTGGCATGAACACCAAGAAACAGAGGGATGCTGGAAATTTTCCATGATTTCAGATGCAACTGTCAACAGTTTCGGTATCACTAGGCCTATCACAACCAGTATCAGGTGATTTGTGGAGTGCAAAGCCGATTACACTAAATCGACAACATTTAATCAATTGATTTATCAGGCATATTATTTGCAACCCCCCAGAATAGTGCTTCTTTGACTTCATTGCCACTTGGGTTGTCCTAGTTTGGAAAGGGGGGGGGGGGGGGGGGGGGGGTTTAAAAAGTGGGGAAAAATCCCAAACTTACCTGTGAGAGCAAAGCACTCCTCTTTCCAGTACCGGCTTTCATAAATTCTTGTACGGATGATCTTCTCCACCAAATACTGTGGATTCGTTCCCTTAACCGAGTGAGCATCTTTAACTGTCCTGTTAGCCATATTTTTTCAATGATACACCCTGAATTTTACAAGTTTGCACGCTGTAAATCCGACTGCTCGCTGCACAACATGCCTCCGATGCTACCGGAAATTGTGCCTGTTTATCCAGTAACGACTAAACACCAGAACCTTATAGACCAGGATCGCAAGAGGCATTCTGAGAACTTGATTATAATATTTATTAGAGTCCCAACGGAATCATCCAGTTTAGGCACTATACCATCAACGAAACACATGTCATACTGAAAAATTACATGAACATTTTCATAAATGGAATGAATTAACACTGGAACCCATCTGAAATCTTCTAATGGAGTCTTGTGGATGAGTAAACAAAAAAATATATATTCAATTGCTAGGGTCTCTGTTAAGTCTTCTCTTGCTCAGTTTTGGTGCTGTGTTTTTATGTATGTTCCAGCAGAGATTCCCAATTTAATGAGACTATTGATTGCATTTTTTTCAACCTTGCTTGCAAAATGACAAAATTTAAGTAGCGAAGAGAGGACTTAAATATTTAATATTTAAGTCTTTCTCTGCTACTTCCCGTTAAAAAGCCTACAACTTTCCAAGAGCATATTCTTGTCACTTGTGGGTATATTGCAAGTGTAGTGGGTTTTCTTGTTTTCATTTTTTTGTTTTGCTTTGTCTTGTTTACTCGCTTGTTTCTTGTAAAAGCTTGTTTTCATGGTTGGTGGGGGGAGGGGTGTAGAGGGTGATTAATTTCAACTTTTTAAATTCAAGTTTAGCCTTTTCCTTTATTTCCAATCTTTCTATCTCTCTCAACACTAATGGATAGTGGGTGTGGTTGTGTTTATACAGCTCACAGAATGTTGATTTTTTTTTTCATTCTTCGGCTAGAGCTCTAAGGCTTACCAATGGTAAGATTTTGTGACCATTTATACCCATCATCAAGGTAGCTACATTCTAACTTGCCACACTGCTAAATCAATAAACTTACCTTACCTAGCATACACATTTGATTTCCTGCATATGATTACAACAAAGGCACTAACAAGTCTGCATATAAGCTTACTTGGAACACCTAAAAAAAAAAGAGACAGTTTTACCATCTTAATTTACCAGGAAATACCAACATTTGACCGGGCAACTTCATGGCTCACACAGATTGACAGCAAAATGATATTGTATAACTGTACAATTCACCAGTACTAATAGCAATTGTTACAGAAACATCAGTTGTAGAACCAGTTGTAGTTTTATCAGAGCAGCCACACAAAGGCATGAAAGGGGAAAAGTGAAAGAAAAATAGAGAGAGAGGAAAATAATGATAGAATAAAAAAAAAAAAAAAATGCTTTAAAAATTCTCTTCCATCAGATTCAATAGCAGTTAGACGAAAAAATTGAATTGAATGTCAAAGTCATTTGGATGAGTCTTTAAACCGAGGCCATGTGTACGAATTCAGGCAGAACATCTTGCCCACACGTTAAAAACCCCTTCTGCCTTTGGAAAGAGCAGGCAATTGTGTGCTGGTAGGAGCCGATGATAAAAAAAATTTTAACCCCCAAAAAACCCAGCATGCACACATGTGTCATGTTTAGACACCATCCCTGAAGGAGAAAAGGGGAGTTAGAGCCAGGGCGGTTTGTGGCTGCATATGGCAACATCCTGGCGGTTCCTACGACGGCACTAGAAACATGTGTATCGGCGATTGTTTTTCCAATGGACCATTCCAGCGATGTGGAGGGGGCGGGGGGCGGGGGGGGGGGGGGGGGTCTGCTGCATGGGTAACAGCTTGCCCTCCATACTATCTACCCAGGTTTTGCACTCGAGCTACAGTGCAACTCCATAGTCTTCCATAACTGACTGATGCCTACATAAGATAGTTGATCTGGAAATGCTACAAAATGTACTTCTTTGTTTTTAAAACATGTATTATACATTGTTCAAGGAAGAAATGCATGAAAAGAATACCATTTAGATACTGCTGTCATATTTTATCTGATCTAATGGAATACTTTAATGTCAATCGCTAGAACACAATATAAGCTATTACATTCTTGAGATTGTTTCTGGTTTTTTTTAATCAACATTTTCAAACCAGAGTAGCTGAATTGCCCCTTTCAAAACTGCACACATTTAAACAAAAGATCTTAGTGGTTCCAGTCTGTGCCATTTATACTAATTAATTTTTTTAAACTTTAATGCATTGAATCATTTGCACTGTTGAAAAGCAGGTTCATTTCACAGTCCATACTAGCCAATGTTAAGCAGCATTGATCGTGGTTACCATTGGACGGGTGATGTTTGCGTGCCTTGGCTTCAGTACAGTCCCTCAGTTCACCCAGCTGTAAATGGGTATCTGCCTTATTAGGTTCAGGGAAGTAAAGCAGCAGGGAGAGGAGATGAGCACAGCCCTCAAAATGCTGGCCCCTAGAGAAGCTGAGGTCTCTGTGATGCCTTGCTCTTTTTTCAATTTTTTTTTTTTTTAACACTAGTTTACATAATGGGTTTAGGGCGGTGGGTTTCTTCACCTATTTGTATCACTTTTATTGAAGTTTTCTGTGCATAATTCATAATGCTAACATTTTATCATAATAACAAGATGAAATAAAGAAAAAAGGCATTGTTTGGTCAGTTATACTCGCGTTTTACCTATTCATATGCAGTATATTGCTCAAAGTGCATGGGTTATTGTTTTGCTTTAAGTTTTGATTGGTTTTGTTGTTGCTGTTGTTGTTGTGGTTTTGTGGTCCAAACAGCAATCAATAGAGATAGGGATTTTTCTCCTCAATTATTTAGAAACACGCAAATGGCTGGGGACCTGCTTGGCTAACTGAAGAGAGGCTTTAATTGTTATTCTATGTCCATACTCACCGACTCCAAGTCTGGTGGTCAAAACATTGCGCTCCGCAATTTGAAGACCAGGTTTTGATTCCCGGTTGAGGGGGATTTTTTTCCCCTGGAGTTAACATCAGTGCTGACTCCACTCTCCCCAAAAGTCCTTCGGATTAGACTAGAGACTATAAACCGAGGCCCGTGTGCGGACACACAGAGAACATCTTGCTACATGTTAAATCCCTGTTCCGCTTTTCATAAGAGTAGGCCATCATGTGCCGGAGGGAAGAGATGATAAGATTTATAAAACTGCATACACACGGGACTGGATGTAAAAAAAAAAGCATGTGAGTGCTTATTCCATTATCCTCGATATAAAAAAAACACTTTACTGGCAGCAGCCATGTTGAAAGTCTTTCTCAACAGAGCCAACATTCCCACCAACTCCAAATGACTTCAAGTCTGTTGGAAGA
>CM060323.1:38884306-38891806 GCA_030674155.1 Stramonita haemastoma
ACACACACACACACACACACACACACACACACACACACACACACACACACACACACACACACACACACACACACACACACACACATACAACACACTAAAAAACATTTACACACACACACTAAAAAAAAACACACACTACACACACACACAACACACACACACACACACACACACACACAACACACACACACACACACACACACATAACACGCTTACACACAAAATAAACACACACACACACAACACACACACACACACACACACACACCACACACACACACACACACACACACACACACACACACACACAGAGCTGCTGCTGGGGACACGTTTTAAAATCCTGAATACTAGTGTCTGTACAACGAAAAATGGAAATGAGGACTCCACCTCACGTTTCCTTTAACTCTATGGGACTTGGAACTGGTTGGGGCACGGCACTGAATGTTTCAGGCAGTGTGTGGTGGGCAAGTTGACCTGGCGGAGCCCGTCCCTCTCCAGGTCCAGGATGCATGCTGGGTATACTCGTTTTTGTGTGTGGTTTTTGTTTGTTTGTTTTTTTTGCTGGGTATACTCGTGTCATCCATTCCATCAGTCATAACTGGCCTGTTTTTCAACGAAATGTGGATTGGGCGATGGCTCGAGGGTGTGGTGGTGGTGGTGGGGGGTGGGGGTTGTCTTTTTTCTTCCCGATCCTCGGCTAGAGTTTCGAGGTTTATCAATAGTGAGATTTCTTCTGAAGTTGGAGTATGGCTGCCTATATGGCGAGGTACTGGAAAGCCGTCACACACACACACACACACACACCACACCACACACACACACACACACACACACACACACACACACACACACACACACACACACACACACACACTTTTCATTCAGTGTGCAATTTCAATCTCACTGTGGTTTCCAGCCAGGTGGGATGAATGAGTCAAGTGCACATTCTGGATGATCCCCAGAGTGTTAAGCTGGGGAACGCACAACAACAATAGTGAGATTTTTTTTGTTTGCTATGTGACCGTTTTTGCCCTCCATCGAAATTAAGGCAGCCGTATTCTGGTGACTTCGGGTGTATACAAATTCAAAACACCAGTGTGCATGGTTTTTTAGTTTTAAAAAATGCTATTCCGTTCTTACACAAATGGCCTACCTTCCGAAAGGCGGAACGGGTGTTAACGTGCGTGCAAGATGTTCTGCATACGTTCACACTCAAAAGCCTGGGTTTATTGTCTTGTGCAGGATGTTGAGGCTGGGGAATGTCCAAAGCAAACAAACAAACAAACACATATAAAACCTCCTTCATCTCTCAACTCTATCGTATCTCTCTTCATTCGTCAATACTATACACTCCTCTCCTCATCTCTCTCTCTCTCTCTAATATATATATATATATATAATGATGATGATAATGAAAGTAATGATATTACACCTCCACCGAAATAATAATAATAATAATAATAATAATAATAATAATAATAATAATAATGATGATATATGATGATGATATGATAGATGATGATGATGATGATGATGATGATGACGACGACGACGACGACGCGATGTGGTGGTGATGATGATGATGTTTGTTGTTGTTGCTGTTGTTGTTGTTGATGATGATGATGAAATGATGGATGAGATGATGATGATGATGATGAAGAGATGATGAGATGAGATGATGATGATAACAACAACAACAACAACAATCAACAACAAGAACAACAACAACAATAATAATAATAATAATAATAATAATAATAAATAATAATAATAATAATAATAATATATGAATGATGATGATGATGATGATGATGATGATGATAATGAATGAATGATGATAAATTAAAAAAAAAACAACCTGCCGTGAAGAAAGACTTGAACTGTGTGAGTATCCAGACCTTCCTTAAAGCAGACACACAAAGAAAACCCCAAAAATCCAAAACAAAAAAAAACAAAAATAAAGAAGAAAAAAGATTAAGATGGAATAAAGTGCATCGGCGTCTGCCACAAGATTGATTAGATGTCCACATTATGCACCCCACCACACACGTTACTGTCCCACAGGACATGTTGATCAACTTGCTCGGTATAGCAGCGAAACGGTACGTCAGCTATGTTTCCTTCAGAAAATAGTGTCACAGTATATGTGTGAAAGTAACGTTATATTCTGTGCACTCTTTTCGTAACTTAAAAAAAAAATCTGTTAGCTTCTTTGGGTTCTTGTTGTTATACTCTCTCTCCTCTCTCTCCTCTCTCTCTCTCTCTCTCTCTCTCTCTCTCTCTCTCTCTCTCCTCTCTCTCTCTCTCTCTCTCTCTCTCTCCTTCTCTCTCTCCTCTCTTGTGTGTGTGTGTGTGGTGGTGTGTGTGTGTTTGTGTGTGTGTGTGTGTGTGTGTTGTGTGTGTGTGTGTGTGTGTGTGTGTGTGTGTGTGTTTGATAGATTCTTTGCACTCTTCTTGTTAGATTCTTTGCATACTTCTTGTTACATTCTCTGCACTGTTGTTGCTAGAATCTTTGCTCTGTTCTTGTGAAATTCTTTGCACTGTTCTTGTTAGATTTTTGCCTGTTTTGCTAGATTATTGCACTGTTGTTGCTAGATTCTTTGCTGTGTTCTTGTTAAATTCTTTGCACTGATCTTTTAGATTCTTTGCACTTTCTTATATGATTCTTTGCACTGATCTTTAGATTCTTTGCACTGTTCTTGTTAGATTTTTTGCACTGTTTGGCCAGGGTTTTTTGCACTATTCTCGTTAAGTTTCTTTGCACTGATTTTTTAGATTCTTTACACCGTGTCTCGTTAGATTATTCGACTGTTGTTGCTAGTTTCTTTGCACTGTCTTGTTAGATTTTTGCACTGTTCTTGTTAGATTCTTTGCACTTATCTTTTTAGATTCTTTGCACTGTTCTGGTTAGATTCTTTGCACTGTTCTTGTTAGATTTTTTGCACTGATTTTTTAGATTCTTTGCACTGTTCTTGTTAGATTTTTTGCACTGTTGTGGATAGATTCTTTGCACTATTCTCGTTAGTTTCTTGCACTGATATTTTTAGATTCTTTACATTGTTCTTGTTAATTTTTTGCACTGTTGTTGCTATTTCTTTGCACTGATCTTTAGATTTTGCACTGTTCTCGTTAGATTTTTTGCACTGTTCTTGTTAGATTCTTTGCACTTATCTTTTTAGATTCTTTGCACTGTTCTGGTTAGATTCTTGTACTGTTCTTGTTAGATTCTTGTACTGTTTTGTTAGATTCTTTGCACTGTTGCCAGATTCTTGTACTATCTTGTAGATTTTTTGCACTGCTGTGGAAGATTCTTTGCACTATTCTCGTTAGTTTCTTTGCACTGATATTTTTAGATTCTTTACACTGTTCTTGTTAGATTTTTTGCACTGTTGTTTCTAGATTCTTTGCACCCTCCTTAAATATCAGATTAAAAAAAAAAAGAAATTCATACCAGTACTAATACATTAATAACTTGTGTGTAAGATATTTTGCTTTGTTGTTGCTGGATTCTTTGCATTCTTGTTGCTAGATAATCTGCATTCTTGTAGCTACATTCTTTGCAGTCTTGTTGCTAGATTCTTTGCATTCTGTTGCTAGATTCTGTGTTCTTGTTCGATTCTTTGCTCTCTGTTGCTAGATTCTTTGCATTCTTGTTAGATTTTGCATTTGTCGCTAATTCTTGCATTCTGTCGCTAGATTCTTTGCATTTTTGTTGCTAGATTCTTTGCATACTTGTTGCTAGATCCTTTGCTTCCTGTTGCTAGATTATTTGTATTTTTGTTGCTAGATTATTTGCATACTTGTTGCTAGATTCTTTGCATTCTTGCTGCTAGAGTCTGTGCATTTTTGTTAGATTCTTTGCTTTCTGTTGCTTAATTCTTTGCACTTTTGTCATCACATTTTCTGCGTGCTTCTTTGTATTCGTCTTAAATTCTTTAGCTCTTGTTATATTTTTTTGCATTCTTGTTGCTAGGATTCTTTGCATTTTTGTTAGATCATTTATATCTTACTATGGGCTTTCGATTGGCACCATAGGACATTAGCTTGGTTTGTTTGTTTTTTGTTTGTTTGTTTGTTTTGAATTTTCATAGGACACTAGTTGTAACAATTGCTTTAGTCTGTTTTGTTTCTTTATGCTTTACTTGTTTGTTTGTATTTGCTGTTGTTGACTTTCTCGTTTTTGTTGAAATTCGGGCCAACTAGCACAGAGAATAAAATTTATTTTGTTTGCCAAACTGTCTGACATGGGAGTGTGTCTTTGTAGAATTAAACTGGTTGGAAACTGAAATGTTTCTCTGAAGGTGTGCAGTGATAGTGGGTGGCTTTATCCCGTGCATGCACAATGTGTTGTTTGGTTGTGTTGTTTTGTGTTTGTGTTGTTTTGTGTTGGTGTTGTGTTGTGTTGTTTTGTGTGTTGTGTGTGTGTGTTTGTTTAGTTGTGTTGTATTGTGTTGTTTTGTGTTGGTGTTGTGTTGTGTTGTGTTGTGTTGTGTTGTGTTGTGTTGTGTGTGTGTGTGTGTGTGTGTGTGTGTGTGTGTGTGTGTGTGTGTGTGTGAGAGAGAGAGAGAGAGAGAGAGAGAGAGAGAGAAGAGAGAGAGAGAGAGAGAGAGAGAGAGAGAAGAGAGAAGAGAGAGAGAGAGAGAGATTATATAGAGAAACAGAAGACTATGTTAGTGAGAGATATTGTATGTAGCAGATGAAGAAAAGGAGATTAGGTGAAGAGTGTGGTCGAGGCTCGTAAGTATCGAGGAGGAGAGTGGAGAGAGAGAGAGAGAGAGAGAGAGAGAGAGAGAGAGGAGGAAGAGAGAGAGAGAGAGAATTTTTATGTGAAATCTCCCATCTGGTCGGATAAACGTATTTTGACAAGATTCTGAGATTTAAGATCTAATCACTGCTGGAAACTCGCCATGTTATATATATCTATTTTTAGTATAAATGCCTTTTTTTTGCGCTTTCCCTTGCAAGGGGCCTGCAAGGGTTATGGAGTACTCAAGAAGCAGCGGAGAGCAAGTAAAACAAAAAAAAAAAAAAAAAAAAGGGGGGGGGGGGGGGGGGAGAAGGGAGAGATATAAAAAAAAAAACAACAACCAAAGAAGCAGAAATTATCAATGTATTAGTACTGGTATGAGTTTCTATAATTAAAAAAAAAAAAAAGTGGTAATGTGAATGAATTAATCATTAGTTTTACGATGAATAGAAAGAAAAACAGTATTATTGTTAGAATGAAAAGAATAAAGTAGGAGGCTTGTTAGTATGAATGAAAATAAAGAGGTTTTTTTTGTTTTTTTGTTTGTTTGTATTTGTTTTTCTCTGCTGAACTGACGATCTCCTGTAGCCCTTCCAGACCACTGATCTCAGTGATGTTGGAAATATAGGCTGTACGTTCCCCCCCCCGCCCCCCCCCCCCCCAAAAAAAAATAAAAATAAAAAATAAAAAAAAAATAAAAAAACCCAAATCACCACCACTTACAAAATAAAAAAAAAAAAGAGCAACAACACAACAACAGCAACAACAAAAACACACAATTTTTTAAAAAAAAGAGAGAAAATGAAAGAATACAAGCAAAAATACCAAACTAAAAGCACTCCCTCAAATAAAGAAAAAGAAAACCAAACCAAACCAAAAAAAACCCCAACAACAAAACATCATTAACAACAACAAAAAACAACAACACCATGATCAAAATTCTTCCGTGTGTTAAAACAACAACAAAAAACAAAACAAAAAAACAAAAACAACCACAGTTATTGACAGGAAACCACCCCCTGAAAATCTGATTTAAAAAAAGAACAACAACAAAAAACAACCACACTAACAACAACAAAAACAAAGAAAAACAACAACCAACAAAAAAAAAAACCCCAACCCTTCCAATCCCCCCAAAAAAAACAACCCCACCAAAAACAAACCAAAAAAAACCCAAGCAAACAACAACAGCCAACACATTATTTTCCCTATGGAAGTTACCCCCGGAAAGCAGAATACCTGTACAAGCTGACTTAACTATACACTGCTTTCTGGTCGTTATCATCGACTCCAGTCTGTTGCAGTCTGTGAGAAAGACAGCACACCAGAAAGAAGCCACAGAATAAAACAAATGACCGAGATAAAAAGAAAAAGAGAGAGAGAGAGAGAGAGAGAGAGAAGAGAGAGAGAGAGAGAGAGAGAGAGAGAGAGGAAAAAAAGAAATGACTAGAGAAAGGAAGTGACAAAAAAAAAAAAAAAAGAAAAGAAAAAGGAAGAACGAAAAAAGAAGAAGAAAAAGAAAAACATAGGAAAACGAAAAAAGTGGAAAGAAAAAAAGTGAAAGAAAGACTTGAATTAAGAAAGAAAGAGAGGTTTGTTTTTAAAAAAAAAAGACGTAAAAAGGCAGCCCCCTCCCCCCCCCCCCCCCCAACCAAAAAAAAAAAAAGAGAGAAAAAACAAAACTAAAGAAAAGAAAGAAAAACCAACCAACCAACCAGTCAACCAACCAACCCCCTCCCAAACAAAACAACAACAACAACAACAACAACAAACACAACAAACAAACAACAGAAAACAAACACAAAAAAACAAAAAAAGCAAAACACAACTAGCAGAAAAAAAAACAGGTGAAAAAAAAAAGAAAGAAAGTAAGAAAGAAAAAAAAACAATTAAAAACAAAACAAAACAAAACAAACAAAACAACGACAACCCCCAAAATATCAGCAACAACAACAACAAACAAACCAACCAAAAAACACCCCATGTACAAGAAAAAGGCCAAAAGAAGAAAAAGAAAAGGAAAACAGTAAATCAATAAAATGCGTTGAAAATTGAAATTTACCATATCAGAAAAAAACGAAACCACTGCAGTAGCAAACTGGACCCCCGCCCCACGCTCCGAAGAAAGCCTCCCAAAAATGAAAAAGAAAAGAAAAAAAAAGGAAAGAAAAGAAAACAAAGAACAGAAAGAAAAAAATATTAGGACAGAGAGAAAAAACAGGGGAGTGATGAAAAAAAGACAGAGACAAAAAATCCCCCCCCCCCCCTCTCAAAAAAAAAAGAAGCAAGCAACAACAAAACAACATCAGCAGCAAAAAGCAAACAAAACAACCCCCCCCCCCCCAACATCCCCCCCCAAAAAAAACAACAAAAAAATAAGCAAGCAACAACAAAACAACAACAGCAGCAGCAAAAAGCAAGCAAACAAAACACCACCCCCCAAAACAAACAAACAAAAAAACTACCACACCAAAACAACACGAACTAAAAAAACCCAACGAAAAAAACCCGAACAAAAAAAAAAATTCCAAAAAATACAACAGCAACAAATCACAACAAAGCAAAAAACCAACCAAACCAAAAAAATAAACCCCAAACAAAAAAACAAAACAAACCCAAACACACACATTCATAAAAGAAAGAAGAAAGAAGGAAAGGGAGAGAAAAATGAAAAAGAAAGAAAAACAACAAAACAGTTATCGGTGGCTGAAATACGTTGAAAATAGAATTTTACAAATCACCCTAATCAGGCA
>CM060323.1:38906806-38912620 GCA_030674155.1 Stramonita haemastoma
ATGATTACGGTAATTTTGAGCAGAGGTAAAATAAAAACAACATTTATTGCTTTGTTAAAGCTTTACCAAGCCTTTCAGCATGGCATCTCGCCATCACCATTCATGGATGCATGCATGCGGTTTTTTGTTGTTGTTTGTTTGTATGTTTGTTTTTTTTGTTTTGTTTTGTTTTACGTCATGTGCAAAACCCACTGTGACACGAAAACACAGAGAGAGAGAGAGAGGAGAGAGAGAGAGGAGAGAGAGAGAGAGAGAGAGAGAGAGAGAGAGAGAGAGAGAGAGAGAGAGAGAGAAGGGGGGGGGGGGCACGCACGCAGTACGCACGCACGCACGCACGCACGCACGCAGACGCACACACACACACACACACACACACAACACACACACTCTCTCTCTCTCTCTCTCACACACACACACTCATACACACACGACTCACACATGTATACACTCGCATTCTCTCCCTCCCCCTCTCTCTTTCTCTCCTTCCCCCTTCTCTTTATCTCTCCCTCTTCCATCCTCTCTCTTATCTCTCTCCCCTTCACCATCCCTCCACCTCACACACACGACACCACGCACACACACCACACACCCAGCGCACACACACACACACACACACACACACACACACACACACACACACACACACACACACACACACACCCTCCTCCCCCCTCCCACTTCCCAGCACATCGATCCCCCTCCCTCCAACTCCCCCCCCCTCCCCCAAAAGTTTTAAAAAACAACAACAACAAACCAACAACGAAAAAACAAACAAAAAATAACATAAAAACAACAAAACAAAACCCAAAAAATCTATCAGACAGACAAATACAAAAACGAATAAAAACGCATTATAAACAGTACTTACAACAACCAAAAACAACCCCCAAAAATCAATAAATAATCCATCTCTGTATAATTGACATTGTTTTCCTTCTTGAACAGATTGTTGGTGACCAGTGGAAGAGAAAGAAGGAAGGAAGGGAAGGAAGGAAGGATAGAATGAAGCCGAAAAGTTCAGCCACAGCCCACAGCCTCAACAAACCCGGGCCCGCTGTGCCGGCTCGACGTGGCAGACCTCCCAAACACAAAAAGGTAGGATTGAAATCCATGATGATGAGGATTTTGTGTGTGTTCAGTGTCAGTGTGTGTGTGGTGGGGTGTGTGGGGTTGGTGTGTGTGTGTGGTGTCGTGTTGGTGTGTGTGTGTGATGTGTGGTGTGTGGTGTGTGTGTGGTGGCAGTTGTGTGTGGTGGTGTGTGTGTTGTGGTGTGTGTGTTTGTGTGTGTGGGGGGTGTGGGGTGTGTGGTTGTGTGGTGTGTGTGTGTGTGGTGTGTGTGTGGTTGTGGTGTGTTGTGTGTGTGTTGTGTGTGTGTGTTGTGTGTGTTGTGTTGTGTGTGTGTGTGTGTGTGTGTGTGGTGTGTGTGTGGTGTGTGTGTGTGTGTGTGTGTGTGTGTGTGTGTGTGTGTGTGTTGTAGGGGAGCCAGGCTTGCAGAATAGCATCCCCCACCTTCTAGAAATTCGAGTCCCCTAAATCGGAAATCTCCGCTGGGACGTAAATTCAATCACAACAACTGGAAATTCTGTGCTAGTAAGGAATTTCCTCTTTTCTGTCTCTTCTCTCACGCTCTTTGTTACTGCCTGATTCCTTTTCGTCCTGTCATCTCTTTCATGACTATTTTCTGCCATTTTGGTCAGTTCTCCTGCCTTTTTAAAAAGTAAAAAAGCAACTTTTCCAGAAAGGCTTGAAATATAACAATTCTCTCCTATGCTGAAGTCGGATGCGCTGGGCCTGACTTGTCAAGGTGCTTCATGAACGTTAGCGTAACTTGCGCAATTTCGCTCATATGACAGACAACAATAGTTGCCTTCCTAGTATACATGTAGAGTAGAACTCGTTGTATAGTTCTTGGTTAGAACGCCATCTTTATGGTGTTGTTGAGACCATTTTGGGTTCGAATCTATCTCCACTGAAGTAAGTGTCTATTCGCGTTTAGAGAGAGTGGATCTGTAGGTAAGGAACAGTTCCATTAATTATCCATTCTAGTGTCAGGATTGCTTGGATGTAAATGGTCGGATCTAAATGCTGTCGTGTTTTTTTGTATTTTTTTTATTTGGTTGTTTTTTGTTTCCTGTGGGTTTTTTTTTTTTTTTTACACAGCGTAGCAAAAGAGGGAGGGAGCGAGACAGAGGAGAGAGACAGACAGAGAGAGAGAGACAGACAGAGAGAGAGAGAACAACAGAGACAGAGACAGACAGACAGAGAGAGAGAGAGAGAGAGAGAGGAGAGAGAGAGAGAGAGAGAGGAGAGAGAGAGAAGAATTTTATTTCATGTTTTAGTATAATTTTTGAGAGAGAGAGAGAGAGAGGAGAGAGAGAGAGAGAGAGAGGAGAGAGAGAGAGAGAGAATTTTATTTCATGTTTTAGTTTAATTTTTGAGAGAGAGAGAGAGAGAGAGAGAGAGAGAGAGAGAGAGAGAGAGAGAGAGAGAGAATTTATCATGTTTAGTTTAATTTGAGAGAGAGAGAGAGAGAGAGAGGAGAGAGAGGTGGAGAGAGAGAGTGGTGGTGTGTGTGTGGTGTGTGTGTGTGTGTGTGGTGCGTGCGTGCGTGTGCATGTGTGTGTGTGTTATGATGCCCTTTAAAGGCTTTTTGTTTTAATGTCTTCTCACCAAAAAAGTGATTTTAGACGAAACATATGTTTTACAGTGCATGCACGTATACATGTACGTAAAACTGGGATGAAAAACTCTTGAATATTACAAGCTTTACAAAAAACAAACAAACAAACAAACCAGACAAACAAACGTAACGACAGCAAACCTAATTTGTAAATTAAGAAAAAAAGAAAAGGGTCCGTGTGTTTGGTGTGTTGGGGGCTGGGGGGGGGGGTGGGGGGGTAGAGAAGAGAAGCATTGGAATAAGCGTAGGAACGAAAAACTGAGAAAGACATAGGACGAAGGGGAACTAAAAAAAAAACTACGAATAAGCACAACACATTATTCCATCACATGTTTAGGCCTGCACATGTGCATACAAATGCTCTTGCGCGTGTGTTTCGTGTTGGTGCATGTGTGATTCTTCTCTCTCTCTCTCTCTCTCTCTCTCTCTCTCTCTCTCTCTCTTCTCTCTCTCTCTCTTTTCTCTCTCTCTCTCTCTCTCGTCTCTTCTCTCTCTCTCTCTCTCTCCTGCCTGTCTGTCTGTCTGTCTGTCTGTCTGTCGTCTGTCTGTCTGTTTCTTCTCTCTCTCTCTCTGTTACTCGCACGTGCCGTCACTCACACACGCACGCACGCACGCAACCACCGCCACACAGCACCACGCGCACAACCACACACACGACCACACACACGCACAGCACACGCACACATGAGTACATAGTACATACACAACACCACACAGAACACACACATCACACACACACACACAACACACACACACACCACACACACACACACACACACACACACACACCACACACACACACACACACAACACACACACACACACACACACACCACACACACACACACACACACATACATATGTACTCACTTGACGTAACAACAGGAACAATAACAAAAAAATCAGTCCTCATTTCCTGGCTAAGGGAAGAAAAAAACAAACATCTCACTCTCTCACATCTCCACACTACTCCTACCTACCTCCCTCTCCTACACATCTCACACATCACACTCACTCTCTCTCTCTCTCTACTCTCTCTCTCTCTCTCCTCTCTCTTCTTCCTCTCTCTCTGTGTCTCTCTCTTCTCACACAAGGCCACAGCACACACACAACACGACACACACACACACACACACACACACACACACACACACACACACACACACACACACACACACACACACTCAAATATCGGGAAATGCAAACATGTTGTTTTTTCCTCCCCCCCCCCACCCCCTCTCTTCCCCTCCTCTCTCTCCCTCTTCTTCCCTCACCCCCTTCTCCCCTCCCTCCCTCCCTTCCTTGCATCCCTTCTGTGCACTGCATAATTTGATCAAGTAAACCGGCTAAAAGAAGCATTGCAAGCAGAAACAAAACAACCAAATACAAAAAAAATTTCCCCAAACAAAACCAACAAACCTAAATCTGGGAAGCTGGGAAAGCCTAGAACGTTGAACCGTTAGCTGGCTGGATACATCATGAATGTATTTTGTTGTATAGTTCTTTCTCCCAAATGAAATGTTCATTCTTTTTGGGGGAGGAGCAAAATTGGGGACAAGGGGGTTGGTTGGTTTTGTGTGTGTTTTGTGTGTGTGTGTGGTGTGGTGGGGTGGGGGTGTGTGGTTGTGTGTGGTGGTGGGGGGGGTGGTGGTGTGTGTGTGTGTGTGTGTGTGGGGGGGGGGGTGGGAGGGTAGTGTGTGTGTAGTGTGTGTGTGTGTTTTAGTCACAGAGAGAGAGAGAGTGGCGTGGTGGTGCGTGAGTGTGTGTGTATGTGTCACTGTGTGTGTGTGTGCATGTGTGTGTTGGTGTGTGTGTGGTGTGTGGCGTGGTGCGTGTGTTAGTGTGTTGTGTGTGTGTGGTGTGTGTGGTGTGCGTGTGTATGTGTTCGTGTGTGTGTGAAGTGTTCGTGCGTGCGTGCGTGCGTGCGTGTGTGTGCTTGTGTGTGTGCCTCTGTGCTGCATGCATGCGTGCGTGCGTGCGTACGTGTGTGGAGAGGTGAGATGAATCGCGAATACATCGCAATTCCTACCATCCCTTTCCTTCTCCCGTCTCTCATGCTGCTAAAAGTTGGTGAAGAAAGGAATAGCAGCAGCCCCCCCCCCCCTCTTCCCCTTTTTAAAAGAAAAAAAAGAGGGGTGAGGGTTGGGGAGAGGAGGGGGTGGAGGCATATAGTAAGTTCATATTATTTTGAGGTTAGCAACTGTGATAGATGTATGAACTCAGTAAAAGATTTCCTTCTGTTGTATAACATGTGGCCCAAAACTCAAATAAAATATCAAAATGAAAACAGTGATCGGAAAGGTAGTAACATCTAACCCCATCCCTTGTAGCTTCTCCAACCTGAGTCACTGGTAAGAAAACAAAAAAAAAAAAGCAAACAACACACTCACACACATGCACACGCACGCACGCACGCTCGCACACACATGCTCGCACGCACGCACGCACGCACGCACGCACGCGCCGCACACACACACACACACGCACGCACGCACACACGCACGCCACGCACACCACGCACGCACACACACACACACACACACGCATGCACACATACCACACACACAAAATCAATAAGAGAATCCCCCCACCACCACCCCCTCCCCGAACCCCCCCCCAAAAAAAAAAAAAAAAAAAACACAACCCCAAAAAAAACCAAAAAAACCCCGACCCCCCAAACAAACAAAACAAAAAAAGAAAACAAAAAATCTCTGTAAAATAAAGACAAGTATACTCGCTCATTATAAACGAAAAAAAAACAAACAACAACCCACATAGATGAAAAAATACTTCCCCCTTCCCCCCTCCCCTCTTTTTCCTTGTTTTGTCCATGGAACTCCAACCACACATGCAATACGCTAGTAATGTGACGCGTCTATGATGTTAAAATGTTTTGATTCCTCGTCGATAACCACCGTATTACGACGTTCAACTGCGCGAACCCAGTTAAAAAGTAACTCAAAATAGTGTTGTTGTGGTTTTTTTTAACTGCTTAGAAGGTCATTTTCTGTCAACACACAGGAAAAAACGACCCGAAAAATAATGACACTAAAAAAAGAGATTAAATACAAATATAAAAACAATAACTCCCTTGAGACTACGGAAGTAAAAACTTTGCCCGGGAAAAGCTTTTT
>CM060323.1:38912720-38937720 GCA_030674155.1 Stramonita haemastoma
AAGGGTGAGTTAAAAACAGTTGCGCATGTGTGCAAAATCCTGCCTTTGGTGAAACTCGGAGCTCTAGCCGAGGAAGGAAGAGATAGAAAAAAAAAATCACTTGTTATTGTTAAATGTGTCAAATATAGTGAAAAAGTTATATATCTTTTCCTCCGCTTTCTCTTTCCCCTTGCCATGTAAGTTTGTGTGTGTGTGTGTGTGGTGTGTGTGTGTGTGTGTGTGTGTGTGTGTGTGTGTGTGTGTGTGTGTGTTGTTTTCTCCTCTCTCTCTCCCCTCCCTCCTCCTCTCTCTCTCTCCTCCTCTCTCTCCTCTCTCTCTCTCTCTCTCTCTCTCTCTCTCTCTCTCTCTCTCTCTCTCTCTCCTCCCTCTCTCTCTCTCTCTCTCTCTCTCTCCTCCCTCTCTCTCTCTCTCTCTCTCTCCCCCTCCTCCCTCTCTCTCTCCCTCCCTACCCCCCCCCCTCTCTCTCTCTCTCTCTCTTTCATCAGTTTTAAGCTTCATTGTAGCAGTCACAGTCACAGATCATGTGCACCTTATATGAACATTAGGAAACATGTTCATGAATAACTACCATTTTGCTTAAAAAAACCAGTACATAAATCAGTCTTTGTTCATTAACTACATGTACAACTAAATCGATTTGTGGCGTGTATTGATATGTAGGTGTATAATGAGCAGACTGCCATCTTTCTGACTGGGCTGTGTGCAACCGGCTCAGTATGCACAGGACGCCAGCTGCCTCCCTTTGCTGTGGACATGGGTGAGTGAGTGGGGTCACGATGAGAAGTTGTGTTTTCTTCTGGTGGGAGATGGGGTAGATATTGACTTTTTTGTGAGTGTGGTGTGGGGGTTTGTGGTGTGTGTGTGGTGTGTTTTGTGTGGTGGTGTGTTGGTGTGTTTGTGTGTGTGTGTGGTTGTTTGTGTGTGTGTGTGTGTGTGGGGGGGTGTTTGTGTGGGTGGGGGGGGGTGGGGGGGGTGGGGGTTGTGGGTGTGGGTGGGGGTGTTTGTGTTGGGTGGGGGGTGTTGTGTGTGGTGGGTGGGTTTTTGTGGGTGTGGGTGGGTGGGTGGGTGTGTTTTTGTGGGTGTGGGTGGGTGTGTATGTGTGTGTTTGTGTGTGTGTGTGCTTCAATGAAATATCTTTGTAAACAGGCTAATCCTTATACAGTGCTAAAAGTAAAGTGTGTGTGTGTGTGTGTGTGTGTGTGTGTGTGTGTGTGTGTCCTGTCTTGTGTGTGTGTGGTTGTGTGTGTGCGTGCGTGCATGCGTGCGTGTGCATGTGTGTTAATTTTGCCAACACTGTGTAACCATTCTAGCGTTTCATAAGAATTGGAAAGGAAACCTGAATGTGAAATCACCCCATGTTCCTAAAAGTCACAATGCGGCTACCTTCATGGTGGTTAAAAAAACAGTCAGTCACATTCGCAAAAATCACACCATTGGTGAACCTCGGAGCTTAGCCAAGTAACAAACACACAAAAAAATGCCCAGTAACATACCTTGGTAAATCTGAATCTTGTTTGTTTGGGGGTGGGGGGTTCAAGAATGTACGATGTCATTGAGATTTCACACACACATACATTTCCCCCTTGTGTCACAAAGTGGTGTGATCTCTGGTAACTGCAGGAACAGACCTCACTTTGATCCGGGAGCGGGGCGAAAGCTGTTGTCGAAGGAGCCTCGCTTTGTCAGCAGCAACGTGTACCCAGACGCCACCAACTGGACCATTGAAGACGTGGCCAACTTCCTCATCTCGGCAGGCTTCTCGGAACAGGCTGAGGTGTTCCGTGAACAGGTATTTACATTTGTGTTGGATTGATGGTTTACTCTGAGAGAGTTTGTTTCTCTAGGTCTGTGAAACAGGCTGAAGTGTTCCGTGAACAGGTACATTTGCATTTTGATGGTTTACTCTGTGAGAGTTTGTTCTCTAGGTCTGTGAATCCTTTTTTTTTTTTTTTTTTTTTTTTTGCCTCCTCACTTCTTCTGACGCTCTTGTCTTGACTGTCCCCTGTGAACGTCCAACCCCAAAGGCTTTGACACAAACTCACCACAGGTACAGAAGTGTATGGGAAACCGAATCTGAGGTCACCATGAAATGCAGAGCAATGGGGGCCACCGAATCGGAGACAATGCTTTTAAAATTTTTTTATTGCATGATGATCAGTGATAATGGGGATGATGTAATGATGCTGCTATGGATGTGCATATACTTTAAGACTGCTTGACAGGGTTGTACTCTATCTTACTATCATGATATATCCTGGCGTCAACCAGGCCCAAGAGATACAGACACCTGCAGTGATGGTCAGGTAATTTGAGCAACACTCTCAAATTTGCATCTGTAAAATGGATGAAGTCGACTGTGTGGTCCCAGTCTCCCACTGGGCCGACAGCACACCCACTCTATGTGGGAGCTGGCCAGAGTCTGAAAAAATTCCGTATACTCTTTAAGGGATTTGAACCCACTACTTTCCAGTCCATAACCCATGCACTAACCTTGTGAATACTTTATTGCTGTATTGCGTTATAGGTATACATTTCATTTCTTCATTCCTGCTGTCTTTTTACATACAGAGTTTCTGTTATTTTTTATTCCAGACTTTGATTGATCTTATGACTTGCTTATTCTGTCATTTAGTTAGAACTGGTGAAGAAGTTGTTTTTTGTTTTATCTTGCATTTAGAAAACTTTGTGCTGTTTTTTTTTTTCAAAACAACCATGTAACACATTCATGCATTTATGAGTGCATGTGATTTTACCTTAGTGAGTTTATGACTGACTTAAGTATCATTGGTGTTTGGGTGCTTTTATCTTGTGATGTTTTTCAGAATGGGAAGGCTTTTGTACTGATGTTCGGATACTGTGTTTTGAAATTTTTCTGTGATGAAAGCTTTCATATTTACTGTTTTTATGTATGGGGCTTGTTTAAGTAACCCCACATGAATTTCTCTTGTTTGTAAGATGAATAATCATTTGCATTCAACGTTGGGGGGGGGGGGGGGGGGAATGGCCAATCAATTATGTGTTTGACTCAGCCTGCCACACAGAGCACTACCTACCTTAACTTCAATCATTGCTAGTTAGATATCAAGTCAAGTCAAGTCAAAAACACTTTAATCATCCCCTAAAAGGGCAATTACAATATATCATTTTGTGGGATTTTTTTTTTCTTGCGACGGTACTGGAACCATTCGTATCGGTCATTGCCTTTCCAATGCATCATTCCAGTGGCGTTGAGAGGGGAGGTCTGCTGCATGGGTAACATCTTTCCCTCCATACTTACTTACCCAGGCTTTGCGCTCTAAAGATTTAGAGCGTAACTCCATAGTCTTCCGAGACTGATGGGTGCCTACTACTACTTTTTTTTTTTCTGTGCAGGAAATCGATGGCAAGTCGTTGCTTCTGATGAAACGCAGTGACGTTCTGACGGGCATGTCACTCAAGCTTGGCCCCGCCCTCAAGATTCACCGGCACGTGCAGAGACTTCAGTTAGCCGGCATGTGTGATTCGGGTTCCCGCATGTGAACAAGCAACAGTTCGCCCTGGCTTTTTTCCCCTTGTCCTTCATCCAGCAGGGGGGGGGTGGGGGGGGGGTGGGGGGGTGGTGTGGCTGTTTTCTTCTTCTGTGTGGAGATACAGACAGACCTTTGCCTGTATCCGGGGTTGATGTGAGAGGTGTAGGCCTACGTCCATCCCGTGCTCAAGAGTTGTAAGAATCCCGGCCGCCATGTTGCCGAGCATGTGTGAGTTGTTGAGAAGCTCCCCGTTGTAAAGAACTTTTTCTGTGATCTTTTGGCAGATGAGCAGCTTTTCACTTCAATATATGCAGGAAAAAAAGAGAGACGGTGCGAGTGAGGGTTGGAAAGATGAGGCGTACTTGATTGTGGCTGGGGTTTTTTGGTGATTGTCTGAGTTAAACGAATGAGTGAATGTGTGCGTGTGTGTGTGTGTGTGTGTTGTGTGTGTGAGAGTGTGTGTGTGTGTGTGTGTGTGTGTGTGTGTGTGTGTGTGTGTGTGTGTGTGTGTGGTGTGTGTGTGTGGTGAGAGAGAGTTTGCATCAGTAGTATATTCTGGCACATTTATTGGGACCGATTTTAAATCCTGCACTTGGCATGTTATCACCGTGGTTCTTGGTTGTTTTAGTGCCATGCATTTGATTAACATGTCATGTCATGTCATGTCAGGTCATGTCAGTGCTGATCCATTGGTGGAGATTTGTAGAAGACCCCTTCAACTGGAAATACACAAAATGCAGAGTCTACATATATAGCAATAAGGTGACATGTCAATCCCTTTTTACTGGCCTTTTTTTATTTTATTATTTTTTTTATTAAGGTGATGAACAGATATCTAAGCGCAGCCTACTGTTAACCTTCATAGACACAAACTTTAGATATGGTCATTATGCCACAAATTTATTTTTAAAAAACCTCAGAAAGATAAAGCATGAGAGGAAAATAAAAACACCTGCATGTAGATTAAAAAAATATATTATATATATATAATATATATATATATAATGGCTATCACTTTGAGCTACTGGGTGACTGAGGAAGAGGGGGGGGGGGGGGGGGGGGGATTATCCAAAACATGTCTCATACATAACAAAAAGATGCACAAGGACAGTATGGCGATATCAAGTCACACTCTAAAGGGCCCATAGGGTATTTCTATTTTTCTAGGGATTTTTTTTGTACATTCAGAGAAATAACTGTATCTTCTGATGTTCCATAGATCTAGTTGCTTTGATTTTTTTTTAGAAATAAGGCTTCACCAGTTCACCGGCAGAATACTGTATGCTGAGCCGTTTGGCATGACATAACTAGGCAGGCTGTTCCAGTCCTCCTGGAAATGACACTGTATGTACCTTTTATGTGCTGAAAAAACATTCCATAGACTTAAAAAAAAATCATCCACTCATTTAAAAAAAAAAATTAGGCACTTTTCCCTCCCTAAGTTATGTGTAAGAGCAAATGTTTGTTTTGAAAGGATTCGGTTACAAGCTGCCATTATTGAAAGATAGATTCATAGTTTCGGTGGAGATATTTGAAGTTTTTTTCCTGCAGTCAGCACCATTAGTGCAACAATGCAGACAAAGCTTTGTTTCCTTGTTGTGGTGGAGATGATACAGAACTGAAAATATAAACCCCATTTTCAAAGTTGTTTGCCTCACATGATGTGGTGAACACAGAGTGACACAGAATGCTGATTATAGGGGGGCTGCAGGTCAGAAGAGAAAAGCTGGTGGTGAATGATGTAACACTGATGTCTGGCTTAGCCGGTGTTTCCAGTGGTGTCTGGCTTAGCCGGTGTTTTCAGTGGTGTCTGGCTTAGCCGGTATTTTCAGTGGTGTCTGGCTTAGCCGGTGTTTTCAGTGGTGTCTGGTTTAGCCTGTGTTTTCAGTGGTGTCTGGCTTAGCTGGTGCTTTCAGTGGTGTTCTGGCTTAGCTGCTGTTTTCAGAGGTGTCTGGCTTAGCGGTGTTTTCAGTGCTTTTCCCCGATGGCAGCCACAGAAACTTTCCAGGCAGCTTGCTGTAGCCTCCTCTCCTGACACACCAGAAAAGTGAAGTCAACCTTCTCAAGTGTCCCATACATTTTCAGTGTGGCTTTTTTTTTTTTTTTTTTTTTTTTTGAAGCTTTCCATCAATGTTTACTTCAGGAATAGGGGATAGAGACAAGATTCCATTTTCCATGTCATGGGACCAACCTTTCTGACTTGCAGGGAAAGAAGAGAAGAGAAAAGGGCAAACAAATTCATTTCATGTCTCTCCTGATTCGACGTCATAACATCAGACCTATTTTACAATACTCATTTTGCAGGTACGTTGTTTGCAGATATTTTGTTTTGTTTGTTTCGCAGGCAGCTTTTTGAGTCCTGTGTTCTTCATCCATGAATGTCTGCTTTCAATCATAAACGATTTCTGTTGCTGCAGTATCTTGTCACTTTTTTTTCATTCATGCACTGGGAATCAGGACTATTTCATCCACCACCATGTTATGTGTGTGTGGACTTGTGCGCTCATGTTTAGAATAGGTTGGACAGTTCAGACATTGGATCATGCACAACATGAAACCTGGATTGCACAGGCACAGTGATGTTAGCGGTTAGAGATGCTGACAAGAGATTATGCACTATTTAGAGATGTGCTGACTGTAACTAGAAATACTTGTGCATTTGATTTTAATGTTCATCGTGAAAGATGCTAGACTTTAAGTGGATAGGATGTGTTAAATTGGCAATCATAAGCCAGACATTTCTGACTGACGTAGCTCTGTAGATTCAGCCAGCAGTTGTGCAAGCACTGGAGAATGATACCATGGATGGATAAACCCAGTGACCAGGATTAGCATAGTTCCAGACTGGTGGTGGTAGACGAAGACGGGAGAAACACAGACTGAATTCCAACTGTGAGGGTCAGGACATGGCTGTATGTCATATCCAGACGGGAAGAAGAAAAAAAATGTTGGTCCATTTGGGTGATAACTGGATGTTTTTCTCCTTTTTTTTTTGTTATATACCTTATGCAAATGTAACTGTTGTTCTTTAAAACTGGTTTGTTGATATGAATGAATCTTTGAATGAAGACCAGTGTTCAAACCTTCACTTATTTTATTTTATTTTATTCTGTTGTGTCGAGGATGATGGAAGAAGCACTCATGTGCTTTTTGCATCCTGTCCCCTTGTGTATGCAGTTTTTGAAATTCTTGTCATCTGCGCAAGATTTGTATTTTGTACTACTTTATGTCACAGCAGATTTCTCTGCGTGAAATTTGGGCTGCTTTCCCCGGAGAGAGCACATTGCCACAAGTGTAGCGCCTACCCATTATTTTTCTTCATTTTCCTGCATGCAACTATTTTTCTTCATTTTCCTGCATGCAACTGTATCTGTTTCCCTATCAGAGTGTCACAGCAGATTTCTCTGCGTGAAATTTGGGCTGCTCTCCCTGGGGAGAGCGCGTCGCCACAAGTGCAGCGCCTACCCATCTTTTCTTATTCCTGCATGCAACTGTATGTTTCACTATCAGAGTGGCTTTTTTCTACAGAATTTTGCCAGGGTCAACCCCCTTGTTGCCGTAATTTGCCAGGGTCAACCCCTTGTTGCCGTGGGTTCTTTACGTGCGCTAAATAGTGATGTGTAACACACAGGACCTCGGTTTATCGTCATCCGAAAGACTAGCGCCCAGACCACCACTCAGGGTCTAATGGATGGGGGAAAAGTTTTGGGCCCAAATGGAGTACAAACCACTGCACACTCCGACCCGGACTTTTTGCTTTCTAGGCAAGGCACGTTACCACCTAGACCACCGATGTTCTGCCTGCATTTGCACACAGGGCCTCCTCGGTTTATAGCCTCCTCCAAAGGACTTGTGGGGAGAGTGGAGTCAGCACTGGTGTTAACTCCAGGGTAAAAATCCCCTCAAACGGGAACCGAACCCGGGTCGTCAAATTGCTAGCGCAATGTTCTGACCACTAGGCTATCCAGTCCCCCATCTGTAAGGGTGTGGCTGTACACATGACCTGTCAGCCTGACTGAGGAGGTAGGTCAGGTCAGCAAGCACTGTTGGATGAGGCTGACCGCCCCAGGTGTGTATGAGGGGTTTTGTGCTGTATGTGAGTGATGGCATGATGGCCAGGTAGATTGTTCATCATTTGCAGTTCATCCCTGTAAACATTCTGCTCCTTGTAGGATTTCCCCAAGTCTCTCACTTTTCCACCTGGAGTTTGTTGATCAATCTTAGTTCTGAGTGACGGACGCTATAGCTGAATGGTTAACTAAGACTGTTTGACTTCAGTCTCATGGTCCGTGAAGTCGTGGGTTTGAATCTTAGCTGTACCTGGTGAATTAAGTGTGGGGGGTTTTATGATCTCCCAGGTCAACTTCAAGTGCAGACCTGCCATTGCCCTTCATGTATATGCACATGCAAAATATTCAGATATGTTTGTTAAGATCCTATAATTCACATCAGCGTTTGGTGGGTTACCTTTATGTTTTGGCTTGTAGTAGGAAGTATTAGTTCCTTTGTATTGTTGAAAAGTAGTGAGGATCAAGTCAAAAACATGCATACCGTTAGCAAACACACACAGAGACTCAAACAAAAAAAATCTGTTCTGGTGATTAGCCTTTTATTTCAAGAGAAAACAAATCCAACAGTGCTATCATCAGCTTATCATGTCATTGTGGTGTTCTATCTATATGCTAGGGAAAAATACAGAAATTCTCTTTCCAAATCTGGAATATTCATAAATAACCCCAGTTATTTGACAAACAATCTGGGTGGGAATTTAGTTGGAAGACTAAAAGGTTTGAGATTAAATACAAACTACCAGCAATGTATCAACCAATCTTTGAAGTAAATGGCCCCAAGAAGAAACACTAACAAAAAAAGTTTTTCCCCCAATTTAAAAACCGTGGTACTTGTAAAGGGCCGGTGAATAAGGTTGAAACCCACATTCAAGTGGGGGAGCCCAGCGGTTAGTCTTTGCACTCAGGGATTTTGAGGGCCCCCCGGGTTTGAGCCCCCACGGGAGGCTCCTCCCGTTTTAAGGGATTTTCCCCCCCCAGGTTTTAAAAAACAATCATTATGACCCACTCCCTCCAAATTTTTTTTGGATAAAAATTTTTAAAAACTGGGGTTTGAAATGTGGTGAACACACAGAAAAATACCTTTTTAAACAGGGTTAAAACCCGTTCTGCTTTTTTCGGAAATGAACCCCATGTTTTTGCTGGTAAAATGGAACCATTTTTTCCCAAATCCAAAATAGTTCATTAAAAAACCACAGCCCTCCGAAGTCGGAAGCCACCAACTGCATTGGTTGGGGGAAACACTGCATAAAAAGGGATCTCACCATTTGAACATGGGAGCTCTAAGCAGGGAAAAGAAAAAACCCACTCTGAAACATCTCCCTTTGATGAATTGCCCGAAGGAAAACCAATTTTTTTCTTTTTTAAAAATTTTTTTTTCCCCCCTAAGAATGTACTCAACTTTTTTTTTGTATATTTTTCTACTATTTTTTTTTTTTTTTTTGAAATTGTGAGCAGTTCGAATTTTTTTGCTGAAATTTGGTTGGGTAATGGTTTTTTAAAACCGGTACCCAAAAGGCTTGCTGTGCAGTTCATAAACATTTCTCCTTTTTTATACCGAAAAAACCTTTCACCCTTTTTTGGTGAAAATCATTCTTAGAAAACTAACCCCCCCCATTTTCCCCCCCCCCCCCCCATTTTTTTTGGGGGTTTTTTTTTTTGTGTTAAATCTCACATA
Source organism: Stramonita haemastoma (assembly GCA_030674155.1). Lineage (NCBI taxonomy): Eukaryota > Metazoa > Mollusca > Gastropoda > Neogastropoda > Muricidae > Stramonita > Stramonita haemastoma. The sequence goes on from CM060323.1 coordinate 38,921,975, forward strand.
TTTAAAGCCCAAAAATAACACCAAAAATTTTTTTTTTTTTTAAAATTGGGAGTTATTCGACACCCCAATGTTATTTTTTTCCCATTCCTCTTCATTTAAACTCAGGTGGAGGAGTGATACAGCTTCACTTGTCTTCCTCGTGAGTAAATTCATATTTATATACACAATGTTTTGAAGAAAAAAAATATATCATTACAGGGTCAGACAGCACACTTTGTGCCTTCTGAGTCCCTCCCTATTTTTTCACAGGATTTTTTTGTATCTTGTGCCCCCTTCCCCTTATTCATTTTTTTAAATTTAATTTTCTTAGCTAATGTTCATTTTCTAAGTACCTTGAGTGGCCCATTTTATAGCAGAATCAGTGTATGTGAAAACCTTATTTAGTGCCCCCCCCCCCCCCCCCCCCCCCCCCCCCCCCCCCCCCCCCCCTCCCCCCCTTAAATTTAGATTTTTTTTTGCACTGACGAGCAAATGGATGAATGGGTTAGTTTTTTTTGTTTCACAGATTTTTTCTACACAAGCAAAAAGGCAATGTTACAGATATGAATAAAAAGGAATAATTTTGGTCCAACACATTCTTCCTCACGTGAACTGCATAATGTGAAAGTGGACATATGTGATATTTGCTGTTCACACTGAGATGACTTCATCATTCAATCATCACCAGTATGTCTGGAAAAGAATAGATCATGACATTTGTATGCCCGTGTTTGTGTCTTCTTTCTTTTTTTTTTTTGGTGTGTTGTGTGGGTGTGTGGTTGTGTGTTGGTGTGTGTGTGAGAGAGGAGAGAGAGGGGGGGGGCAAAGATGGCTAGTAATTCTTTCATGGACAGTGTATCCACTGCTTTAGTTGGGGCAAAAGGAAGTTTTTAAAAAAATACATAAATAACACCCCGCGCAACAAAACTGGAGGGTGAATGAAAATAGCAATAAATAAAAAATGTAATATTCAACACACTAAAAAAGGAAAAAAAGACAATGGATTCTATTTTAAAAAGCTTTTTATTTATAAAAACTGCCAACATACATGTTAATATTCAGTTTTTTTTATACCGTCTTTTTTTCGAGACAAAAAAAACCCCTAACATAGAGAGACCTCAAAAGAAAACAGAAGCCCTGCCTCACTACCTGCAAACATTTCCAATTTCTTTTAACCACATGAAGAGAAACACAGGACATTATTTTTCAACACTGAACTGTAAAAGTGATTGAAAACACTATGCAACTTTCTAGCACATATGAGATGTAGTGTTACCTCCTAACAATGCTACAGTCCTTTTACTGGTATTTTATGCAAAGGGAGAACCAATTGTGAAAAAAAATGTACAGGTTAACAATTAATTTTTTTAAATGTTTCAGTTAAACAAAAACACTAACAACAAATTCCCTACTCTTTCCAAACACCACTGCGCTGTTGAGGGTCATATCAGTGTCCTAGCCCGGAAATATCCGATTAAGGACTGTGTTCTTCTCAGACATCCCACTCGAGTGCCGAGGGCCATCCTAAAAATAGTTTCAATTCCCATAGCAACAGAAACCCGACTCGTGCAAAGCACAAAAGCGCTGTGCACAGGCCTTGGCTGAAGCATTCTAATCGTTTGAATGTTCCCATGGCTACTTTTCACACCAGAGTTAAACAACATTACAGTCTTCAATTTGATTTAAAAATTTTACACAGTGAGCACAAACAATAAAAATATATTAATATGTATGTAAAAAAGAAGAAAATTAAAACATGGCAAAGTACCCCCTTTTTCCATTAACTACATGAACAGCAGACTTCCTTCCTTCCTTCCTTTCCACTGAAGCTGTGGACATTTTTCATACAGGACCTCCCTCATGCAGAGGGACCGACTGTCCACGTTGTGTTCAACTGGCCAACAGCTGCTGAATGCTCTCCTTGGGGTCACTGCGGTGGCAGCTGACCGCCTCATCTGAAAGACAGACAGGGCCAAAGACAGTGAGTCACCATGGGTACTGGACACACTGCTGCATGGTAAAAAGCCTGCACTTACCTCTCCACCTAAAAAGACCTGCACTTACCTCTCCACCTGTAAGACTAGGTCCATGAGGCAAAAACTATGCATATCATCTCTCGGTCAGAAAAAACAGAAAAATCTGAAATTTTCAAGATTTTTCATATCTGATCTTTTCACCTACTATAAGAAAAGTTCCAGGATAAGCATATCTTATCTTGCCTGTCCTACAAGAAAAACCCTCGTTTTCAAGGTTATCACATGAGATCGTGCACCTGAAAACAAAACTATTTCAAGATTATCATATTTGATATTTCACACGCTATAAGAAAAAAAACATCCTTCCTTTTAAGATTATTAACATCTGATCTTTCACATGCTTGTAAGAACCCACATCCCCCTCCTAATTTTTAAGATTATCATTAAAAAAAAAGGTGAGGTAGACAAACCAACTCATAATCCATCTAATCTCCATCTAATCTGTTTGTTTTTTTTCCATCTAATCTGTTTACTTAGCATTGTATTAAGGGGAAAATATAAACTTGGAACCAAGTCAGTTTACTCATGCCAGTGTTAATTTAAGATATATTTTTAAAAAATCTAAACTAAAAAAATATTTTAAAAATATACAGGGTAGCAGCAGGAGGAGAAACTCACCCAGGGCTTTAGTAATGGTGTTGACCTGTTTGGCAGCTGCTTTGTGAGTGGTTTTCAACAGCCCCACACTGTGACAGTAATTGTCCATCTGTCCCACAGGAAAACATACATGTAGATGAAGTTAATTAATCACAGCTGCTTCTCAATTCCACTACAGTGAAGCACAGCGACTGTAAATGGAGCTCTGTATGGGGCTTCGTTTACCACAGCTTTACAGGGCTTCAAATATAGTCATTCGGTTCAAGAAAAAAAAAAAAAAAGTCCTCTTGTCTTTTTCTATACATAATAAAGATCCATAATTACGTATTTTTGTTGGTTACTAAGCTATGCTATAGCATACCTCTTGAATTTGTAGCACACGAATCAAAGGATACATGAGAAACTAAAGGGTATCATCATATTCTGCAATCACCCAAGGCTGCAAATGTACCATTACCAGACCTGTGGCAAGTCAGACTATATAACACCAATTTATTACCACCCTTTTTCCTTTCTCTCTCTCTCTCCATTTCAACATGGACTCCCTTATTTGTCGAAAACCTGTTCCCCCCTCCCCCTACTACAACCAAACTAAAATGGACTGCAAAAACAGTGGCATTACCAGCAGAGAGATGGTTTTGACATCTGTGATGGTGTTGGAGCAGATGGCCGACAGGTCTGGCAGGTCTGCAGGCTTGGGCAGAAAGGTGGAGGACAGCTGCTTGATGTCCTCAGGTACGTCGCTGTACCTCATGTCCAGCTGAGTCACCTGCCTGCAACCACACACTCCCCCAAGTCAGAATGTGGCTACCTTGATTATTGGTGGGTAAAAGAAAAAAAAGTCATGTACGCAAAAATCTCGCTATTAAGTGTAAATAAGATGGAGTAAAAAGAAACAGAAAACAAACAAAAAAATAATAATAACACTGGGCTTGTTCCGTGTGTTTAGAATTACACGTCCTCAGGTACATGTAATCCACCACACTTCCCCAAATATATGCAATCAGCCACACTTCCGCAAGTACATCAATCAACTGCACTTCCACAAGTACATCAATCAGCCACACTTCCACAAGTACATCAATCAGCCACACTTCCACAAGTACATCAATCAGCCACACTTCCACAAGTACATCAATCAACCACACTTCCACCAGTTGGCCCTATGTCAATCAGCCATGCTTTCCACAGTGCATGCAATCAACCATATTTCCTCAAACACATTCAGCCAAAATTCACATGTAGAATTTGCTCAAAATTATGTTGGAGACAAACTTATGAAATATGAATTTTCAATAAGTATTATCCATTTTATCGACTCTTGAAGAAAACACAGCATGTCACCCTCTTTTGTGTCTGTGTACATGCATGTGCATGCGTGAATGCCTGTGTGTTGTGTGTGTGTGTGTGTGTGTGTGTGTTGTGTGTGTGTGTGTGTGTTGTGTGTGTGTGTGTGTGTTGTGTGTGTGTGTGTGTGTGTGTGTGTGTGTGTGTGTGTGTGTGTGTGTGTGTGTGTGTGTGTGTGTGTGTGTGTATGAGGGAGGAGGGGCAGGACACAAACACCCTTTCCAAAATGTATTGCAATTAGTGGTATGAATCCTTCAGGAAAAGACCAGACTTCATGAGTTCTGTCATGTTTGTGTGCAGCAAATTAAAGCTTCGATATTTTTTTCTATCTCTGCCCCTTCCCTCCCCCCAATCATTCTCAACATTCCTTATAGTTTTTGTTGACGGTAGCACACTCAGTATGATAAAAGTCTGCTCAGTACATTTTCATAATGTTCATTATTACATTTATCACTGTTAGGATACAGTAACATTCAATAGAACCATGTGCACAAAGGATGGCCAACACTGCACAACATGACACACACACACACACACACACACACAAACACACACACACACACACACACACACACACACACACACACACACACACACACACACACCCATTACTGACTCTTTAGCTTCTTGTGCCTGTGCCTCCAGTTTGCTGACCAGCTCATTCCAGTCTGCATCCTCCTTTTCCAGACTGCACACATCATTGTGTATCATATGTGACAGGGGGACAGGATAGCCTGGTGGTTAGAATGATGTGCTCGTGATCTGCTGACCCAGATTCGATTCTCATTTCAGAGGATTTTTTCTCTGGAGTTAACATCAATGACAACTCTGCTCCCCCCAAAAGTCCTTCGGATGAGACTATAAACCGAGGTGCCATGTACAAACACACAGAGAACACCTTGTGCACACGTTAATACCTGTTCTGCTTTTCGGAAGAGAAAGCCCTTGTGTGCCAGAGGGAACGGATGACAAAACTGTAAACACACGGGGACTGGATGTAAAAAAAAAGCACATGAGTGCTTATCCTATTATCCTCCACATAAAAGAATAAATAAATAAATAACTAAGCAAAAACTCTAGTTCACCGACTGCTAAATCCAGTACTTCAACATTCAGCGTTGTGTCAGCTGCCTGTTCTAGTTGCCTTGTTATGTAAGCACACCTAGAAATCATATTCTTTTTTCTGCATTAAGTTTTACTAAAGGCAACTCAACGTACATCAAGATGCGTGGTTTTTGGAAGAGCTACTGAATAAGACATTTCAGACAATAGTGTGTATTCCAAGTCCCTACCTGTAAAACCAAAATACAAATCCTACTTTAAGGCAAACTAAAATGCTAATTAATAATCAGTTTTTTTTCAAACACAAAATTTACTCAATAACTGTCCATCATTACACTTAAAATGCTTTATCTCAGTCCTGTGAATTAAAAAAACAACCTAATTTAGTGACAGATTTTGGATTTTCGAGGGCAGTGTCATAAGATATAACAATTCTGACACTGAAAAACCAGCATAACAACACAGAGAGGCACAAAACCAACAACAACAATAACAAAATGTGAAAAGGAATATTACCGCTGGATGCATGATGTCAGTGTGCTGATGGTATTCTCCATTTGCAGGTTGACAGGGTTGGAAGCCAAACTAGAGAGAAAAAGTAAACATAAAGAAAAGATTACATTCTAAATCAATATATTTTTAAAATCCATCCTTTAAAACCATTTAATTTTTTATAATTATACAAGAAAAGTACACAACATTCATCTATTTTAAATTTTGTTTCCAGATTCTTTATGACTTCCAGGGCTGATTCTACAACTGTTGGTGATTCACAAACTATCTCTCACACCGAAGTCTGATGCGCTGGGCCTGACTTGTCAGGTGCTTAATGGCAGCACAATGCACTTTTGCTCATATGACAGGCACCAGTGGTTGCTGTCTGAGCGTTTCACAAAGAAGAAGGATAAACTCTAAAAAAACACACCCCTATAAAATGGGGTAGAATCAGCAAGAACAATCAGGAACTGACTCATACTTTTAAGACCACTGCTTTTCCTCATCAGTCTATATAATTCAGGAGGGAGAGGGGCAGAGTGCTTATCTATCTATATGTCATGATTATTAGTGTGTTAACCAAAGAAGAAGAAGGAGGAGGTACCTTGGAGTTGTACAAGCCTGCTGAAAACTCCCATCACTTTCCATCTGGTCAATGGTGGCTCCAACACTCATCACCGCTAGAAAAACAACAACAAACTTTGATGTAAATCATCACCATTCACAGGTAAATCAGATTTCTGTTCCTGGTTCCATTTTAAATCAGACAGAAAATTTAGCAACATCTGAGACGGTGCACTTTCCTGTCAGTATCTATCATTTCTTCACAGCAACAAACTTACCAAGACATTGGTGGTAAGAAACTCGCGTAGAGCATGGCAGCAGAGAGTCCTCAGAGGAGAAGCCCCCTTCAAACAAGTGTTTCGGGCCTTTAATCTTCCTTACACTCTAGGAGGCCGGCCCCACATCCAGTTCATGACTCTGGATGTCTCTCTGCTGCCCCTTCATGTATGTGGTGAGTTCTGACTCGGATTTGAATTCATGGTCTCTGGATATGCACACTTTTTTTTTTGGGGGGGGGGGGGGATTAGCCACCTATGGTATTATGGGGTCATCTAGGTCTTATGCAGTTCACTTTTGTTCCTCCTTGACCAGATCCAGCTTGAACATCTCTCGGCTGCTTCTGTCATGGCTTTCAGGGCTCTGGTTTTTTCCTTCCCTGCAATCGAGAGCTGTTTCATGAGGTTGTAAGCCGATTCTCCCACAAACCCCCTGGCTCCGACTTCTGCAGCAAGGACTTTGACCTGATAGCCTTCTTTCTTCAGGCTGTTGGCCAGATCTGCATATTTTTCAGTCTTGTAGGCGTGAGATGCCTCCATCCTGTTCTCATATGGAACAGTCAGCTCTATCATGATCAGCTGCTTGGTTGAGTGGGAGTTGACTACTATTTCAGGTCTCATACCACTCTTGCTGATGATCTCGGGGTGGTTGTTCCATTCTGGGAGGTCTGCAGTGCACACCCAGTCGTCTGCTCCATCCAGCAGACTCTGCTTGCAGGTTCTGAATGGTACTGATGTTCGTGGCCATGAGTCTTTTCCTCCTGCCGTGAAGAAGGTTGCGGGAGCTTTTTGTGTCCTGATGTTGCCAATTGTGGAGCAGGTACTGAACCAGACTGCTTCTACAATCTCTTTTAGCACCTGGTTGTGCCTCCATGTGTACCTCCCTTGGGTTAAGGCTACCTTGCATGAGCTGAGGACATGTTCCACTGTTTGTTTTTCACGGCAGAGGGGGCATGCAGGATCGTCTGCTTTTCCCCACTTCACCAGGTTTGCATTTGATGGTAGCAGGTCATACACGGATCTGAGAATGAAGCTGATCCTGAGAGGGGCCATGTGCCAAATGTCATTCCAGGTGAGACTTTTTTGGAGCGCACTCTCCCATGTTGTCCATTGCCCTTGTTGGCTCTGCTGGACTGCTTTTTGGAGTCTCTTTTGGTCTTCTTCTTTCCTCATCTCTTGAATGACCATGTCCCGTTTGGCTTTTCCTTTTGCTTTTGACCACCATTCTGTTTTTGTTGACCCTAGTCCTTGTCTGTTGGTCTGTGTGTGTCCTGTTATCTCTCTGATCTTGAGACTTTCTTTGGCAGAGTTTATCACCTCCTGGACTTTCCATTTTCTGCCGGTCTTCAGCAGGGGCTTGATTTCTTCTACCACCTTGTCATCTGTGTCCTCTAACATGCTTTGAAGTCTGATTTTTCCTGCTTTATATTCTTCTAGGATGGATTTCAGTGGCAGTTTTAATTTGCATTTCTTCACAGCAACAAACTTACCAAGACATTAACACACACACACACAAATCTCTCTCTCCCTCTCCCCAAAAGTCCTTCGGATGAAACTTTAAACCGAGGCCCCATGTGCGAACGCACGCAGAACATCTTGCGCACACGTTAAATCCTGTTCCGCTTTTCGAAAGAGTAGGCCATTGTGTGCCGGTGGGAACAGATGACAATATTTACAAAAACTGCATACATACGGGGACCGGATGAAAAATTATCCTTGATACAAAAGAATAAATAAATAAAATAAATAAATATCTATCTATCCTATCCAGTCTCCTATCTTAGGGTCGTCTGGTATCACTTAAAGTGGAAAGACGTTAGATATTGAAGACAGACTTACATTAACATATCAGACCTTACATTAGTGCTCTAAATCATAACGCATCAAGGTGGGATAGCCGAGTGGTTAGAATGGTGCCCTTGTGATCTGATAGCCTGGGATCAAACCACCACCCTGTAACCCGTTCTAGGGAATTTTTCCACTGGAGTTAACATCAATACATACCTCCACTCCCCCAAACGTCCTTCAGATGAGACTATAAACTGAAGTTTCATGTGTGAACACACAGAGAACACATTGCACTCATGTTAAACCCATTCTGCCTTTCAGAAGAGTAGGCCATTACTTGTGGGAAGGAAGGGATGACATTTTTTTTTTTTTTTTAACTCATTCCTCCGCTACAGCTCCAAGATTCACAAATGGTGAGAATTTGTGTATGTGTTGTCACCCCCCAACCCCCCGTAACCTAGGTGATCATAGAGGAGATAGGCATGAGAGACCTCAGCTTCTCTAGGGTCCAGCATATTGAGGCCGGCACCCATCTCCTCTCCCTCACTGCTTTACCTTCCCGGACTCTAAAGACAGCAGGTACCCATTTACAGCTGGTGAACTGAGGGACTGTACTGAAGCCAAGATGCGCAAACTGTCACTCATCCAACTGGTAACCATGCTCGATGCTGCTTTACTTTGACTTGGGGAAAGCGAGTGCTCTGACCACTTTGCTATCGCGTCCCCTATCTATTATTCATTAACCAGTGCAATGTTGGGGCACCAGTGGTGAGTTGGTGGGCACTAAATCTCAGCCCTTGAGCTGGTTGTAAAATCTTCAGTGGTGCCCAAACAGTCCAATACACTGCAGGTTAGGTGAAGGTGAAGGTGAAGGAAGGTGAAATCTCAGCCCTGATCTCTCTTACCTTCAGCTTTAAAATTGTCAAATCCTGGCGCTTCTTCGAATTCCTTGTCCAGTACTTCCAAAGTGTGCTGTCATAACAAAACATAACACACCCACACATGTAAGCTCAAGTATAAACACACACAACACACAAACACACACACACACACACACCACACACACACACACACACACACCACACAAGAATAAGAGTAAATATGCAATGTCAGAAAAAAAAAGTAAGGACACGCTATATCTTTCCAGGGGGACAGAATATCCAAGGCCCTACTGAGTGATGTTGAATTTGTTCACTGTGACTCAAAAGTGAAATTTTCTCTATAATAACTATTTTAATCAGTACATGAAAAAACAGAAACCAGTAACGCACTTGATAAGACCCACCCACCCCCCACCCCCCTCCTCAGTCCTCCAAAACTTCGACCTGTTCCACCACCACCACCACTAACAACTGCAGAGTGAAGTGCAGACAGAAAGACAGAACAGAACTCACCCGCAGTATCAGCCTGGACAGCAGACTGAGGCGTTCAGCAGCCGGCAGCTCCACTGGGATCTGTTTGTACAGTTCCGCTCCTGTCAACACCACACCTGTTGTGTCAGAGTGAGTACTGTCTTGTGTACAAGCACCATGTGTTGTGTCAGTATGGGTACTGTGTTGTGTACAAGTTCTTGTTTGTCTTGAGTAGAAAGTACTGTTTTGTGTTCAAGTACTGTTTTGTTTGGGAGTACTGTCTTGTGTACAAGTACTGTCTTGTGTAAGAGTACTGTCTTGTGTAGAAGTACTGTGTGGTGTGTGAAAGTACTGTCCTGTGATTAAATGCTGTCTTGTGTCATAATACTCAATTCAGCTGCCCTGTGATACTTGTTCTTTGATGTGTTGAGCTGATTTAAACACAATCTGAATCATGACTGTACATGTAATATAAAAGTGCACCTTAGCTCTGCAGAAGTTTTGTATTTGTAAAGTCTGCATTTATTTATTTATATTTATATAAATTTATGTAAAATATATAAATTATAATTATTATATATATTTATCAATAGTAGCGTGATGTAGTGCGCTAAAATCTCAATAATTTCTGGTTACAGTTGTTTGGTTTTTTTCATTTAAAATCTGAGTTATTTGCTTGATCTGCCTATGTATGTGAAACTTAACAAAATAGTTTTCAAAGCATTTTTTTTTTTTGGGGGGGGTTCAAATCAACAAGTCTTTTACTATCACCAATTCTTTCATAGTTGCTAGAAGCATGATGACATAAAATTTCAGCTCATACTCTTGTCTTATAATACTGTACAGAATTATGACCGAATAGACATTGAAAAATTCAAGCACCAGAGTGTTCTGTACCATACAACAGTGTCAGTCATTTTGTGCCTGTTGTTTCCATGTATTTGTCAGCCCAGCTGAGGTGGCTGAGTTTTTCCATACAATATTCCCCCAAAACAACCCCCCCCCCCCCCCCCCCCCTTGCTGCTATGGGTTCTTTTACCAAGCGTCATATATGCATGAAATATAAAGATCCTCTGCTTAACATATTCTCAGAAAGACAAAAGTGAAGTATCAACTTCATCAGTTATGGTCAGTGGATGAAGGCAAAGTCTGGCTTTAAAAGGGAGTTAAACCATAGACCTCTCCCTTTCATCATCAAATATGCATGTTAAAAATCCAGTAATTCAAGTCAGCGTCTGGCGGGTTACAGAAACACAAACATACCCAGCACACAACCATGGAATGCAGCTAGACAAAACAGTAGACAAAACAGGTCTGTACACGTTTATTACACCACTGGTGAACTTCAGAGCTCTAGCCCAGGAACCAACCAACAAACAAACAACAACAAAAACCACACACACCAAAAACACACACCCACAATATCACCCACCACACCAATATCCCAAAACTGTCGGCGTCCAAGTCAGAGGCCTCTTTGCTCAGCTGGGTCAGAGAGATGCGGCCCCTGGAGAATCCTGACCTCGCTTCCCAGATTGGACCTCCGTCGCTCTGGTTCCTTCGCTTTTTCAACGGTCAAGATGGGCGCCTCTCCCCCACCCTCCACACTCTCCTCCTCCTCCTTCATGACAGCTTGTGAAGAACCTGTCTCTGAAAAAAACACTGGCACATCAGCTTACCCCATTATCTTTTAGGAAAATGAAATAATGTTTAACCCTTTCCATCCCACATAAAACTTGAGCATTAATCTCATTCTCCAGCCCAAGTTAAATTTTGAGTGGTGATTGCTGAGGGAGGTGAGGTCAGAAAAATATTCATAAAATTTTGTTTTTTTAATGATTGTTGGTCGACTGCATCAAAAACAAAGTTGACACAAGGCACAGGGAGAACCAAGATTAATCTCCAATCATATCAACGAAACCTTAGCGAGGTAAACGGAGGCTATTCATCAAAACCAAAAGTAATGATCAAGGCACAGGTCCCTCTCGTTCCATGGGCTCTGTGAAGCAACGAGTAAGTCACGAGGGACTCATGCCCTGGGAAGAAACGTGTTAACGGGAAAACTGGATTGATGGGTTAAGACACAATCCTAAGGGGGGAGTATGGGTGTGGTACTCTATTAACACTCTCTAACAGCAGCATCTATCCTGTGTGAATAGTCAAGTTGTCTTAGAAAGCCAGAAGAAATCACTATGTGTACTCTGACATACTATAGGCTACCAGATGGTACCACACTCTGTATGTACTTTTTTTTTTAATTCAAAGAATTAACCCCCAAGGGGATGCCAGAAGCCTGTTACCAGTACAAAAAGCATCCCCACCTTCTGGAAATTCTGTGCTAGGAATTCCCTCTTTTCTATCCCTCTCATTTTTTACCTCGTTCCTTTTCTTCCTGTTACTTCCGTCTTGTCTATTTTCTGCCTTCTTGGTTCATCTCTGCTGCCTTTTTGCTGGTGAGACTTAAAATTTAACAATTATATTATATCCCTTTCTTAAGTTAAACATGGTGGTGCTGTATGATTGTATAAGTATTACTGTGTGTATATTTTCCTGTGTATCCATGCAAAAGTATTATGCTAGCACTAAAATCAAATGTATCAATTGATTATTAAAGTAAAGGTAAAGCCAAAGTAAAGGTGTCCCATAACCTATGTGGTTGTAGGGGAGCGGGGCATCAGAGACCTCAGCTTCTCTAGGGGCCAGCATATTGAGGGCAGCGCCCATCTCCTCTCCCTCACTGCTTTACCTTCCCTGACCCTAAAAAATGCAGGCACTCATTTACAGCTGGGTGAACTGGGGGACTGTACTGAAGCTAAGGCACGCAAATGATCACCCATCCAACTGGTAACCACGCTCGACACTGCTTAACTTGACTGGGGGAAAGTGATCACTCTGACCACTGAGCTATCCCGTCCCCTTATTGATTATTATACTTTTTAAAAATTACTATTATACTTGTGTATAGTCTATATCATATCTATGTGCATGATAATTCTTTCTTTCTGTTTAAAAATTACCGAATCCCTTCATATGATTGAATACTTATAAATTCACAATCACTGAATCAGGTACCTTCTGTGTGGCCCAGTCCATGTTTGGCTTCCTCGCTGCCATCACCACTGCCCTGCTTGCTCTCAGCTTCGCCAATTCACTCATGACCGGTCCCCCAAATATCAAACCCCTGTCAACAGAACCATAAGCCTGAACTCAATATGTTTACATCTTCATTCTGTTTTGTCATCACATCATCATCTGTTTATCAATTGAGTCAATCACAATCAGTAAATCATGCATCCTCTGACTCACTGCACTTAAAGTCACATTGCACAGGCCTAGTATAAATATCATTGGGTGTCAAAACTGTAAAATTCATTTACACTGTGAATGTGTGAGTGTGTACACTGTAGTGTATAAATATGTAACATTATGTGTGTGTCATGCACATGTATACATGTGTGTGTGTGTGTGTCACTTGTGTGTTGTGTTCACTCTGTGTGTGTGTGTGTGCGTGGTGTGTGTGTGTGTGTGTGTGGTGTGTGTGTGTGTGTGTGTGGTGTGGTGTGGTGGTGGTGTGGTGGTGTGGTGTGGTGTGGTGTGGTGTGGGGGTGGTGGTGGTGTGGTGTGTGTGTTGGTGGTGGTGTGGTGTGTGTGTGTGTGTGTGTGTGTGTGTGTGTGTGTGTGGATGTGAGTGAGTGCTGCACTGAGTGTGAGAGCAAGTTTAGGCTTACTATTCTTGGATTTAACAGTACTTTGTCTCTGGCTTGACTTCCAGTCTCAATCTGTAAAATCTAATGCATTTTGCATACTTGATTCATTGTCCAGAAGTCACTGTGTGTGTGGTGTGTGTGTGTGTGTGTGTGTGTGTGTGTGTGTGTGTGTATGTGTGTGTGTGTGTGTGTGTTGTGGTGTGTGTGTGTGTGTGTGTGTGTGTGTGTGTATGTGTTGTGTGGTGTGTGTGTGTTGTGTGTTTGTGTGTTGTGTGTGTGTGTGTGTTGTGTGTGTGTGTGTGTGTGTGTGTGCTAGGCATGATCTGCTTTGGGCTATGTTTCAAACATTTCTTGCTCAATTTTACATTGATCATTTAAGATTATTTACCTAGTTTTCATTAGTCCACAATCACTACATCAAGATCTTGAGTGCTGGAGTAGTATAATCCCTTTTCGATGACAGCAGAGACCGATCATACATAGAGTACAAGACTGGAAACTTGGAATGGCTGACGGAGAGTAAAAACAAAACATCGTAAAAGTAAACGTTTAGTGGTCACTTAGTTACCATGCAATGCTGTGATCATTTGGGTCTAGTTTTTAAAACAGATGTGAAAAATATGCGGCTCCTAAACTAAAGATTTATCGAGGAAGTGCATGACAATAATTTTTTTATATACAATTTATGTAATACTCTATCCGATCTTCTACACAAAACAACACTTAAATTTTCCAGCTTACCGCAAAGTTTAAAGTGCGCCATTTTAGAATAATATAAGGATGCGTAACTCATATGTGCACGATGTAATTTCTGCAGGATTACTCTCCCTTGTTAAGCCAAGGCCTAGAAGCAGAAAGACGGAAAGAAAAAGACTTGTTGACCAATGCATATTAGGGCCTTCTTTCCCGTTTTCTCTCTTTATTTCGTTTGCCGTTTGTTTTGTTACAGGCTGTTGTTATTTGGGCTATTACTGCGGTTTTAGCAGGTGTTAACTACATAACTTAAACATAGGCCCCGTGTGTGAAAAGCAAGCAGAACGTAGCTACAAGTTAAAACCTGTTCCGCGTTGCGGAAGAGTAGGCAATTTGTGCCTAGGGGGAACAATTGATAACATTTACGAACTAATAGTAGTAACATACTGATTTTAAACAGCACTGTTTCTTGGGAACAAAACAAGCAACTCAAAGCACTTGCATTCCTTCGGATGAGACCACAAACCTATGTCCCGTGTGTGAACACACGCAGAACATCTTGCCCACACGTTAAAACCCGTTCCACTTTTCGGAGGAGTAGGCCATTGTGTGCGGTGGGAACGGATGACAAAATTTACAAAAATGCATACACACGGGGAATGGATGTAAAGAAGAAAAAAAGCACATGAAGTGGTGGTGGAGCCAGTCAAAACTGCATGAGCCAAATCCTAGGGAGTGGTCCCAGGTGTCAGATACCTTAATGTCAGACGGTGACAACTTAGAAGAAGGCTCTCGGCTCGGCCCGTCCACCACCCCCCTCCCCGCCCCCCCCCCCCCCCCCGCCCCCCCCCTTGTTTATGTGTTGTTGTTTTTTCGTGTGGGTGACTCAGACGGAATTTGCAATGTCACTGCACACCACATTGACCAACATAGAGAGAACACTCAGCTGAAGCCATGTTGCAACATTCCATACCATAATTTGATTTTTTTTATTTTTAATTATTATTCTTTAATATCGAGGGTAATGGAATAAGCACGCATGTGCTTTTCTTTTTTTTACATCCAGTACCTGTGTGTAATGCAGTTTTGTAAATGTCATCTGTTCCCACTGGCACACGATGGCCTACTCTTACGAAAAGCGGAACAGGATTTAATGTGTGCGCAAAGATGACATACTGATGACATGACGCAGCGTTGGTTCAGACAGATCAACTTGTCCAGGTTCAAAGTGTGTGGTGGTTCAATCACCGTTCTGTTACCCCCCAAACTTTTTCCTCTTCCACTAGACTGTGAGTGGTGGTGGTCTGGGTGCTAGTCTTTCGAATGAAACTATAACCCGAGTCCCGTGTGCAACACACATTTATGCACGTAAAAAGAACCCACAGGCAACAAGAGAAGTGTCCCAGGCAAAATTCTGAGAAAAAAAGCCACTCTGAAAGGGAAACCAATATTCACATAAAGACAGGAAAAGGAGAAGAAAAAAGAAAAGGTGGTGCTGCTGTTGTGGCGATGCGCTCTCCCCAGGGAGATTTCTCTGCGTGAAATTCGGGCTGCTCCCCAGGGAGAGCGTCTATCGTCTATCCTTTAAAAAGTGCTCCCCAGGGAGAGCAGCCCGTATTTCACTCAGGTAGATCTTGAAGTGACTTAGGGGTATACAATACAACACAATCCAATCCAATCCTATACAATGCAATACATGACAATACAATTAAATACCATACAATACAATCTCAAAAAGAGTCCTTTTGGGTTCAGTGGGTAGGGACACTTGATGCGAAGGTCAAAGGCTAGAATCTCACTATACCGGTAACTAATAATTATGTTAGAAAAGAGTTTATCTTCGAAGCCAAC
>CM060323.1:38942720-38946076 GCA_030674155.1 Stramonita haemastoma
TTGTGTTCTGTTGTCCAGTATTAGAGAATGTTAGGCAAAATGGCACCCCAGTAATTTATAGCAGACGATCTACTTTATTCAGGCTGTGTTTACTCTTGGCCATTGGTCATCCTGAGGTCGTGTGCAGCATAGCTCTTCTTCTTCTTCTTCTTCTTCTTTTTCTCATGACCGGGATGGTCGTGGAGGAGACATGAGAGACGATTCTGCAGCCAGCCGTCGCCATCCAGCCCTGTCCTCCGCCTTCCGAATGAGTGTTGGACTGTCCAGGTGGGTCCACTCCTTGATGATATCCATCCAGCTTTTGGTTTGTCTGCCTCGGCGTCTGCCACCTTCTAGCGTTCCTTGTAGGACTGTCTTGGGGAGGGTGTTGTGGCGTGTGACATGGCCGAACCATGCCAGCTTCCTTTTCTTGACAGTGGCTAGTAGGGGTTCCTGAGGGCCAGCCATCAGTGCGACTTGACTTCGCACAAAGGTGTTTGTTTTCCTATCCTTCCAGGAAATTCCAAGCAGTCGCCTGGAGCATTTTGTCTCGAACGTCTGGATCCGCTTGGTGGTTTCAGCGGTCATTTTCCAACTTTCGCAGCCGTAGAGCAAGATGGAGATGACCAGGGATCTGAACAGTTTGACTTTTGTTTTGAAGCTGATGTTGTCGCTTCTCCATATCTTGCAATAACTATGTCATAAAATGGAAAAAAAGTGTTTTTAAAACAAAACAAAAGCATAGCTCTATATTTCGGTAAAGCTTTTCAAATAAAAAACATTTTGTTACGTCACAGTTCTGGCAACTAACGATTCTTGTTACACATTAAAAACGTTTTGCTGTTGTTGTTGTTGCTGCTGCTGCTGTTATCAGTTTTCTCTTCTTTTTATTTTAATTCGCTTAAATAATCGATATTTCGGCAGCCCACTGTATGAGCCCATGGCCATTTTGTGAATGACTCATTCGAGTTCGAGTTCTCTCGAGTTCTTTACAAACAGTAAGATATATCAAATAACTATGTCAAAATCCTGCTAATTTCCTTTATTTCCAAAATATCTAGTGCCAAATCTCAAAACCAGCATGTTGCTGTATTCATATCGCCTTAGACCTTTAGAGAGGTATACTGGTATTTGACTGAAGTGTTTATGGTAGATGCATACATGCATATTCAGATCTTCTATTGTCACTACTTTTCTTTATTATATATTTGTTCAAAACCCCTTTTGCATATATCTTTTTTTTCTGTTTCAACTCTATGATAATGACAAATTTTGCTAATACATTTTTTTTTCCCATATGCCACTGTGATAACACTACAGTTCACCAACACTTTTTTCTTTGTTTTCTTGACACCTTGATAACACCATAGACCTTTCAAGAGACTGACTTTTTGCTGTGGCCCTCATAGTATGCTATATATATATATATAGTAAACGAGGAAACTGACAGACATGGAGACTTTTTTCTTTGTTTTTGACACGATGATCACACCATAGACCTTTCAAGAGGCTGGATTTTTGCCCATGCCCTCGTAGTGGCTAGCCTACAGCCTAGGAAAAGGGGGGAAACTGACAAGACAGGGAGACAAAAGAACATCAGGGGACTGCGTAGTTCGCTAGTTGTAGTGTTGTCCCACACTTCTTCTCTTCTTCACAACTCTTTTCGCCTCTCTGCCTTCCAGCAACCTTCTTCCCACTGAAGAGAACGCAGCAATTTATCTCCTCCTCGTGTCATCTGTTTAAAGTCTTCTCTTTTTTTTTTATCAACAAGGCCTCATTCTTGCATCACTGCAACAGACAGTAGTAACGTTGTTGTTGTCTCAAAGCCTTTTGCATTGTTTCCGCGGTTTTTTTGGTGTTGTTGTTTTTATTATAGATCGTCGTCATGAAGATCATCAAGGTATGTATGTGTCTATTATTTTCTTGTGGTTTTAGGTTGGTTTTTGAGAGAGAGAGAGAGAGAGAGAGAGAGAGAGAGAGAGAGAGAGAGAGAGAGAGAGAGAAGAGAGAGAGAGAGAGAGGGGGGGGGGGGGGGGGGGGGGGGGGTTGCTAGGGTTTTTTGGTATGGTTCGGGATTTTTTGGGAGGTTTTTTTTTTTGGTTAATGGTGAGATTTTGTATCTTTGTTTTCTGTTTGGTGATTTTTTTTGTGGTTTGTTTAAGACTTGAGCAAAACTATTATCTATGTCTTCATGTTGGTTGTAGCCCTAATATCAAGATGTTCTTGTCACTTTGCCATGAAGTTCGCTTTCTTTCTCTGTCTGTCTGTCTATCTGTCTGTCTGTCTTTCTGTCTGTCTGTCTTTCTGTCTGTCTGTCTGTCTGTTTTGTCTTCCTTCTCTCTCTCTCTTCTCTCTCTCTCGTCTCTCTCTCTTCTCTCTCTCTCTCTCTCTCTCTCTCTGACTCTCTCTTCTCTCGTCTCTCTCTCTCTCTCCTCCTCTCTCTCTCTCTCTTCTCTCTCTCTCTCTCTCTCTCTCTCTTGGCAACAATGGCAGTGACCAGACGCAAAGCAGTAAAAGATATCAAACGTACAGACAATTTGTAAGTTCACGTGATGCCAAACCTAATATGAAGCTTAATGTGGACATACATTTAATTTGAAAAGAAGTATTGCTAACTCTAACTTGGTGTATTTAAATTTAAATAAAAGGGTTCCCAAAAAATTTAGGGTGTAAAGAATAAAAATGAAAACGACCACAGGGTTTTCTGTCCCTTTAAACTATGTAATTTCAACAAAAAGGAGGAAAAAAAGTACAAATTGTGTGTTGTGGTGTCCAATATAAAAAGGAACTTGTTTCCAAAATTAAAATCCCATAAAAATATAGCAGAAAAAGACTAAAGGGTTTTTTCTAAAGTTATTTTAAAAAACTTGTTTCTCAAAGGAAAAATGTTCCCTGTCTTACTCTATTTAAACTTTGTAAAGCCCTTTTTGGGGACGGATAGTTTTAGTGGGGCAAAAACACTCCCGCTTTCTTCCAGCTAAGGTTTAAACAAACATCCAGCGTTTTTTACCCCAAAGGGATGGGTGACCTTGGCTTTCTGTAAAAAAGTCCCCTAGATCACTCAGCTGAAAAAGGGTTACCTGCCCTCTTTAAGGCCAAACCGGGCCCCTGTATCAAGTGGGTTTAGGGCTTTGGGGCTCGTAATCTAAAGGTTTTCGGGGTTCGATCCCAGCTTCCGGCTATGGGCGTTTTTGGGCCCCTTGGAAAAGGCCCCTTTAAAGGGGGGTATTTTTTTTTTTCCCCCCCACCCAGGGGTAAAAAGGGGGTACCAACCTTTTGTTTGGGGGGGTTTTAAACCCGCGATAGACTTTGGGGTTTCCCATCCAGGGGGGAGTCCCCGTGACTCTCAGTTTGCTTAAAAACCCCCAAAGAAACCG
>CM060323.1:38946176-38951176 GCA_030674155.1 Stramonita haemastoma
CCCCAACCCCTTTTTTTTTTTTTTCGGGGGAAAAAAAAACCCGGGGGGGGCCCCCCCCCTTTTTTTTTAAAAGAAAAATTTTTTTTAAAAAAAAAAAATTTTTTTTAAAAAAAGAAAAAAAAAAAAAAAATTTTTTTTTGTTTTTTTTTTTTTTAAAAAAAAAAAAATTTTTTTTTTTTATTTTTTTTTTGTTTTTTATTTTTTTTTTTGGGGTTTTTTTGGGGGGGGGGGGGGGGGGGGGGGCAAAAGGGGGGGGGGGGGGGGGGGGGGGTTTTTTTTTTGGGGGGGGGGTTTTTTTTTTTGGGTTTTTTTTTGGGGTTTTTTTTTTTCCCCTTTTTTTTTTTTTTTTTTCTCCTTTTCCCCCCCTTCCCCCCCTTTTCGGTTTTTTTTTCTTTTTTTCTTTTTTTTTTTTTTTTCCCCTTTTTTTTTTATTTTTTCCTTTTTTCCCCTTTTTTTTGGGGGGGGGGGAAAAAAAAAAAAAAAAATTTTTTTGTTTTTTTTGTTGATTTTTGGGGGGGTTTTTTTAAAATTTTTAAAAAAAAAAAAATTTTTTTTTTTTTTTAAAAACCCCCTTTTTTAAATTTTTTTTTTTTTTTAAAAAAAAGGGGGGGGGAAAAAAAAAAAAAAAAAAACCCAAAAAAAAAAAAGATTTTTAAAAACCCCCAAAAAAAAAAAAAAAACCAAAAAAATAAAAAAAAAAAAAAGGGGCAAAAAAAGGAAAGAAAGGGGGAAAAAAAAAAAATTTTAAAAAAAAAACCCAAAAAAAAAAAAAAAAAAAAAAAAAAAAAAAAAAAAAAATTTAAAAAAATAGAAAAAAAAAAAAAGGAAAAAGGGGGGGGAAAAGGAAGGAAAAAGGAAAAAAGGGGAAAAAAGGGAAAAAAAAAAAAAAAAGGGGGGGGGAAGGAAAAAAAAAAAAAAGGGAAAAAAAAAAGAAGGGAAAAAAAAAAAGAAAAAAAAGACTTAAAAAGGAAAATGCCCCAAAAAAAAAAAAAAAAAAAAGGGGGGTTTTTTTTAAAAAAACCCCAAAAAAAAAAAATTTTTTTTTCCCCCCAAAAAAACAAAAAAAAAAAAAACCCACCCGGGGGGGAAAAAAAAAAAAATTTTTTTTTTTTTTTTTTTTTTTTTTTTTTTTTTTTTTTTGGGGGGCCCGGGGGGGGGCCCCCGGGGGGGGGGGGGGGGGTTTTTTTTTTTTTTTTTTTCCCCCTTTTTTTTTTTAAAAATTTTTTTTCCCCCCCCTTTTTCCCCCCCCCCCCCCCCCCCCCCAAAACCCCCCCCCCCAAATTTCCCTTTTTTTCCCCCCCCCTTTTTTAAGGGTTTTTGGGGAAAAAAAAAAAAAACCCCCCTTTAATTTTTTATTTTTTAAAAAAAATTTAATTTTTTTTTTCCCCCCAAAAAAAACCCCCCCCTTTTTTTTTATTTTTTTTTTCCCCCTTTTTTTTTTGGGGGTTTTGGGGGGGGGGGGTTTTTTTTTGGGGGGTTTTTTTTTTTTCCCTTTTTTTTTTTTTTGGTGGGTTTTTAACTTTTTTTTGGGGGGGGGGGGGGCCCCCTTTTTTTCCCCCTTTTTCCCCTTTTTTTTTTCCCCCCCCCCCCTTTTTTTTTTTTTTTTTTTTTTTCCCCCCCCCCCCAAAAAATTTTTTTTTTTTTTTTCCCCCCCCCCCCCCTTTTTTTTTTTTTTTTTTTTTCCCCCCCCCCCTTTTTTTCCCTTGGGGGTGGGGTGGTGGGGGTGGTGGTTGGTGGTGGTGGTGGTGGTGTGGTGGTGGTGGTGTGTGTGTGGTGGTGTGTGTGAACCTTTTTTTTTTTGTTTTTGTGGGGTGTGTGTGTCTTTTTTTGTCTGTCTTGTCTTTTTCTTGTCTCTGTGTTGTCTCTGTCTCGGTCGTGTCTGTTTTGTCTGTTTTTCTGTCTTCGGCTTGCCTGTCAGTCTATCAACACGTGTCATTCTCATTTTCATTTTCTCCGTCTGGAGAGAGAAGAGAGAAGAAGGGAGAGAGAAAGACAGAAGAAACAACAACAACAACAACAACACAACAACAAAAACAAACCCAAAACAACACACACACACCCCAACAAAAAAGACTAACAGAACCAAAGATTTATGTTTGTGTATGTTAAATGCCGGCACCATTATTTTTCATTCACTAGAGTTTTGCAGACAATAGGGTTCACCATTACCCCCCCCCCCCCCCCCCCCCCTCCCCCCCCCCCACCCCCCCCCCTTCCTCCCCTTCTCTTCTCCCCCCTTCCCCCCCTTCTCCCCTTTTTTGTCCCCCCTCCCTCCCACTCCTCCCTCTCTTCTCTTTTCTCTTTTTCCTTCTCTTCTCTTTTCCCCCCTTTTCTCTCTCCCCCCCCTCTTCCCTCTCTCCCCCTCCCCTTCCCCCCCCCTCCCCCCTCTCCTCCTTTCCTCTTTCTTTTTTCCCTCCCCCTCTCTCTCCCTTTTCCCTCCCTCCCCCTCCCTCTCTCTCCCCCCTCCCCCCCTTCTCTCCCCCCCCCCTTCTCTTTCTCTCGTTTGCAATTAGAGGGTTTAAATCATTACGGGGGGCGAAAAAAGGGGCAGGGGCCTGTTTTTTTTTTTTTTGTGATGTGGCCAAAGGGGCCTGGGGCCCGGGCCCGTCTTTTTGTTTTTCCTTCCTTTTTCCCTTTTTCCCCCCCTTTTTTTTTTTTTTTTTTTCCCCTTTCTTTTGTTGTTTTTTTTTTTTTTTGTTTTTTTTTTTTTTTTTTTTTTTGGGGGGGGGGGAAAAAAAGGGGGGGGGGGGGGGGGGTTTGTTTTTTTTTATTTTTTGTTTTTTTTTTGTTTTTTTTGGGTTTTTTGGGTTTAGGGGGGGAGGGGGGGGGGAAAAAGGGGGGGGTTTTTTTTTTTTTTTTTTTGTTTTTTTTTTTTCTTATTTTGTTTTGTTGTTTCCTTTTTTAAAAAATTTTGGTCTTTTGGGGGGTTTTTTTTTTTCCTTTTTTTTTTGAAATTTTGCTTTTTGGCCCAAATTTTTTTGGTTTTTTTTCCCCCCCCCCGGGGGAAAAAAAAAAAAAAACCCCCCCCCAAAAAAAAAAAAAAAAAAAAAAAAAAAAAAAAAAAAAAAAAAAAAAAAAAAAAAAAAAAAGGGGAAAAGAAAAAAAAGGGGAAAAAAACCCCCCCGGAAAAAAAGAAAAAAAAAGGGTAAAAAATTAAAAAAAAAAAAAAAAAAAAAAAAAAAAAAAAAAAAAAAAAACCCCCCAAAAAAAAAAAAAAAAAAAAAAAAAAAGGGGAAAAAAAAAAAAAAAAAAAAAAAAAAAAATTTTTTTTTTTTTTTTTTTTTTTTTTTGTTTTAGGAAAAAAAAAAAATTTTTTTTTTTTTTTTAAAAAAAAAAAAAACAAAACCCAAACCCCAACCAATTGGTCCTGTTTTTTCTGCCTTGGGGTTAAAGCCCCAGAGAGGAGAGAGAAGAGAGGGAGAGAAGAGAGAGAAAAAAGTGTGTGTGTGTGTGTGTGTAGTGTATGTGTGTGGGGTGATTTGCAACTAGTAAAAGTAGTGGACTCATTACTCAACGTGTCAGTGACTGTTTTGTTTCACAATGGTTTTTCTTGATTCTTTGCTTTATGGCCAAGCCAGTGTCCGTATAATAGAGCACTCGGGAAAGCACGCCAAAAAGAAAAAAGAAAGAAAAGAAACAGAAAAAAGAAAGGCGCAGGAAAGAAAAAGAAAGGAAACAAGAAAGAAGAAACGAAAGAAAAAAATAACTGAAGAAAGCAAGAAAAAGAAAAGGTAGAACATTTAAAAAAAGGAAACGAAAAGAATGTGAGGAAACAACAGGAACGAACGCACGCACACACAACAAACACAAACAACACACACACACACACACACACACACACACACACACACACACACACACACACACACTCATTCTCTCTCTCTCTCTCTCTCTCTCTCTCTCTCTCTCTCTCTCTTCTCTCTCTCTCCAGACACTCTCTCTCTCTCTCCCCTCTCTCTCTCTCCACTCACAACTCCCCCCACCTCACACACCACCACACACACACACACACACACACACACACACACACACACACACACACACACACACACACACACACACACATCTAAAGAAGTCCTAGTTTCGTTTCTGCCTCTGGCGTTAACAGACTTTTTCCTTTTGATATCAGTCAAGACAAAAAAAGAGAAGATTGATTTTATTTTTGATAACAGTATTATATTCCTTGCTGCTGCTTGTTCAAGATCAAACGGGAAGTTTTGTCATTTATGAATTAAAACCAAAAAAAAACCACGAATGAATAAATTCTTTAAGTTGCGTTCTTCTATATATTTTGCCTTTTTTTGCTATGTGTACACGTTATAAATATTCTGTGAAGTGTACAAAATTTAATAGGCTTGGTGGTCGTGGTGGTGGTGATGGTGCTCTCTCTGTCTCTGTGTCTCTGTCTCTCTCTCTGTCTCTGTGTCTGTGTTGTCTCTCTTTTGTGTCTGTCTCGTGTCTCTCTGTATCTCTGTCTGTCTGTCTCTCTGTCTCTTTCTCTCTTTCTCTTTCTCTTTTTTTCTATATTGTATTGTGGCATAATGTCGATATGCAATTAAACCATAATCAGTGTTCTCTCTCTCTCTCTCTGTCTCTCTTCTGTCTTCTCTTCTCTCTCTGTCTCCCTCTCTTCTCTGTCTCCCTCTCTTGTCTTCTTCTGTCTGTCTCGTCTGCTCTCTCTTCTTCTCTTCTCTCTCTCGTCTCTGTCTCTCTCTCTTCTGTCTCCTCTCTCTCTGCTCTCTCTCTTCTTCTCTCTCTCTTCGTCTCCTTCTTTTCTGTGTCTTTCTGTAGAACGTAATATTATATATATATATATATATATATAAATATATATATATATATATATTTATATATATATATTGTGTGTGTGTGTGTGTGTGTGTGTCTGTGTCTGTGTCTGTGTGTGTGTGCAAAGCGTGTGTGCGTGCGTGTGTGTAGTGAGCTTGTAAGATTTGCTAATTTTATCAGATTTCAAGGTATTTTTAACTGGTTCTATTCAT
>CM060323.1:38961176-38976176 GCA_030674155.1 Stramonita haemastoma
TAGTAGTGGGGTTTTTTTGTTTGGTTTTGTTCCTGAGAGGAGAGGTTTGAGGTTTACTACTGGTGATTTTTGTTGTTGTTGTATGTGACTGTTTACCCACTTTTTAAGGCAACCACATTCCAACTTCGGGGTTGACGGATTGATTTTTAAAAAAAAACACCTTTTTTATATGTATTTTTGACATAATACAAGATTTTTTTAAAACAAAAAAAAAAATAATAGAATGCAATATGAAGTAATGAGCACACTACAAGCATCTTTCACATAGGGTTTATCTTCTCTCTCTGTCTCTCTTCTGTGTCTCTGTCTGTCTGTCTGTCTGTCTGTCTGTCTGTCTGTCTGTCTGTCTCTCTCTCTCTCTCTCTCTCTCTCTCTCTCTCTCTCTCTCTCTCTCTCTCTCTCTCTTCTCCCCTCTCTCTCCCTCTCTGTCTTTCTCTCCCTCTCCCTCTTCCTCTCCCTCTTCCTTTCCACTCCCCCTCTCTCCCCTTCACACACACACACACACACACACACACACACACACACACACACACACACACACGTACGTACACACGTACACACGTACACACACACACACATACGTACCACACCACACACACACACACACACACACACACACACACACACACACCACACACACACACACACACACACACACACACACCACACAACACACACACACACACACACTATTCGCAGATCTATATATCTATCGTATGCTTTTAAATATAATATCAAACTCAGAATATTCAAACGGTTGCGGACTTGGAGGTAAGACAGTTGTAGTGTTCAGCGGAAATCGATTTTGCCAGTGACCTTTAAATTTCATCCCCTCTTCTCTTTTATTTCTATATTTTATTCTTTCATACATCTTTACTTTTTCTGTGATCTTACTTTTGTATCATGTTATTACCTTATATTATTATGTTATTTGAATTTAATTTTCTTCTGTATAAAAAATGGGGACGGGATAGCTCAGTGGTCAGAGCTTGCTTGCTTTTACGCAAGCTAAGGTTAAAGCAGCGTCGAACGTGGTTACCAAATGGGACGGGTGACCGTTTGCGCACCTTGGCTTCAGTACAGTCCCCCAGTTCACCCATCCGTAAATGGGTACCTGCCTTGTTTTTAGGGTCAGGGAAGGTAAAAGCAGCAGCGAGGGAGAGGAGATGGGCGCCACTGCCCTCAATATGCTGGCCCCTAGAGAAGCTGAAGCCCCTGACGCCTCGCTCCCCTACGACCACATAATTTATGGGACTCCTTTACTTTCCCCTTTTATCAGTATAGGAAACAGCCCACCCATTTTTTTTTTTTTAATTCTGCCTCCATCCTTAAACACAATGAAAGCTTAAACTTTGATGTGACGGCAGCGTCACTCCAGGGATATTTCGGTCAGTTTTTGTGGCCGTTAACTTTCACCATGTCCACCCTCATACCGCACCGGCCAGCAGTACATTTGACCAGTCTCGCTGCCTGGACACATGACCCACCCACCACCCACCCACACCATTAGAATTAAAGGTCATGAATATTCACGTTGAACAATGTCTGTCAGAAAGAGGACCCCATTGTTGTGGTTTTGTGGCCGCTGAAAGCGATTAGCTGTTGAATTTAATTAGCAGTTGTGGGAATTGAAAAACTAGATCTATTACTACTACTACTACTACTACTACTACTACTACTACTACTACTACTACTACTACTACTACTACTACTACTACTACAACACACACACACACACACACACACACACACACACACACACACACACACACACACACACACACACACTCAACATAGAAAGAAACTAAAGAGACAGACAGACGAGATCCAGTCAAAAAAACCACCACCAACAACAAAAAACAGCCATAACATTCAAAACATTACAGAAAAGCAGTCTTGTGGATAGTAAGTAGTATGGGCAAAACGGTTAGTTAGCCAACTAACAGCTTGAATGAAACCTTCCAAAATGTCAACTTTATAATAATTATATGATACTAGCGGTGGTTAAGTTGCTGCTACACATGCAGGTCTTCAGTTGTGTAGTCCACAGACTTCACCTGACTCTTTAAATTAAAAAAAAAAAAAAACACAAAAAACTTCTCTCTCTCTCTCTCTCTCTCTCTCTCTCTCTCTCTCTCTCTCTCTCTCTCTCTCTCTCTCTCTCTCCCCTCTCTCTCTCTGTCTCTGTCTGTCTTCTCTGTGTGTGTGTGTGTGTTGTGTGTGTGTGTGTGTGTGTGTGTGTGTGTGTGTGTGTGTGTGTATGGGGTGTGTGTGTGTGTGTATGGTGTGTGTGTGTGTGTATGGTGGTGGGTGGTGTGTATGTGTGTGTGTGTATGGGTGTGTGTGCGCGCGTGCGTATGGGTGTGTGTGTGTGCGTGCGCGCGCGTGCGTGCGTGCGTGTGTTGTGAAAAAAACAAAACAAAGTTGGCGTGTTTTCCTCTAGACCTATACACCCTTTACCCTTTCGCTGCAGCCCACGAGTGGAAGCGTTCCTGATTGGAAGCGACAAAGGCCAGCGTTTTCTGCTGTTGTCTGTCTTCAGGCTTGCTCGCTCCTTCTAAATGACGAGAAGGTGGACCGGGGGGAGGGGTGGGGGGTGGAGGCGGGACGACGGGGGAGTGAGTGGACTGATGGAGAAAGTTGTTTTTTTTTTTTTTTTTTTTTTTTTGCCTGCGAAGGTTGGGGGTTTTTTTTGGTGGTTTTTGAGACAAGCTGTGGAAAAGGATGGATGGGGTGGACTATTGTACAAGAAATGGACATTTACATGAGTGAGTGCGTGTGTGTGTACTCAGATTGCAAGATGTCATTCGACAAAAACAATAGACTAAATCACCGTATGTCCACAAAGCTGAAACTTGCTCCTTCTCCCTGTGTGCCTGTGGTAAAGAAAACCAGACAGGCGAGCACATCCTTCAGAGGTGCACACTATTCAGCAACCTGAGGAAGAAAGTGTGGCTGACGGAGATAACCCTACAGACCAAGCTGTACAGCCCACAAGAGGAGCTGAAAGGACATGCCGTTACTTTCCCAGATATATCTGACGGTTTAATTAAAGCGAATGAGAAAAGAGAAGATTTTACAACCAAAAAAAAAAAGAAAAAAAAAAGAGAGACATTTTAAGAAATTGTCATGACGAACTTTTGTCTTAAAAAAAAAACACAAAAAAAACAACTAACAAATAAAACATAAAAGCACTTATTGTGTGGGCGCTCGGGCACGCGCGCGCTAACACACACACACACACACACACACACACACACACACACACACACACACACAAGGTGCGCGCGAAAACACACACACACAAGATAAAAGGAGGAAGGGGGTAGTAGTGGATGACGTCATACGACTTCACGTTGAAAAGTAAAAATTACGTAGAAGAAGAAAAAAGAAGCTGATAATTATATTTCTTTTTCCCAGTGGGAGGAGAAATTCGTGCAGTGATCATTATATTTATGAATTAACGTGTTAGTTCAGAGAGGCTCCCTTCTTCATCGCTGGTTAGATCTTATTTGTTCTTTTCCCATCGGGAGGAGACATTGGTTCGTATAGATCTGTATTAACATTATTTTCAGGGTTGGTTTTCCTTCCTTTATCGATACGATGGTTAGTGTTTCTGGTCCCAACGGGAGTGAGACATTTCGTTTCGTGATATTACCATGTTAGTTCACAGTGGTCCCTTCTTTTTTCGATGGATATTATTATTTCTTTTTTCCCCAGTGGGAGGAGAAATGAGTTGAGGGTATTATTAACCGTTATTTCAGAATATTATGGAGACTGGATAGCTCAGTGTCAGATCGCTCTCTTTCCCCAAGCTAAGGTTTTAAGCAGCATCAGAGCGTGGTTACCAATTGGATGGGTGACCGTTTGCGCGCCTTGGCCTCAGTGCAGTCTCCTCCCAGTTCACCCAGGGCACCTGCCCTCTTTAGGGTCAGGGAAGGTAAAGCAGCGAGGGAGAGGAGATGGGCGCCACCCTCGATATGCTGGCCCCTAGAGAAAGCTGAGGTCTCTGATGCCTTGCTCCCCAACGACCACGCAGGTTATGGGACACCTTTACCTTCTTTTTTTCTCTTTTTTTTTTCTCCATTCTTCGTCGATGGTTCCCTAGCGCACTGGTGGTGACTCCTGACGATTCTGTCTCTTTTTATTATTATTATTTTTAAAAATACAGAATAGCATTAAGTAGTATACTACAACGTAGGCTATGTGTACTCCACCTACCCTCTCCCTCATCCACCTTGACTGATTTCAACTTAAATTTCTGGGCATACAGCTTAGGCCTACTACCCTCCCCTCCCACCACCCACCCCCCACCTCACCCCTTTGTGGTTTTTTTCCCTTCTCTTTTCAACTGTTTTCTTATCTGGAGAGTTTTGTGTACATTGTACAGAAACAAAGATCAATATTGTGCACTGTGACACGCTTTAAGGAAGGAAACATGGTTACTATAGTAATTATTATTAGCAGCAGTGACAAGCTGTTGTCTTACCTTTTAAAAGATACGAATCGTTTATTAAACGTGTTCGATGTGTGTGTGTGTGTGTGTGTGTGTGTGTGTGTGTGTGTGTGTGTGTGTGTGTGTGTGTGTGTGTGTGTGTGTGTGGAGAGAGAGAGAGAGAGAGAGAGAGAGAGAGAGAGAGAGAGGAGAGAGAGAGAGAGAGAGATGAATGTTTATTGCTGCAAAATGGCACATTAAAAGTTCAAAACGAGTCTACATTACAGTGTCACGCCAATTGAACATTTGTAACGGATTTGAGAGAGAGAGAGAGAGAGAAAAAAAAAAAGAAAGAAGAAGAAGAAGAAGAGGAAGAAGAAAAAAGGAGAAAAAAGATAATCTTTTATCTCCATGACACGCCAGGTCACACGACACACGGCATTTACAGTTAACAGCAAAAATAGTTCTTTTAAATAAAAAAGGTGATTGTAGATGGCAGCGTGTGTGTGCGTGGTGCGGGGCGTGTGTGTGCGTGGTGCGCACGATGTGCGTGGTGCGTGAGGTGGTGTGTGTGTGTGGTGTGTGTGTGTGTGTGGGTGTGTAAATTTTAAACTAGTCCAGACATTAGAGATAGATTGCTCACTCCTTTGTTATTTTCTTCAGTTACGTTAGAACTCAAGTATGATAACAATGTATCAAACCAGCCATAGTAGTAAAGCCATTTGTTGGCAAGAGGGGGTTTTTCTCAGAAAAAAAACAGGTTGGGGGGGGGGGGGGGGGCGTGGAGATGCCAGTTAGCCAATTCAGAAACAGACGATAACAATAACAATATTAAAATAATCTAGTTGGGGTAACTCCTCAGATGTTAAGAGACCGGGCAGATCTATCTATCTAAGGTAGACCCTCAGAAGTTAAGAGACCGGGTGCGGCTCTATCTTTTTTTTTTTTTTTTTTTTTTTTTTTTTTGAGTGGGTTTGATTTCAAAATTGCTTTAAATGTCATTGCAGAACTTGGGTGTCTCCGTAAGTACTCTTTCTGTGTTGCTGTGGACACCCATGGTTTGGAATTCTTTACCTAACATGTTTGAAAACCTGTTTTACCATTAACTTGTTTTCTACATGTTTTTGGTTGGTGTTTTGGTTTTGAGACTACTTTGACAGTTCTACATTTTATGCTTCCTATCATGATATAGCCTGTAATGTTAATCAGGCAATTTGAGCAACTGTCTTAAAATAATGATCTGTAAAGTTGATGGAGCTTGACTGTGTGGTCCCAGTCTTCCCAGTGAGCCCATAGCAAATATGTGTGGTCCCAGTTTTCCAAATGAGCCTATAGCAAACTCATTTTTGGGTAGACCAGCCAGAGTTTTAAAAAAGACAAAAAATGAAACCCTGTGATTTTTTTTTGGACTCGAACCCATGACATACCAATTTGTAACCCAAGGTCTAACCACTGTGCCATGGCGGCTAGCTGGTTTGTTTTCCAAATGTTAACCAAGAACATGTGTTGTTGACACTCCACCTGCAAAATCCTGTTCTAGAAACAGAGACTGCATGTATGCACACACAATAATCTTCACAATATAAATATGGGGACAGGATAGCTCAATGGTCAGAGCCCTCGCTTTCCCCAAGCTACAGTTAAGCGAGCATGGTAACCAAGTTGATTGGTGACAGGTTGCCCACCTTTGCTTCAGTACAGTCCCCCAGTTCACCCAGCTGTAAATGGGTACCTGCCCTCTTTAGGGTCAGGAAGGTAAAGCAGTGAGGGAGAGGAGATGGGCGCGCCCTCAATATGCTGGCCTCTAGAGAAGAGTGTGTGTGTGTGTGTGTGTGTGTGTGTGTGTGTGTGTGTGTGTGTGTGTGTGTGTGTGTGTGTGTGTGTTGCTTGCATGTGTGTGTTTGCTTGCATGTGTGTGTTTGCTTGCATGTGTGTGTGTGTGTTAGATATACACTGTTAGTTCACAAGAGTTGCAGTTATGCTAAATCTGTGCTGTGCTGTGCTGTGCTGTGCTGTGCTGTGCTGTGCTTCTCTCTCTTCTCTCTCTCTCTCTCTCTCTCTCTCTGTGTGCTTCAAGGGACTTAGCGACACTTAGAGACCTATTACAGCAGTCTCTTGGCTAGGCCTAGCCTAGACCTAAGGGTGTGTTTGTGACAAAGACTGGACGAAAGAAAGGCTCGGAATGCCGTAACATATCTGGACAGTAAAGAGTTTGTGTCTCGATGTACATTACTAATCAATGCTGTGGTTTCCATGGCTTGGAGTAGCGTCGTGTGTCAGCTTAAAGCAATTATCGTTATCGTTCGTTATTCGGCAACCCCCTTCATGTATGGGCCAATGGCCTTTTTTCATGAATAAACCTTTCGAGTTCGAGTTCTCTCTCTCTCTCTCTCTCTCTCTCTCTCTCTCTCTCTCTCTCTCTCTCTCTCTCTCTCTCTTTTCAATAATACGTGTTGTATCTTATTCTAGCATTAGCATCAACATCAGCTGACCGACCTACACCTCTGCCGGTCAGCAAGCAACCTATCTCATTGAGAACACCCCCACCCCACCACGTTGAAACTATCATATGAGTTAGCTCGCTGCCTTTGGATAACTTGCTAGGTAGCCTCAGGTCCGATTGTTATCTTCTCTGGAGTTAACATCAGTGCTGACTCCACTCTCCCCAAAAGTCCTTCGGATGAGACTATAAACCGAGGCCCCGTGTGCGAACGCACGCCGAACATCTTGCGCGCATGTTAAATCCTGTTCGGCTTTTCGTAAGAGTAGGCCATTGTGTGCCGGTGGAAACAGATGACAAGATTTACAAAACTGCATACACACGGGGACTGGATGTAAAAAAAAAAGCACACAAGTGCTTATTCCATTATCGTTGATATAAAAGAATATATAAAAAGAATAGATAAATAGAACCCCCCCCCCCCCCACGTCGGAACTATTATAGGAGTTGGCTCGTTTCCTTTGGATGACTTGCTAGCTAGCCTCAGGACTGATTGCTATCTTTTTCTTATGTTACAACGACCTGTAGCAATAGGAGAATAGTGATCATCTTTGTTGTGTGTGTGTGTGTGTGTGTGTGTGTGTGTGTGTGTGTGTGTGTGTGTGTGTGTGTGTGTGTGTGTCCCTTATTCATGAGATGACTCATATAGCATCTGAACGTTTATAAACTCTAGATAGAGAACCAACAACAAAAAAAGCTCTAAATAGAGGCTTCAGTGGATTTGTGCCAGCAGTGTCAGTTAGCGTTGATGACAAACAGAGACAGACAGAAGGAGACAGAAAGAGACAACAGACAGGGACAGAAAACTTATGGATGCATGTTAACTAAGAACAATTCTTGAAATAAATCCATATTCGTAAAGAGGGAGAAAAAAAGAGTTCGTGTGTCCAATATTTTTTCTTTCTTGGTGAAAATATAATTACATCCTGTAAACACTCTTGCCACTTTGTAGAGAGGAAAACATGTCATTAAAATTTTAAAGCTATTGTTTTTCTGTGTACAATATTTTTTTCTTGGTGAATATCATTACATCCTGTAAACACTCTTGCCACTTAGTAGACAGGACAGTGTGTCATTCAAATTTCAGAGCTTTTTTTTTTCTCCACCCTACTGAACAAACTCCAGACCCCGCCTCCAAGCACGAAAGCACTGACCCCATTTGTTGTCCTCTATTTGTTCAAGAACTCATGAGCATGACAACCTCGACTAAGAATAGCTAGCCACATGATGGGGGACGGGATAGCCTTGTGGTCAGAACATCGCGCTCGCAATTTGACAACCCGTGTTCGGTTCGATTCCCGTTCGAGGGGATTTTACCCCCTGGAGTTAACATCAGTGCTGACTCCACTCTCCCCAACAGTCTTTCGGATGAGACTATTATAAACCGAGGAGGCCCCGTGTGCGAACGCACGCAGAACATCTTGTGCACACGTTACATCCTGTTCCGCTTTTTGTAAGAGTAGGCCATTGTGTGCCGGTGGGAACAGATGACAAGATTTACAAAACTGCACACATACTGGGACTGGATGTTAAAAATAAAATAATAAAAAAGCACATGAGTGCTTATTCCATTATCCTCGATATAAAAAAAATTTGAAAAAAAAAAAAGTTGGTCACGATTTCTCTTTACTGCTAGACAACTCTGACTCACTGTCAAGTGTCGTACGATGTATTTAAATCTCTCAACTTGAATTGGCCAAGACCATAACAGTATTAGTGTGAAATTGTACGCCAGAAGAAAGAAAATATCCGGGGGAGGGAGGATAGTGTGGGGTGGGGGATGGGGATCGGGGGGGGGGGGATAGTCGGAACCAGTTGGTGGAAACTCCCCACCCCCACCCCCACCCCATCCCCCAAAAAAATGCTTAATCATGCTTTGCTTAGTTAATCCAAAGAGGACATGCCATCGCACCTACGTCTTCACATCCTTGTCCTCTGTACATTAAATGTGGGGTTTTTTTTCTGTGGGTTTGGGTTTGTTGTGTGGTGGTTTTTTGTGGGGTTAATATTCGTTTTCTTGTTTGGTTTTCTTATTTGTTTTTTTTTTAGTTTGGTTACTTTTTGTAGTCTAGTTTTTGTTTCTCCCCAGTCAAGTTAAGCAGCCTGGGTCTGGTTACCAGTTGGATGGGTGACCGTTTACGCGTCTTGGCTTCAGTACAATCCCCCAGTTT
The DNA here is from genome assembly GCA_030674155.1 of Stramonita haemastoma. Lineage (NCBI taxonomy): Eukaryota > Metazoa > Mollusca > Gastropoda > Neogastropoda > Muricidae > Stramonita > Stramonita haemastoma. The sequence goes on from CM060323.1 coordinate 38,970,283, forward strand.
ACCCAGCTGTAAATGGGCACCTGCCCTTTTTAGGGTCATGGAATGTAAAGCAGCGAGGGAGAGGAAATAAGCACCGCCCTCAATATGCTGGCCCCTAGAGAAGCTAGGTCTCTGATGCCTCGCTCCCCTGCGAACCGCGTAGGTTATGGGACACCTTTACATTTTTACGTTTTGTTTGTCGGGGGATGTCTTAATTTGGAAATTTATATTTTCTCTCTCTCTTTTTGGTGAGGTAGATGGAAGATACTCTGTGGATGCTGACTTCTTACAAACTTTTATTTTATCATCAGATTCAGTAAGGTTAATTAATTAATTAATTAATTAATTAATTAAGGACATTTTTACACAGGAGAGATGCTGATCTTGTTGAGATTATTCATACAGTTTTGAAATCGTCTGTTTAGTAGGTAGATAGGTAGGTTATTGTACACCCTCTGTGAGTGTGTGTGTGTGTGTGTGTGTGTGTGTGTGTGTGTGTGTGTGTGTGTGTTGTGTGCGTGCTGTACGTGCGTGCGTACGTGCATGCGTACGTGGTGTGTGTGTGTGTGTGTGTGTGTTGTGTGTGTGTGTGTGTGTGTGCGCGCGCGCGCGTGTGTGTGTGGAGGGTCGTGCAAAATCACAGTCGTGAAAAGATGTTAGATAAAAAAATCATTCCAAATGTCAGTGGAATCGGCTCTGGGGCAATCAGACCACTGACTATCTCGATACATTTGAGATCCGAGGTGCATGAACATCACCTTTACTACTTAAAGCATGTTGTGTTGTTGTTCTGCTGCAGTATGTGGTAACAACGAAGTTCGTGGCACATTGCAACAATCTGCGTCGATCCCCCACCACACGACGCAGTTTGTTGCAAATTGTGACGAACTGCATTATTGCGGACATACTGCGGCAGAACAGATGTCTTTTATCATATATCTGCATTTTTTTTTGCGCGCGCGCGTTTGTAGACCAAATAACTGATAAAGGCGGTATTGTGACATTAGGATAGCAATTTGCCGTTGTGCTCCGTGATACAACAACAACAACAACAACAACAACAATATTATTGTTCACCATATCAGCTTTTTCATGTTGCACTTCATGCTTGTATGACTATATCTCTGTCTCCAGTCTCTTTCTGTCTCTCTGTCTCTATTTTGTCTGTCTGTCTTTACACCCTTCTCTCTCTTTTTCTTTCACTCTCTGTCTGTCTGTCTCTCTATGTGACAACTACACACACACACACACACACACACACACACACACACACACACACACACACACACACACACACACACACACACACACACAGTGGCAGACCACAGAAACACCAAGAGAGACATAGCAGACAGACAAGCAGACAGACAAACAGAGAACTGATAGATGCACAGCTAAACACAGATTTTTTTTTAAACAGCCCTTCATACCTATCTCATGTTTTCAAAGAGACACAACTAGAGTCCAACTTCTGAACTTCAGTAAAGGACAGAAAGGGTACATTAATTTTGTAACACTGCTTGTTTGGAAAGGTGAATGGGTACAAAGTGTCTTTCCCATCTTTACACAGCCCAGTCAGAGGAAAAACCACCCACGGAATTCCTTAGAGCTAACACCCACCGCAAGAACGTAAGAGAATGACATGCTTAACTTACAGTAAGAATTGCCACGCCCCTTTGTAGCAGCTGGTGTCCTGCCTATGTTCTTCAAAACAGGCACAAGAACTGCCACGCCCTTTTATAGTAGATCGTTTCCTGCGTATGTTGTTGACTCAGAAGAGGCACAAAAAGTTCAGTATTTAATATTGCCATGCCTGTAATAGTATAGGTAGGTACTGCTTATGTTGTTACTCAAACAGGCACAGAATCGCCACACCCTTTTAGCAGTAGATGGTGTCCTCGCATGTTGTTGACTCAAAACAGGCACAAATATTGCCACGCCCTATAATAGTAGATGGTACCTGGTATGTTAGCTCAGAACAGGCACAAGAATTACCACACCCTTTTAGTAGTAGATGGTGTCCTGCTATCTTGTTAACTTAGAACAGGCACCATTGACCTCCACCAAATCAACCACTAGCTTGTTGTTGCTATGCTGATTACGTTCATCATGTTACGTCACTTGTTCCATGCTTATTCAATGAATAAAGCCCTATTTAAACCAACTCTATCAAAGTGACATAACAGCAGTGCAGGTACCCTCAGCTGGTGGCCCTATGGCGGCCTAACATCGACAAATAAAGCTATCTGTAGAGTTGTGATATCGTAAGGTGACATGACCTGCCTGGGTGTGGCTGGATGGGGGTAGGGGTGGAGAGATTGAACTGAGCTGTGTGCGACAGGAAAACAGGAAAGTCACAGAAGATGAGGCAGCACCAAAAGAAAAGAGAAGAATAACTATAAGGATTTTGTTTGTTTGTTTGTAGTTTTATTTAATGGCATGCCCCAGTTGTAATCGAAAGTCTTTTTTTTTTTTGTTCCTAGCCTAGAATTACCAGGGGTCACCATGGTGAGATTTTTGCGTATTGGAACATTGTGTGTGTGTGTGTGTGTGTGTGTGTGTGTGTGTGTGTATGTATGTGTGTGTGTGTGGTGTGTGTGTGTGTGTGTGTGTGTGTGTGTGTGTGTGGGGTTGTGTATGTTGTGATGTGTGTGTGTGTGTGTGTGTGTATGTGTGTGTGTGTGTGTGTATGTGTGTGTGTGTGTGTGTGTGTGAAGTGGTGTGTGTAGTGTGTGTGTGTGTGTGTGTGTGTGTGTGTGTGTGTGTGTGTGTGTGTGTGTGTGGTGTGGTGGTGGTGTGTGTGTGTGCCCACAATGAAGGTAGCCATATTCCGACTAAGGGGATGTATGCTGGGTGTGTTCTTGTTTCCTGAACGCTTGTTTCCTGTGTGTGTTTGTCAAATGGGTAGCTCTCTGCCTCTGTTAGGAAGTCAGCTGTACACTGCAGGTTCTCCCACAGAGCTTCTTGGCCATTGGGGTGATAGGGGTCAGTCAGGCCAGATCCTCTTTCAGAGTGCCTCATGTAGCGTGCAGGACTGCAGCACATGTTGTGTTGTCTGGCTGCCCAGTCTTGCAAGGGCACTGCTCTGTGTGTGGTCTCTGTGGAGTTTTGTGTACATAGGGTGGTTTAGGTGGTTGTGGCCTGTCCTTAGTGAATGCTGATATGAATTACGGGGTCTTTAACGTGCATGTTTGGGTCTTCTGCATGTGGATAAACACGAAGGGAATTAAGGCATTGGTAGGTCTGCATATGAAGTTGACTTGGGAGATCGTAAAAAAAAAAATTCCAACCCTTAATTCACCAGACGCTGACGCCGAGATTCGCACCCACAACTTCGTGGACTCATGGGATTGAAAGTCGATGGTACCTAACCTCTCGGCTATAGCATCTGTCTGAGAGAGAGAGAGAGAGAGAGAGAGAGAGAGAGAGAGAGAGAGAGAGAGAGAGAGAGAGAGAGAGAGAGAGAGGAGAGAGAGAGAGAGAGAGAGAGAGAGAGGTCATGAGTGCACTTACTCATAATGACATCCCCCCCCCTCCCCCCTTCCTGTATCACGAGATGTAATTTAATCTTGCAAGCTGAATTTGGCAAAACACGGATGGTGTGACTGATTTATAACTACCAAGGAGAAAAAGCATCACAAGGAAGAAAGAGAGAATTTTACTTTATATCTTTTATTTCGAGCATAATGGAACACTCATGGCTTTTTTTTTTACATCCAGTCCCCGTGTGTATGCAATTTTGTAAATTTTATCATCCGTTCCTACACGATGGCCTACTCTTCCGAAAAGCGGAACGGATTTTAACGTGTGCACAATATGTCCTGTGTGCGTTCGCACACGAGACCTCGTTTTAGTCTTATCCGAAGGACCTTTGGGGAGAGTGGAATCTGCACTGATGTTACCTCCAGGGGGAAAATCCCCTCGACCGGGAATCGAACCTGGGTCGTCAGATTGCAGGCGCAATGTTCTAACCACTAGGCTATCCCGTCCCCCCCCCCCCCCCCCATGTGTGTGTGTGTGTGTGTGTGTTGTGTGTGTGGTGTGTGTGTGTGTGTGTGTGTGTGTGTGAGGAGAGAGAGAGAGAGAGAGAAGAGACAGAGACAGAGACAGAGAGACAGACAGACAGACAGACAGACAGACAGACAGACAGACAGAGAGAGCGCATGCTATGTTGTTGATAAACAACAAAAAATCCACAAACTTGGCACAAATTTAAGAATCAAGAAGATTTAGAATCTCCTATGAGCAAAACACATGCCCAGTAATGTGTGTGTAGTTGCGTGCGTGTGTGCGTGCATGCATGCGTGTGTGTGTGTGGTGTGGTGTGGTGTGTGGTGTGTGTGTGTGTGTGTGTGTGTGTGTGTTTGGACGGCAAAGGGGAGGGGGGAGGACGAAGACTTGCAGAAAGAGATGACATATTTGGTATATGTTAACTTTGTTTTCTTTTTTTTTTTTTCTTTTTTAGGGGGGGGGGGGGGGTGCTGCTTTCTAGCATATGCTATCTGACAATTTAGTTCTTTTTTTTCCTCCTTGTTCTTTTTTGTTTGTTTGTTTGAGAGCAGATTTTCATTTTTTTTTCTGTCACCAGTTATGGTGCAAAAAAACAAACAAATCACAAACGTAGCCTCGTGAGTACTGAAAAAGGAATCTTTGTTTTTCTACTGCTGTTGATTTAGTAGCACTCGTACACTCACGGCATTTGTGTTCCCCCAAAAATGGTTTTACGCAAATGATCACTACATAGAGTTTAGGTGACTTATGTCATTTCATCAAGGTCAAAGCCTTGTGTGGGTGTGCACGTGGGTGCGTGCGTGCGTGCGCAAACGCGCGCGTGTGTATATGTGTGAGCGCGCACGTGCGTGCGCATGTGTGCGTGCGTGTGTGCGCGTGTGTGTGTGTGTGGTGTGTGTGTGTGGGGTCTGTGTGTGTGCACGCGCGAACAAGCAGAAGCTATGCACTGAACCACTTCCACTAATCTTCATTGCAGAGACTAGGCTAAGCATCTAGCAAACTGGAAAAAACAAAAACAAAAGTGTTTGTCGAACTTACCATTGGTTTACTTCAATTTACAAAAGATTATAATAAGAAACGCAGATCTGGGGGGAAAAAAACCCCGTTAGGATCGACTAAGCACCAGGGGACTTCTATGTAATCTCCGTGCAAAAAAACAGCTCTGTCTGTATTTCTGCATCTTGTTCGTCTGTTTCTGTCTGGTTGTCTGACTGGTTGTCTCTCTGATTGTTTATAAGTGTTCTCTGTCCTGTTATTCTTTTCGTCTGTATGTCGGCCTCTTTTTCTGTCTCTCTGTCTCTGTCTCTGTCTCTGTTCCTCTCTTTCTCTCTCTCTCTCTCTCTTCCTCTTCTCTCTCTCTCTCTCTCTCTCTCTCTTCTTGTCTGTCTCTGCTCTGATTGTCTTTTATTCTGCCCCTGTCTGCTTCTCTCTCTCTCTCTCTCTCTCTCTTCTCTCTCTCTCTCTCTCTCTCTCTCTCTCTCTCTCTCTTCTCTGTCTCTCTGTCTCTCTGTCTCTCTCTCTCTCTCTCTCTCTCTCTCTCTCTCTCTCTCTCTCTCTCTCTCTCTCTCTCTCTCTTTTTTCTGTTTGTTTGTTTGTCTGTCTGTCTGTCTGTCGTGAAGTAATGTACAACTTAATGACTAAATGACATTTAACTATATTTATGATATCATGAATTGTATTGTTCACATTCCCCTTCATAAGGGGCTAAGGCCTATTTGAATAAATCATATGCAACTGCAACTGCAACTGCAACTGCGTCTGCGTCTGTTCGAGAGAGAGAGAGAGAGAGAGAGAGGAGAGAGAGAGAGAGAGAGAGAGAGAGAGAGAGAGAGAGAGAGGAGAGAGAGAGAGAGAGAGAAGAGAGAGAGAGAGAGAGAGAGGAGAGAGAGAGAGAGAGAGAGAGA
>CM060323.1:38981176-38993676 GCA_030674155.1 Stramonita haemastoma
TGCTGCTGCCTCTGCCTGCCTCCTGTCTGTCTTCTTCTGTCTGCTTCTCTATCTATCTACTATCTATCTGTATCTAGACCGTGGGACCTGAGACTTGACAACATTCTCTCCATTACTCTCTCTCTCTCTCTCTCTCTCTCTCTCTCTCTCTCTCTCTCTCTCTCTCTCTCTCTCTCTCTCTCTCTTCTCTCTCTCTCTGTTCTGCCTTTCTCAAGGTTTTGTTAAGTTCTAGGCCTATCCATTCGCTGATGTTGTCCTCCCATCTCTTCTTGCTGCCTCTTTTTTCTTCCTCCTTGGACAGTGCCTTGCAGTATTGTCTCAGCAAGTGCTTTTGATGTTGTGACATGCCTATGCCATTCTGTATTGATAAAGTGTTGTTAACCAAACCTTTAAGTGTGTGAATTTTTCACTGCTTTTGGTGGATGTGGGCTTAAGTCGTAGAGCTTTGTTCCCTTGGGTGTGTTAGTTTGCTGCTCCCATGTCCTTTGTGATTTATTTTATAGGTAAGGTACAATCAGCTGAACGATCAAGGAAAAGTTGGAGTTGTTGGAAGTATCATACCTGTAGGTTGTAGTGTAGTGGGCAGGTAACGGGAGTGTGGCCCTGAGGGAGGGAGGGAGAGAGAGAGAGAGAGAGAGAGAGAGAGAGAGAGAGGGAGAGTGAGGTGAGAGAGAGAGGAGAGGAGAGAGAGATGGGTGAGTGAGTGAGTGCGGTGCGTGCGTGCGTGGTGCGTGGTGAGTGTGTGTGTGCGCGCGCGCGCGTGCTTGCGTGAGTGTGTGTGTGTTTGAATCCAAGGAATCTTTACATGAAATGAGAGACACACACAGACACAGAAGACAGACACACACACACACACACACAGAAGACAGACAAACAGAGACAAAAAGAAACCAAAGAAAAACAGAAAGAGACAAACAGACAGACAGACAGACAGAGACAGACAGACAAAAAACCCTCCAGACAAACAAAGACACAGACACTGAGACCAAGCTAAAGACACCTTGTGTGGTTGGTTGGTTGTCTCATCTCAAATCACTGTCCTAGTTGTCGACACAGCCAAATGCTTTCCATTCCGAACATTGACCTAGAACTACATAGTGGACAAGCCCCCTATTCACCTGACCTATAAAAAATATATATATATTTCACGGGGTTTTAAGTCGGTTAGAGTATTGGCCAACTTGATAGCCTACGCTCTGTTTATCTTTAGAGGTTATTCTTCTACTAAGATGACATTTCAAAAAAGCATTCATATAATACTACTTAAAGGGACTTCAAGTCACGGCACATTTCTCTGCCAGAAATTTGAGCTGCTCTTCCTGGGGAGTGTGCGTGTACCGCCAGCATAGGAGCAGCACCCCCTCCCCCACCCCCACCCCTCCTGTTTTTTTTTCTTTTTCTTGTCTGCCTGTGTATTCGTTTCCCTTTTTTTTTAAAGTAGATTTTTTTTTTTTAGAATTGGGCCAGGAACCACTCCCTTGTTGCTGTAGTTTCCTTTACAGTGCGCTAAATGCGTGTTGTATACGGGACCTAAAGCCTCTGTTATTGAAGACAAAGAAGGAAATCTTTTAACGGAAAACAATGCCATCCTCCAACGCTGGACAGAATACTGTGAGGGATTGTACAACTACCCACTACGCCCAGATACCAACATAGTTTCTGACAAACCCCTGAACACCAAGATAAAGACCCACCAATACTAAGGTGTGAAGTAGATGCAGCTATTAGACAATTGAAGAAGGGGAAGTCCCCTGGAATCGATAACATCCCAGCTGAACTCATAAAAAATGGAGGGAATGAAACAGCAAGGCGATTCACAGAACTTTGTCAGAAGATCCACGACACCAAAGAATGGCCAAAAGAATGGACACAGTCTCTTGTAATACCCCTGCCAAAGAAAGGAAACCTCAAACAATGCCAGAACTACAGAACCATCAGTCCCATAAGTCATCCTAGCAAGATCATGCTGCAGGTAGTCCTCAACAGACTGAAAAACCAAGCGGAAAAACTCCTGGCAGAAGAACAAGCGGGCTTTAGACCAAAACGCAGCACAATGGAACAAATTTTCAATCTGAGAATTCTGATAGAGAAGCATCTCCAACACCAAAAAGACTTGTACCACAATTTCATAGACTTCAAAAAGGCCTTTGACAGGGTATGGCATGACGGCCTCTGGCAAGTACTCAGGCACTTCAACATTGACAGCTGCCTAATTGAAGTCATCAAAGCTCTGTACGAGAACGCAAGAAGTGCAGTTTTTATGAACAATCACATGGGCGAGTTCTTCAAGACCACGGTTGGAGTTCGCCAGGGCTGCCTTCTCTCACCTGTACTCTTCAACCTCTTCCTCGAAAACATCATGACAGAGACACTGCAAAACCACCACACTTCCATCTCCATTGGTGGAAGACCCCTTTGCAACCTCAGATTTGCAGATGACATTGACCTCATGGGCAGCAGCAAACAAGAACTGCAAATCCTCACAGACAATTTAACAGATCGAGCGAGCGCATACGGCATGGAGGTCAGTACAGAGAAATCAAAGATCATGGTCAACAGCGCGAGTAATGACATCACGGAAATAAAGATGAATGGAGAAACACTAGAAGAGGTGAGCCAATTCAAATACTTAGGCTCCATCCTAACAAAAGATGGCACATCAAACAATGAAGTGAAAGCTCGCATTGCAACAGCAACATCTGCTCTAGTCAGACTCGACAAGATCATCAGAAGCAACAACATCAGCTTCTGCACCAAATACCACCTTTACAAATCCCTCGTGATATCTATCCTCCTATATGGCTGTGAATCATGGACTCTGACAGCAGAGTTAGAGAGGAGAATCCATGCATTCGAGAACAAGTGCCACAGAAGACTCCTCAAAATATCATACAAAGAACACAAGACCAATAACTATGTGAAAGAAGAAATCAAAAAACGTGTGGGCCCCCAAGAGCCTTTGCTCTCCACCATAAAGAGGAGAAAGCTGATGTGGTTTGGTCACACCACAAGACACAACACCCTAGCAAAAACCATCCTGCAAGGAACAGTCGAGGGCAAGAGAAGAAGAGGCCGCCAAAAGAAATCATGGGTTGACAACATCAAAGACTGGACCGCCCAACCCCTGCAACACCTCCTACTAGCCACACAGGATCTGAAGCATGGAAAAAGATCTCTGTTGCGTCTTCTCTCATGTCCCCCCTACGTCCTTTGGGACATGGGACTGAGTGAGTGAGTGATACGGGACCACCACGGTTTATGGTCTCTTTCGAAAGACCAACGTTCAGACCACCATTCAGGGTCTAGAGGATTAGGGGAAGGGGGGGGGAGAGAGAGAGAGAGAGAGAAGAAGAACAGACAGACAGACAGACAGACAGATAGACAGAGAGAGAGAGAGAGAGAGAGAGAGAGAGAGAGAGAGAGAGAGAGAGAGAGAGAGAGAGAGAGAACGACTCGAACTCGAACTCGAAAGGTTTATTCATGAAAAAGGCCATTGGCCCATACATGAAGGGGGTTGCCGAATAACCATAACGATAATTGCTTTAAGCTGACACACCATGCTACTCCAAGCCATGGAAACCACAGCATTGATTAGTAATGTACATCCAGACACGAAACTCTTTACTGTCCAGATATGTTACGGCATTCCGAGCCTTTCTTTCGTCCAGCCTTTGTCACAAACATACCCTTAGGTCTAGGCTAGGCCTAGCCAAGAAACCGCTGTAATAGTTCTCTAAGTGTCGCTAAGTCCCTTGAAGCACACGATAGGTTCTCCGTGTGTAGTGTGTTCTGGATTCGCTTCCCATTCCCCAAACTGGCGAGTTTGACACGTTCCTCTTTTAGCATGTTTTTCTCTTGCTGTTTGACAAACCAGTATACACATACTGGCTCAGTGTCTGGTTGGCATGGCACTGGATCACAATGTCGTCTGACTCACACGTCACAATATCTTCACAGTCTGAATGATGTAGCACGGATTTTCTAAAGTGTGTATTTCTTTGTCTGTCTCTTAGCCTTTTCTGTACGATCTATCAGTTAGAGTAGCCACGTACTGTTTGACATTTCTTGTGTCGAATGGACCAACAATTATTATCATGGTTCACCTCAGGCTGTAAAACACACATATCAGCACAGTCACTACAATCAGACATACAGGGAGCTTCTAAATCAACCGATGATGGCAACTTAACTGATGTTTTTGTGTTGATGTCCTGTGTGTGTGTTGTTGGTAGGTCTATTCCATGTGTATCTACACATGCTGTATTCCCCTGTTCTACTCCACTGTCAGGCAGACTCGAGGCACTGAGGACACAGTCACTTTCACACACAACACTTGCCTCCTTCTCTCTATGCTTTCGAGAGCGCTGAACATCTCGTCGTCTTTGAGAAAACGATTTTTTCCTGTAGTACTGTGCTTGTGTGCTGCGATTCACTGCCGCCATGTTGGTTGACACTGTTGTGTCCACTGGTTTCAGTCGCAAGACAAAAACCACGCTGTCCCCTTCTCCTGCCACTTTCCAGCTGGAAACTGCATTGTCAGTCAGCAGGGCGCCTAAGGTCCTCTCCACAGCCGCTGGAAGTCCAGTAACTGGCATTTTTGACTGAATTTCTAGTTTTACTGCTGCTCACAGAAAATGTACGCCCTGTCCGCTTCACTTCTCGTGACCGCCCCCAGAGAGAGAGAGAGGAGAGAGAGTTTCGGGCACACACGAAGTCGAATCGAGATTTTGTCCTTTAAGGTCATTCTTCTGCCAAAACAGGCATTGTCCTTGGTGTCGTTCTGCCAAAACAGGCATTGTCCTTGGCGTGATTCTTCTGCCAAAGCAGGCATTGTCCTTGATGTCATTCTTCTGCCAAAAACAAGCATTGTTTCTTGATTTCAACAGTGCTTGATATAAGTAGATTATACTCTACTTCTGAAAAGAGAGAGAGAGAGAGAGAGAGAGAGAGAGAGAGAGAGAGAGAGAGAGAGAGAGAGAGAGAGAGAGAAGAAGACAGACAGACAGACAGACAGACAGACAGACAGACAAGACAGAGACAGAGACAGAGAACGCGGATGTTGATTGCTGTATACCAGTCACAGGCCATCAAATATGAGGGGGGGGGGGGAGGTGGAAGGGAGATGCAGGAAGCATGTTTTGCAGTGACGTCAAAAGCAAAAAGAAACATTTTGATGAAACACACGGAACATGAAAAAAAAATAAGGAAAAGAACAATCCAGATATAAACAAAAGGTGCGAAGGGCACTGACTTTTGCCTTGGTTGAAAGATATCCTACAATACAAATGAGAGAGAGAGAGAGATAGGGAGAGAGACAGAGAGAGACAGAGAGAGAGAGACAGAGAGAGACAGAGAGAGAGACAGAAAGAGACACAGAGAGAGACAGAGAGAGAGAGAGGGGGGGAGAGAGACAGACAGACAGAAGAGAGAGAGAGAGAGAGAGAGGACAGACAGACAGACAGAGAGATACAGACAGACAGACAGACAGACAGAAGTGAGAGACAGAGAGAGACAGACAGACAGAGAGACAGACAGACACACAGAGTGAGAGACAGAGAGAAACAGACAGACAGACACACAGAGAGACAGAGAGAGAAAGAGTGAGAGAGAGGGAGAGACAGACAGACAGAGTGAGAGACAGAGAGAGCAGTATCCTGTTGGCTGTCTGTCGCTTGCAACATCCTGTTTCCACCTGAAGAAAGCCCAGGACTATGATGGGGAAAAAAAGCCAGTACACGATAAATATCTTACTGGGGATTTTCTGGGGATTATCTGAGAACTCGCACGCGTGCGCACACTCATGCGTGAACGCACACACGCACATCGTACATGCAGGCACGCACGCGCACGCGCTCTCCCACCCTCTCTGTCTGTCTGTCTGTCTGTCTGTGTCTGTCTGTGTCTGTCTCTCTGTGTCTCTGTGTCTCTGTGTCTGTGTCTGTGTGTGTGTTCTCTCTCTCTCTCTCTCTCTCTCTCTCTCTCTCTCTCTCTCTCCTCTCTCTCTCTCTCTCTCCCTCTCTCTCTCTCTCTCTCTCTCTCTGCGTTCCTTTACCGGGTGAGGTGGTCTTCACATATTATGCTCGTCACTTTGCAGAAGGTCTGCCTGCTGGCCTCAGCTGGCACCTTCTGACTTCAGAGCAGCCCATTTCATTGTACAGGTTGCATGCTGGGTATGCTTGTGCTCGCGTATCCCACCGAACGCTGACCAACTACAAGATCTTAAAAATTTATCTTGATATTCGATCTTCTGTATGTGTGTAAATTAGCCGCCGCTGTAGTCTAGTGGTTAGGGCGTTGGACTCCTAATCTAAAGGTTGCGGGTTCGATCCCAGCTTTCGGCTATGGCGTTGTGCCCTTGGAAAAGGCACTTTACGGCTATTTTCTCACCCCACCCAGGTGTAAAAGGGGTACCAACCTTGTGTTGAGGGTTAACCCTGTGATAGACTGGCGTCCTATCCTGGGGGGAGTCTATGACTCTCAGTCGCTTAACGCCACAGAAACCGGGATAAGCACCGGCCTGATGAGCCTTAGGCTCGGACAGACTTTAACTTTTAACTATGTGTGTGAATATACCCATAGGGAATTAAGGTACTGGCAAGGTCTGTACTCACTCGAAGTTGACTTGAGAGATCGTAAAAAAAAAAAAAAATCCCCACCCTTAACTCACTAGATTCCTCTGAAGTCGGAGCATGGCTGCCTATAATTATGGCGAGGTACTTGAAAACAGTCACACACGCAAACTTCTCATTCAGTAGTGTGCAATTTCAATCTCACAGTGAACCCCTGATAGGAGGAGTGAGTCAGAGTGTTGCACATTCTGAGTGTTCAACTGGGTAACGCACAACAACAACTTGCCAGATGCCGATGCCGAGATTGGAACCCAGGACTTCATGGATGTACAAGGATTGAATCGAATGGTCTGAACCACTCGGCCATAGCGTCTCTCTCTCTTTCTTGTTATTGGTGCAATCTGATGAGGAAGGAAGGAAGGGGATGAGATTGTTTCCCTGATGAAGGAAGGCTTGATGTGGTCAGCCAGTTCATTTTATCATGCTAAAGATCAGTATCTGAGTGTGTCCGTAAACACTACCAGTACTGATGGGAAGGATTCTGTTGTTTTTTTCATAGTTAGTGTCTTCTGTCTGTCTGCCTTTTGTAGTCTGTCTGTCTGTCCCTCTGCCTGCCTTTGTGTTATTGTCTCTGTCTCTGACTCTCCCTCTTCCTCCCTCCTCTCTCTCTCTCTCCTCTCTCTGTCTTTCTATTTTCTGTCTCTCTCTCTTCTCTTCGTCTTCCTCGTCTCTCTCTCTGTCTCTTCTCTCTCTCTCCTCTCTCTCTCTCTCTCTCTCTCTCTCTCTCTCTCTCATCTCTCTCTCTCTCTTCACCTCCCTCTCTCTTTGTCTCTTCTATTTCCTCCTCATCTACACACACAACACACACACACCACACACACACACACACACACACACACACACACACAACACACACACACACACGCACACGCACACGGGGGACGGGATAGCTTAGTGGTCAGAACTTTGCGCTCGCAATTTCGACGACCCGGGTTCGATTCCCTCTCGAAAGGATTTTTTTCCTCTGGAGTTAATATCAGTGCTGACTCCACTCTCTCCAAAAGTCCTTCGGATGAGACTCCAAACCGACGCTCCGTGTGCGAACGCACGCAGAACATCTCGTGTACACGTTAAAACCTGTTCCGCTTTTCGTAAGAGTAGGCCATCGTGTGCCGGTGGGAACAGATGACACGATTTACAAAAACGGCATACACACGGGGACTGGATGTAAAAAAAAAGTACACAAACCAGACAACTACAGGGCATTACACTTTTCAATATATGCGGCAAGTTATACAGCTATATCATCAACAGGAGACTGTCTACAATGGGTAGAAACTAAAAATTTATTAGGGGAAATTCAAGCTGGTTTTAGAACAGACCATACTACAATCGACCATAATTTTTATTTTAACATTGTTCTGTATGATTCAGAAACATTTATTACAGAGGGAATAGTTATATATAGCTTTTATCGACTTTCGTAAGGCCTTCGATTTTATTTCACATAATAAACTCTGGCCCATACTGCACAAATCTGGAATAGAGGGAAGATACTAGTGACCATTATGAGTATGTATAAAACCGTGAAAGCTCAGCTCGGGTTAGATGTGGAGGTAGGATTTCTGATGCTTTTTTTCTGTCAGAAGGGTTTGAAGCAGGGTGAAATTACAAGTCCTCTACTTTTGTTCTGTATTCATGAATGAACTTGCTAGTTGCATTATAGAAAACGGCTTTGTTTTACCTTCATTCTTTTTATTGAGTCCTCTCTACACACACACACACACACACACACACACACACACACACACACACACACACACACACACACCACACACACACACACACACACACACTCGCACGCACGCACGCACGCATGCACACATACACACTCGCACGCACCACGCAGCATGCACACACAACCCACGCACACACACACACACACACACACCACACACACACACACACACACACACACACACACACACACACACACACACACACACCATCACACACACACCATCACACACACACCATCACACAATTTATGGCAGTACGAGAACTAATAAGACGAGGAGTGTCTTTCTATACTGGGTTTCTAACGGCCAGAGAAGGAAAGAGAAAAATGAAAAGAGGGATAGAAAAAGCAAATATCTAGCACATAATGTCCACAAATAATGTCCACTTATAATGCCTGTCTATAACCGTTCTCCTTACGGCCAGAGAGAGAGAGAGAGAGAGAGAGAGAGAGAGAGAGAGGAGAGAGAGAGAGAGAGAGAGAGAGAGAGAGAGAGAGAGAGAGAGAGAGAGAGAGAGAGATTGATTGATTGATTGATGATTAATTTATTTATTCTTTTATATCGAGAATAATGGAATAAGCACTCTTGTGCTTTTTTACATCCAGTCCCCGTGTGTATGCAGTTTTGTAAATGACATCTGTTCCCACCGGCACACGATGGCCTACTCTTACGAAAAGCGGAGCAGGATTTAACGTGTGCACAAGATGTTCTGCGTGTGTTGTCCTAAGATAACAAATAACACAACCAATGTAACATAATAACAATGAAATTAACCACAGGAAACACCCAACAACAATCAAAGGTAGATCCCAACTTGACCACTTTGAAGACAAACAGAGAAATCGCGAAGAAGCAAAAGTCCTTGGAAATGAGCTCTTGAGAATGTGTGATTACTTTGCAAACACTCCCGCTTTTCAGAACAGCATGCATGACGAGCGTTGTCTCCCTCATGTCTGAATGTCATGTCATGTCATGTCATAGAATGCCTGAGTTCTCATTGGTCATGGTTCCACCACACTTGAGTAGAGAGTTCGTGACTTGTCCACATTAGTGCTAGTACCAGCCATTTGGTTCCACTGCTCTCTGTCTTTGTCTTTGCGTCTTCTGTGTGTCTTGTCTGTCTGTTGTCGTCTGTCTGCTGTCTGTCTGTCTGGTGTCTGTCTGTCTATCTCTGCTCTCTCTTCTCTCTGTCTCTGTCTCTCTTCTCTTCTCTCTCTGTGTCCCTGATAAGGGCAGGGACAGGATGTAAAAAAGCACACGAGTGCTTTTTTTTTTCCTCGAAATAAAAGATTTACCTTGCCCTTCTGCTTTCTCTCTCTCTCTCTCTCTCTCTCTCTCTCTCTCTCTCTCTCTCTCTCTCTCTCTCTCTCTCTCTCTTCTCTCTCTCTCTCTCTCTCTCTCTCTCTCTCGTCCCCTTCTCTCTCTCTCTCTCTCTCTCTCTTCTCTCTCTCTCTCTCTCCTCTCTCTCTCTCTCTCTCTCTCTCTCTCTCTCTCTCTCTCTCTCCTTCTTCTCTCCTCAGAGGATGTTTTTTGTTTCTTGTAGCCCCCACACCCTTCCCCATTCTGTACTTACCCTCAGCCCTACCCCTTGTCAAGCTTTCGCACTCAGGCCATCATTTTTCAACCTCCATTTTTTTTTTCCTCAAAATTTTTGTTTAGTTCTCTATGTTTTCTGTATCCTGATTCTCATATGAGAAGAACAGGTTAGTCCACCAATCAGTTAATGAAGACCTTCTTTCATCAACTCCGTCACCTCGTGAACTATGTCTTAATTGAGCAGTTAATCGCATCTTAATTGCGTTGGGTAATTGCTCGTGGTGCCGTTCTTTCCTAGAAATGGTTGCTTATCTCAACAAAGGCTCATGCTGATGAATTTCACGTCGTCTGTACGTGTTGAGTTGGTTAGTGCCCGTCCCGATTCATTTCAGGGTCGTTCATTTGCTGGATTTGTTTGCTGATCGGTAAGGTAACGGGATAGCTCAGTGGTCAGAGCAATCTCTTACCCCAAGCTAAGTTACGCAGCATCGAGCGTGGTTACCAATTGAATGGGTGACCGTTTGTGCGCCTTGGCTTCATACAGTCCCCCAATCCACCTAGCTGTAAAATGGGTATCTGCCCTCTTTAGGTCAGGGAAAGTAAAGCAAGCGAGGGAGAGGAAGATGGGTCCGCCCTCAATAATTATGCTGGCCCCCTAGAGAAGCTGATGTCTCTGATGCCTCGCTCCCCTATGACCACATTGGTTATGGGACACCTTTACCTTTTTACCTTTTACCTGCTGATCAGTAAGCTGAATGATAAGGTCACGGTTGGCTGGTTACTTGGTTGGTGAGCTGAATGTTGATTTTTTTTAATAAAAAGGACGGACAGACAGACAGACAGAGAAGACAGAGACAGAGCAAAACAAAGAAATCTGAAGGGTGTGTTAACTACCAATGGACATAGGTCTAAATTATGGAGAGAGAGAATATAAGAAAAGGCAATAAGATGATATAAAATGACAAGGAAAAAAATTAATACCAAAAAATCGTTCTTTAAAGAGAGCATTTTCTTCTTCCAAAGAAGCATTTTCATTAGTTTGGGATTTGTTTGTTGGTGGGTTGGATGGGGTGGGGTGGGTTGATTGGTTGCTGGCTGTTTGGTGGTTTGTTGGTTGATCGGTTGACTTGGCTTTTTGGTGGTTGATTGGTTGGTTGGTAGGCTGACTGGAAGTTTGATTGGTTGGTTTGGCTGGTTTGTTGATTGGTTTGGCTAGCTGGTTGGTTGGTTGGTAGGCTGACTAGCTGTTTGGTTGGTTGGCTGGCTAGTTGGTTTGGTTGGCTGATTGGCTGATTTATTGGTTGTTCGGCAGGCTGGTGTGTTGGTTGAGTTTTTGAAGTTGCTCGCTGACTCACTCAGAAAACTACAATACACGGTACTCTCGCTCGCTCGCTCACACAACACAACACAACACAAAATCATGATGCTCATTTATGCATACACACGGTTTCAGGGATGCCTGAGGACGCAGCAGCTGCTGCAGATGGTGGCGATGATGGTGATGGTGATGGTGGTGAGTGTGGGGGTGGTGAGCGGGTACCCGGGTGGTCCACCCCTGGCGTCGTGTGGTCACATGTACCCCACTGGCCACAAGGAGGACGCCAAGTCGATCCCCCCTCCCTACGTCCTCTCAGCAACCCCTACCACGATCGCTGCTGGGGGCACTGTCACCCGTGAGTTTTGAGATGAGATTGCAGTCCTGGCCTTTTTTTTTTTTTTTTTTTAATGAACAGAAGATTCGATAAAAGAGAAGACTGAAAAGAAACAAGCAAACCAACAAGCACAAAGTCTTACTATTTAAAAAAAAAAAATTGGTGACGGTTGTTGTTGTTGTTGTTGTTGCTATTTTTTCTTCTTCTGCTGCTGTTGCTTCTTTTTTTTTCTTTATTTCTTCTTCTCCTTTTCCTTTTCCTTCTTCTTCTTCTTCTTCTTCTTCTTCTTCTTCTTCTTCTTCTTCTTCTTCTTTCTTCTCCTCCTCCTCCTCCTCCTCCTCCTCTTTCTTCTTCTTCTTCTTCTTCTTCTTCTAAGCAACCTTGCAGAGCCACACTTTTCAACAGTCCTTCATTTATGTTCGATGTATACCAAAACCTGACCCTCTGTGAGTAGCTTTTTATCGTCTCTCTCTTCTGCTCTGTTGCATGTCCACCGTTTTTTTTTTTTTTTTTTTTTTTTTTGTTTGTTTGTTCTAGCAAAGGCCCAAGCAACGAGAACATTCTTCTCTCTCTCTCTCTCATCTCTCTCTCCTCTCTCTCCTCTCTCTCTCTCTCTCTCTCTCTCCTCTCTCTCTCTCTCTCTCTCTCTCTGTATGTGTGTGTTTGTGCGTGTGTATGTGTGTGTGCCTCTGTGTGTGTGTGTGTGTGCCTCTGTGTGTGTGTGTGTGTGTGCCTTGTGTGTGTGTGTGTGTGTGTGTGTGGCGCGCGCGCGCGCGCTAAGTCACCATGGCTAACTTTAAATGACCCCATTTGCACCTTGCTTTGTGATCCCATTCCAGGACCATACACGTACCCCCACTTACGTGCACAGATGATTCTTTTAATACTCCATGTTTTTTTCCCTCTCTTTTCTATTTTGATATAAAACTATAATTTTCTTTTTA
>CM060323.1:38996176-38998676 GCA_030674155.1 Stramonita haemastoma
TGTCTTTTTATCTTGATGTTATCCCTGAAAGGGGCGGGGACTGGATGTAAAAAAGCACATGAGTGCTTATCTATTATCCTCGAATAAAAGAATTTTGCCTTGCCTTGCCTTCTTCGTCGTCGTCGTACCCTGTCCCCCGCCCCCCCCCCCCCCCCCTTTTTTTTTTTCACGCCATGTCAGTTTGCATAAACAGGTTCCCTTTCTGCTGGGGGGGAGGGGAAGGGGGGGGGGGGGGGGGGGGATAAAGGGGGAGAGGGTGTGTTATAGTCTTACAGTCGTCCAGCTGACCCCAGGAGACGAGTTTATGTTGGAGGTGACACCTCGTTAGACAAATTGGAGGGGGGGGGAGAGAGAGAGGAGAGAGAGAGAGAGAGAGAGAGAGAGAGAGAGAAGAGAGAGAGAGAGGAATACGACATTTTATTTACAGAGGGTCATAGAGTAAATACAACGACTTCTTTTCATCCAGCCCTCAAAAAGGGAATAAATATAAACACAAAGCAATGTGTTTGAAAAGAAAACCAAAATATGGAAAGAAAAACAATAAAGGAAACGACAAGAAGAAAAAATGGACTCAAAACACAAATAAATAAATCAAGAACAAGTGAGAGCAATGACGATGATGACAAGACGAGAGAGAGGAGAGAGAGAGAGAGAGAGGAGAGAGAGGAGAGAAGAGAGAGAGAGAGAGAGAGAGAGAGGAGAGAGAGAGAGAGAGAGAGAGATTGTCGCGAAGATACGTTTCGAATGTCCAGCAACCTTTTATCAGTCGAAGTCACAAAGAAAGAACGGTGTTTTGGAAGACGGTAGTTCTTAACGGGTAAGGTCGTATTCTTTTGTCAAAATCTTATGAAATTTGTCCCAGGAGAAATATTGTGAAGAGATCACAGAAATAGATTTTAGATTTTGTGAATCGATTTTTGTGTGTGTGCTCTGTTCCAATAGTGAGATTTTTCGTATGCGGCTGTTTTTTAACCCACATTAAGGCAGCCGTGTTCCGATTTCGGGGATTGTTTCGATTCTGAGTCATCCCTACACATGTTTTGGTTTTTTTTTTTTTTTTTTCGTTTTTTCGTTTGAATTCATTGTAAGGTAAAGGTAAAGGTGTTCCATAACCTATGTGGTAGTAGGGGAGGAGCGAGACGTCAGAGACCTCAGCTTCTCTAGGGGCCAGCATGTTGAGGGCGGCGCCCATCTCCTCTCCCTAATGACAATTAGGCTATGCTCTTAGCTAAGTAGAAACGCTATACTAGTTGTGATGTCAACAACTAGCACAGGTATACTTATATTTTTACACGTTTTCTTTTTTTCTTTCTTCCAGAGCTACTGTTGTGAAGAACAAACTGAACTTTTGGACCAACGTGTTTTCTCCGTACCTGACCTACGCAAACGACACCAGCACTGCACCCGCGAAGTACTGCCCAGTCCGCTCCAAGCTGGATGACGATCCGTCATCAGTTTCTGCACTGACTGCGTCATTGTCATTTGTTGTTTTCGTCACTTCTTTTGCGTTCTTAATCAAATTGTAAAAAAAAATTTTTTTTAAATGTCCTCGTTCTTTCGGGGAGGGTTTGCACTCTTTCAGCTTTGTAATTTTGTTTTTCGTGGTTTTTTTTTTTTTTAAGTTGTGTGTATCTATATGTGTGAAACAGCTTTGATTGTATGTCTGCTTTTTTTTTTTTTTTTTTAAACGATGTTGAAGAAACGGTTCAGCTGGAGTGCTGAAATGGAAGAGAAGATGGTAAAAGAGAGACAGAGGGGGTCGAGAAAGGGGGGAGAAACGTTCAATTGTTTTTCCTTTCATGACGGGATATATATATATATATATATATATATATATATATATATATATATATATATATATATATATATATATCCCTGACCAGCGACTGCGGAGCCTCTAGCAAACAGTGCATGTGCCCACCAACAAGTGTAGTGCACTGAATGAATATCCACACATAACCAGTTATATATATTTTTTATTTTTATGTATAAATATTATATAATGGATGATTTTTTAAAAGCATGATTTCTTTTTTTTAAAAGGCAGTTCTATCACATTCTCTTGCATCATGACGACATAATTATGCCGGTTAACAGTGGTTAGGAAATAGTTTCTGGTAATATAAGAAAAAAGATTTTTTAAGCAAAGAACGAAACGACTAAACAGCAAAGCAAATAATACTGTATAATATTTACACAACGTTTTTAGTGGAAGAAAGCGAGAGAGTCGGCAGTACAAGATAGGCCTACATTTGTGACAGACTTTGGAAAAGGAAAAAAAGAAAGGAAAAAAACCAACAGATTATTAAAATAAGCTAAGTAAAAGTGAAACAGGGAATGCGACACCAATCTCCAATAAGTACAAAGTTTAAGAAAATAGATGGACAACATTTTTGTGGGGGTAAGAAAGGGAGGGGGGGTGGGGTAACCAGGAAGAAGGAATCGTTTTGTTGGTTTTTTGTGTGTGCTTTTTGCCGTTTTTTTATGTTACTATGTTTGG
>CM060323.1:39001176-39051176 GCA_030674155.1 Stramonita haemastoma
CCCTTCCTTCCTTGAGAGATTTCAATTCCTTGAGGCACAACACTGAACTTTTTCAGGTAACATGTTGTGAGCAAGTTGAACCTGGCGGAGCCCATCCCTCTCCAGTTTACAGGATGCATGCTGGGCATGTTTTTTGTCATTCACACTACGGGTCATAGCTGGCCTACTCTTTGGGGGGAAAAAAGACGGGGTTTTGATGTGTGTGTGTGTGTGTGTGTGTGTGTGTGTGTGTGTGTGTGTGTGTGTGTGTGTGTGTGTGTGTGTGTGTGTGTGTGTGTGCGTGTGGTGCGTGTGGTGTGTGTATGTGTGTGTGATGTGTGTGTGTGTGTGTGTGTGTGTGGTGTGTGTGTGTGTGTGTGTGTGTGTGTGTGTGTGTGTGTGTGTGTGTGTGTGTGTGTGGTGCGTGTGGTGCGTGGTGTGTGTGTGTGTGTTGTGTGTGTGTGTGTGTGTGTGTGTGTGATGTGGTGTGTGTGTGTGTGTGTGTGTGTGTGTGTGTGTGTGTGTGTGTGTGTGTGTGTGTGTGTGTGTGTGTGTGTGTTGTGTCCACCTACAGCTGATGTTCACGTATGTGTTCAAGAAGGAAGGTGGGAGGACGGTTTAAGATATTCCCTCTCTACACCCTCACCTTCCCCCTCCCCCCTCAACTGACAGACAGTGCCAGTTCAATGAAAAGAAATAGAAACAGGAGGATTGGATAGGTACTGGACATAAGTGTCGTGCACAAGAAAATAGTATTATCTACGTTACCCTATCTCCCTCCACCCAATACCCTTCAATCCTCAAGTACTAGGAGTTTCTTTCATAGTCCACACAGCTTCACGTTTTTAAGAGGATCACGGGCCTGCTTCTTCACTGGAGACAATATATTTATGTATTTATTCATTTATTCATTTATTTGTTTATTCTTTTATATCGAGGGTAATGGAATAAGCACTCATGTGCTTTTTTTTTTTTTTTTACATCCTGTACCCGTGTGTGTGTGTGAAGTTTTGTAAATCTTGTCATTTGTTCCCACGGGCACACAATGGCCTACTCTTACGAAAAGCGGAAAAGGATTTAACGTGTGCGCAAGATGTTCTGCGTGCGTTCGCACACGGGGCCTTGGTTTATAGTCTCATTCGAAGGACTTTTGGGGAGAGTGGAGTTAGCACTTATGTTAACTCCAGGGGGAAACCTATCTATCTATCTATCTATCTATCTATCTATCTATCTATCTATCTATCTATCTATCTATCTATCTATCTATCTATCTATCTATCTATCTATCTACTATCTATCTATCTATCTATCTCTCTCATCCCGTAGTCTGGCGATTAGTGGGGGCACCCCTAAAGACCTGATGACAACCAGCTCCCTCCATTCCTCTCTCTGTTCTGCCTTTCTCAGGATTTTGCTGAGTTCTAGGCCTGTCCATTCGCTGATGTTGTCCTCCCATCCCTTCTTTGGTCTGCCTCTTGTTCCTCCTCCTTGGACAGTGCCTTGCAGTGTTGTTTTTGCAATTCCTAGAGACAATACACAGGGAAAATGTATGATCTAGATCTATGGGCGGGGATAATAATATAGTTAAACCTAAGTGGTTAAGACCTTTTGCCTTGTAATAAATTTTATTGTATGATTTTATATCACTACTAGGTTGGGTTCTTATTATAAGTTTACTGCCTTAAAGTGAAAGCACATATAGGGATGTGAACAGACTAACAGACAACTCGATAGGATATAATATAGTTTTATTCAGAGACTCGTGTACATAGATGTATACATGAACAAGGCCTATCTGAAAGTGTGGGAAAGTCAGTCTCCCTTCCAGACATTGGTCGGACAGTTCCCACGCTTGCAGGCGAATGGTGCCAGAATGAATGAGGCCAAGGTCATAGGCTGCATGCGTTAGTTTTAGGCGAGTGCAGGGATGGACAGTAAGGGAGGGGGTAGATCAAGATGGGGATCCTTGTTGGCTTAGGGGTACTGTCCTTCAGTCTTTATTATGCTAGTATTAATAATACTTCATGCCTTGCATCCCGTGGGTCTATGAAGTCGCAGGTTCCAATCTCGGTGACGGTGGATCTCCCGGACCAACCTGAAAGTGCAGACCCTGCCAGTGTCTTCATTCTCGTCGTGTAAATTACGTGTGTAGAATATTAAACACGCACGTTAAAGATCCCATAACTCAGGGCAGAGTTCGGTGGGTTTACAAAAAAAGAACATACCCAAATAGGCCTACAGGCAATGGAGATGAGATGCTTTCGCAAACTCCTTGGCGTTTCATACAGAGATCAAATCACTAATGAAATAGTGAAAACCAGAATAAAGAATGCCATCGGACCATATGAAGAGCTCTTAACTTTAGTGAAAAAACGAAAGCTACCGTGGTACGGGTACGTCACACGATCATCTGGACAGGCCAAGATAGTCTTACAGGGAACAGTAAGGGGAAGGGAGACGAAGAGGCAGACATAACAGAGGAAACGATGGGAAGACAACATCAGAGAGCGGACGGGCTTTGGATGGAACGACCTGCTACAGAAGGTGAAGGACCGTGGGGAGTGGAGGAGGCTGGTTGCAAAATCTTCAGTAGTGCCCCCACGGTCCGCGGGACTATGGGACAGGTAAAGGGGGAGGTGAACATACCCAGAGAGATGTACATAGAGAGGGATGGGCACCGCCAGGTTCAACTTGCCCAAGATACACTGCCTCAAAATTCCGTGCAGTTCCCCCATGACTCCTCAGGGAGCTAAAGGGAAACAGAAAGACCCACTGGTGTTGTTTGTTGCTCTTTTTTAAAAAAATGTTTATCTTACAACAAGAAAACATAACATCAAGTAGCATACATTGTATAAACTCTCTCTGCCTCTTCTCTTTTCTGCCTGTACCCCAATCTCTGCACCTCTATCTTCCTTAGATAGATAGATAGATAGATAGATAGATAGATAGATAGATAGATAGATAGATAGATAGATAGATAGATAGATAGATAGATAGATAGATAGATAGATAGATAGATAGATAGATAGATAGATAGTGTGCGTGAGTGCGATAGATAGATAGATAGATAGATAGATATAGATAGATAGATAGATAGATAGATAGATAGATAGATAGATAGATAGATAGATAGATAGATAGATAGTGTGCGTCGTGAGTGATTGTGGATGTTTGCATTCACACACACACTCGCACCTGTGCCCATGCATGCGCGAGAGTGTATATAAATCGGAGACAGAGATAGGCTTATGCTGTAAACCTCACCCCCCCCCCTACCCTCTACCCCCACCCCCACCCCCACCCCCCCCCCCCATCCTATTTATTTTTTTTATTCATTCTCTTATATCGGAATAATGAAATAATTACTCATGTGCTTTTTTTTTTTTACACCCAGTCCCCGTGTGTATTGTATGCAGTTTTCTAAATCTTGTCATGTTCCCACCAGCACACAATGGCCTACTCTTACGAAAAGCGGAACAGGATTTAACGTATGTGCAAGATGTTCTGCGTGCGTTGGCACACGGGGCCTCGGTTTATAGTCTCATCCGAAAGACTTTTGTGGAGAGTGGATTCAACATTGATGTTAACTCCAGGGGGGAAAAAAATCACCTCGAACGGGAATGGAACCCTGGTGTCAAATTGCGAGCGCAATGTTCTGACCACTAGCTATCCCGTCCCCAAGAGAGAGAGAGAGAGAGAGAGAGGTCACCGTCCAGCACAAACGTTCCCTGCCGCACGTGGAAAATAACACTGCTCAATTCACTCACAGAGGGGTGAGCACTAGGCCTACTGTAGGCCCTACTGTTTGATAGACGCTACCTCCATTCCATATTGTATGTGACCGTGGCCGACACAACCTCTTGTGCAAGAAGACAATCCACCAGACTATGCCATGTCGCCACATTTCGGGCAGTTTTGACCTGAAACTACAGGTAGGCCTAACTGTTGTTCTCTTTTTGTGTCGAGTCAAAGTCAAGTCAAAAACGCTTTAACCATCCCTGAGGGCAATTACATTGCCCTTCAAGGTGTGTATTTATACTGATTTGTTCGCTATTTCTGATTCTGTGACAAAGTTGAAAATGAAAAAAATATGGAAAAGAAAGAAAGTGTATAATCAGACTTTTGTTTTATCCGAGCTTTAAAAAAAAATTGCGTAGATTATCATCGTTATGGGGCAAGATTTTTCTGTACCATCCTGTGCTTTGGACTTCTTTTTTATGCCTTTTGGGGTGCATTTATGGGGCCATGCATGCCCAAGCTGAACTTGGAGGAAACGTGTTTTGGTTTTTTTTTCCCCATAGCGTAGCCGAAGTGCTACCGACCATAGACTCTGCTACAGTAATTAAAGCCTGCATTTTTGGGGGGGTGGTAGTTGATGTGCGGAAATATTATGCAGGCTGCAAAATTAAACAGGAGATTTGGAGGGATACCCTAGTGGTCAGAGGGTTGGGCTTGTGATCTGACAGTCCAGGTTCGAGTGTTCAGCGCCCCCCCCCCCCCCCCCTTTGTAAAGATCAGTGCCGACTACAATATCCCGAAAGTCCGGATGAGAGTATAAACTGAGGTCCCAGTAACTTTGTAATATGTGTGGGGAAATGTATTTTATTTTCTTTTTCTTTTCAGATATACTAGTTATATTGCCATTTGTAATTTTTGCTAAGACATGTAACATGATGGTTATGTTTTTGTTTGGTTTGTTTTTTTTTTTGTTGCTTTTTTGTTTTCAAACCTGGGTCCCAATACGAACACAAGCAGAACAAAAGTGCTTTGGATGAGACTATAAACCGAGGTCCCGTGAGCAAACGCACGCAGAACATCTTGCATACACGTTAAAATCCGTTCCGCTTTTCGAAAGAGTAGGCCTTTATGCGCCGGTGGGAACGAAAGACAAAATTTACAAAACTGCACACGTGCGGGGACTGGATGTAAAAAAAATGTGCTTATTCCATTGTCCTCAAAATAAAAGATTAAAATAGAATAAAGTTAACAGAAGAAAAAAATCTTGCTCACATCTTAAAACCATTCTCTCTTGTGACTTACGCTACAGCCAAGTGGTTAAGACCGTTTTGACTTTAATTCCGTGAGTCGATTAGGTCTTGTGTTCGAATCTCGGCTGCAGCGTCTGGTTAATTCAAGGGTGGGGAATTTACAATCTCTCAATTCAACTTCCAAGTGCAGACCCGCCACTGCCATAAATTTCCGTCGTGTACATAAAAGATTATGCACATGCAGAAAATCATAATTAGCCTACATGCAAATTAGACTCGTTCGCTTTTCGGCAAATTTCTGCCTTTTGACAGGCTTCGGAAAAGCTTTGGGTATTAATAGCGTATACATGTATATGTGTACTGTCCTAGGTGTGTTGCTCGATTTTCGGGAAGCTGTTTATTGGATTATTCTTACATGGGTCGAGTTACGACCACAGACTCTGCGCGCGCTTCTTGAAATTGTACCGTTTAAAGACTGACGTCAGCCATTTGTTTTGTTTATCACTGACTGCCTTATGAAAATGCTCTTGTGGCCAATATTTTTTTTCAAGATGTAAACGAAAAAGTTTTCAGCAGATGCACCATAGGATAACGCACTACCGTGTTCAACAGATACGCGAAGGTCGGAATAGTTTGTAAGAAGTAGTCGAGCAGGCGTGAGTGATTTTCGGTAGGCGAAACCAAAACTAAAACTAAAAAATGGCTTGCTGGTTAGATTGTGCTGTTATTGAGTCTTAGTGACTTAGGCTACACAATATGACCCGAAACATGGCGCGCGCGCGCGTGTTGATTGTGTGCGTGTGTGTGTAATGTGTGTAGTGTCGCCTGTCTGTTTGTGTCTCATTGTATGTAAGATTCTTGGTTCACACCACTGCCACTCATTCATGTCAGACCCTGATCCCACCCACCACGCTCTCATCCCCACTCCTCCCCCCACCTCCCTTTCTCTCTCACCTCTCTCTCCCCCGCCCTCACCCCTCCCCCCCCCTCCTCTCTCTTCCCCCCCTCCTCTCTTCCCCCCCTCCTCTCTCTCCCATGCACAAAATTTATATGTTACTGATACAAAAGCAGTGAGAGGGATTAAGGCAAAGAACAAGTTGGAGCCACCACTGAGACACTCATGCAAGAGGATTTTTTCCTGGAGTTTAAAATACTGCCAACTCCACTTTACCAAAAGAGACCTTTGGATGGTCCTTTGAGGTTCTGTGCGAACACACGCAGAACATCTTATACATGCATAAAACCTGCTCCGCCTTTTGGAAGAGTAGCCATTTGTGCCAGTAGAATGGATGACAAAATTGATTAAATCACATGCACACAGGGATTGGTAGTAAAAATAAAAGTACACGAATGCTTATTCCATTATCAAAATATTCACATTTTCAGAAAAAGTAATTTAAGTACAATAATCCCACAACGCACACATGCACCTTTAATTTTACAGTGCCATGTATTAATCACATTATTTAATGTTTGTCTTTGTTATCAGGTTTTTCACAGCAACCTTTGGCTTCCTCTCTACTAGTGCCATGATCCCACGAAGACATTTTCACTTAATTAGTCCCAGTGTTGATGAAGGGTAGGAATGGGGAGAAAAAGGTTTTGTTTTCTGGGATCTGGGCTTAAAATTTCCATCGTAATCTTCAGGGTGGGGATATCGTAGTGTCCCTGTATTTTTCCTTTCGGCAAGAAATTCACAGCCAAAATTCCAACACAACTCTGTCAGGGGCCGGTGCTAAAATTAGCATGCCCCTTCCTTTGACCCTCGCATACCGCCGTTTTCTTCACCTTCCATTTTTTTTTTTTTTTTTTTTTTTTTCTAAAATGTGTACCGAATAGCACCAGCTGGTTCCAGCTGAGCTGGGATGGTTGGAATGGATAGCAGCTGAAAGTGGGGTTAACTGACAGCTGCGACTCTCACATTCTCCCAGATCCCTTACGACTGACCGAGCATCGTAAAACGTGTGATACATTTGCGAGTCACGTAACCCGTGACAGCCGCCGAAACGCTTTAAGGAAACTGAACATAGAGCCGTCAGCGTTTGCAGTAATCCATCGTTCACGACATCGGAATTCATACTGAGGTAAATACTATACAAGGCCACCTGCTCAACACTACTCCTCTCCACAACTGGTTTACAGCATGACCAAACACTCGGCTGTGAAACAGTATTTACATTGCCCACCAAAGGAAGGGGCACAGGTTCCCTCCGCCCCCCCCCCTTTGCGCATTTTGCGCTTGAACTACATTTTTCACAACTTTCGGATGCCTTGAAGAGATCACTGGGGCCAAGGTCTGATTGCAGTACTCCTTGCTGTAAATAGAAATAAAAGAGAATAAAAATTAATAGATAAAATAAAATAAAATCTGATAAACTAAACTGAATAAAATGAAATAAAATCTTAAAAAGTAAACTGAATAAAATGAAATAAAATCTGAAAAACTAAACTGAATAAAATAAAACAAAATCTGAAAAACTAAACTGAATGAAATAAAATAAAATCTGAAAAACTAAAATGAATAAAGTGAAATAAATTCTGAAAAACTAAACTGAATAAAAAAAATAATAATAAAATAAAAAACTAAAATGAAATAGGATTTTCAAACATAAAACAAAATGAAATAAACTAAGGGAAATGAAATAAAGATGAAATAGAATAAAGATTAAAATAAAATAAAATAAACCACAAAAAATAAAGATAAAATGGGGAATAAATCAAGGAGAGCAATCTTGGCGACAGTGATCTTGGTGTCTGAAAACACAAGCACCTCCCTCACCTTCACCCTCACCTATCCTGTCATCTAGTAGACCGTTAGGGCATCAGTTAAGATTTTTTTCCCACCAGCTTCCTTCCCTCCTTAGGGTTTTTAACTTTCTGTCGCAAGTCATTCCACTCGAGGCCTGTCCACTCTCTCGTGTGGTCTTCTGATCGTTTCCGCTGTCTGCTTGCTTCATCTCCCTCTAGGTACTGTTCCATGTAGCATAGTCGTGGCCAGTTCAGATGTTTGTGTGTCGTGCCCGTATACCACTTTGTTTTCAATTTTTCACTGAAGAAAATTTTTCCCGAGGGATTGTGATCACCCTCCCTCGCATTTCAAAGCTTGCCCTTATTTTCCTTCCCACCCTTTATTCCACACGGGTCCATACTTGGTGAGTCATTGTGTGGATCAATCTGGAGGTGAACTCTGAGTGAGTGGGACAGTCACCGGCCAGAGTGGGGGCTATCATCTCATCGACTCCACCAAGACCTTTTTATGTGTAAGTACATCAAGAACTGTGTACAATTAAACCACTAGTTTATTCTAATACATGATTTAAGGTGTCGGTTTTTGGATCAGAAGTCTTGCTTAGCCAACAAAA
This sequence comes from Stramonita haemastoma, assembly GCA_030674155.1. Classification (NCBI taxonomy): domain Eukaryota; kingdom Metazoa; phylum Mollusca; class Gastropoda; order Neogastropoda; family Muricidae; genus Stramonita; species Stramonita haemastoma. The sequence goes on from CM060323.1 coordinate 39,009,506, forward strand.
AGTCATTCTTTCAAAACATCATTTAAGTTTTTAATTGTAAAAAGCATGTTGTTTGCTTGCTGCAGTCATGACATGGCGGTATCTATATCTGGAAAGAAAAGTATCATCTTTGAACTATCAAGAAAAAAAATGTTTACGGAAAAAGTCTACTAAATTACAATAATTTAATAGTTCATTGAGTTTGTTTAATGCCATAAACGATCGTATTTAATTTGGCTTAATTTAAATGAGAGAGACTTCGTGAAGCTTTCATTCAATCTGTCGAAAGTGATGAAATGAAGTCATTGTAACATTTAAGCTGATGTTATGGTTTCCATTTGACTGATGACTCGACTGCTTTCAGGGGTGGTGAGGCTGGAATCCAGTGCCAGTGACCCGACATGTGAGGTGGCAGCCACCATGGTCTGTGTTTTCTGAAAAGGAGGCAACTTGACTTGACACCTATGAATTCCATGGGGAACAAAGGGCCACAACACCCCTCCAACGACTCGGTTCTGGAAGATCTTCTTCAGCTCAGCCCACGTTATTTCAGCTGACTTCAGTCTCTGCTTCGATGCTTCTGCGCCAGGTCTGTTTTGGTCGACCCTCTTTCTGCTTCCTTTGTGGAAAAAGGAGGTAAGCTATTGCGTTTTTGCTTCTTCTTTTTTCTTTCCTTTTTATGACCTAGAATTATCTCTTTTTTTTTCGTTCCTCTGCTAGAAATGTTGGTGTAATTTAAGCAACACTCAATATTGCATCTGAAAAGTTGATGGTTTTGCGGTCCAAGCAGTACTGTTTAGCCCATAGGAGCAGGCTAGAGTTAAAAATAATAGCAGTAAAATCAAAGGAAAAACCTATGGGATTCAAATTAATGATCTGCCTATGAGAAGTCCACTACACTATGGCAGATGGTTGATTTTTTTCTTTTTATTTGTGAAGTGATCTTTATAAAAAGTATATTGCTTTTTTTTTTTTTTTTTTTTTTTTTTGGTCTCTTTTTAGGTTTTTTTTTTACATTTCTCCGCTACAGCTTAAAGGTTTACCACTGAGATTTTTGTGTTATGACCATCCCCCCCCCCCCCCCCCCAGGTATTAAGGTAGCTGCATTCCGACTTCAAGGATTTCTTCCTATTTTAAAGTTTGTAATTTGTATCTATCCAACCAGGTACCATACAAGCCAGAACAGCTCCAATCAAGTTGACCATCTGTCACTGAATGGAGGAAAGTGTCGCAACTGTCAACAAAATCCATAGACTGCCTGCATGAACAGGAAAACCAGTGCAGGTAATGAACTACAAATCCTTTTCTTGTCGAGTGATTTCCATTGATTTTAATGAAAAGAAATTTCAGCTTCATTTTTTCAACAATTCTTTTTTTTTTTTTGTGAAAAACTTCATTTTTTTAATTTCCTCAGCTAGAGCCCCAAAGTTCACCAGTGGTTTAGATTTTTGCGTGTGCTGCCTTTTTTTTTCTACCGCCATTTAGGAAGCCGCATTCCAACTTCAGGGATGGTGTCTAAACACAGCACCTGTGTGCATGCTTTTTTGAAAAATTTGGTCATCTGTTCCTACCGGCATGAAATTGCCTGCTCTTGAACAGGTTTTTAACATATGTGCAAGATGTTCTGCATGTGATCACACATGGGGCTTTGGCCTATAGTCTCATGCAAAGGACTTTTGGGGGAGTGGAGTTAGTACTAATGTTAACTCCAGAGTAAAAAAAATAAATAAAATAAAAATAAAATAAAATAAAATAAACCTCCAGTCAAATTCCTGGCTCATCACATCACAAGCACAATGTTCTATCAACTAGTCTGCCCCACCCTTTAATGTATTATCAGTTGACATGTTATTAATCTTTACACAGTCACTAATGACTTTGTAACTGCTTTCAGGAGCTATTGGACAGAAAATCAAGTGCTAAAGAAGAGATACACCAGCCGTCACCTCACCATCTTCCTTATCAGCACGTGGTCGGGAGAGCTTCTATGAGGAAAACAAGTGCAGGTAATGAACTACAAATCCTTCATCACAAGAGGGATTTCCATTGATTTTAATGAAAAGAAATTTCAACTTCATTATTTTTTGTTCCTTGGCTAGAACTCTGAAATTTACCAAGGGTTGAGATTTTTGCGTATGCGCCCGTTTTATTTCCCCATCATTTGGGTAGCTGCATTCCAACTTAAGGGATAGTGTCTAAACGCAGCACCTGTGTGCATGCGTTTTTGAAAAATTTGGTCATCTGTTCCTATTGGCATGAAATTGCCTGCTCTTGAACACGTTTTTAACATATGCACAAGATTTTATTATCACACTTGGGGCTTTGGCCTATACAGTACATCTCATCCAATAGACTTTTGGGGGAGTGGAGTCAGTACTAATGTTAACTCCAAAGTAAAAAAAAAAAAAAAAATTAAAATTAAAATTAAAAAAAAAAAAAATCCAGTCAAATTCCCAGCCCATCACATCACAAGCACAGTGTTCTAACAACTAGCCTGTCGTAGACCCCCCCTCCCCCCCCCCCCCCCCCCCCCCCCCCAATGTATTATGTAAGTTGACAGAGCTATTAGCCGCCGCTATAGTCTAGTGGTTAGGGCGTTGGACTCGTAATATAAAGGTTGCGGGTTCGATCCCAGCTTTTGGCTATGGCGTTGTGCCCTTGGAAAAGGCACTTTACGGCTATTTTCTTACCCCACCCAGGTGTAAAAGGGGTACCAACCTTGTGTTGGGGGTTAACCCTGCGATAGACTGGTGTCCTATCCAGGGGGGGGGGGTCAATGACTCTCAGTCGCTTAACGCCACAGAAACCGGGATAAGCACCGGCCTGATGAGCCTTAGGCTCGGGACAGACTTTAACTTTTTTTTTTTGACAGAGCTATTAAACTTTCCAGTCACTGATGACTTTGTAACTGCTTTCAGGAGCTATTGGACAGAAAATCAAGTGCAGAAGAAGAGATATACCAGCCATCACCTCATCTTAACAGCAGGTGATTGGGAGAGCTTCTATGAGGAAAACGAGTGCAGGTAATGAACTACAAGAGGGATTTCCATTGATTTTGATGAAAAGAAATTTCAACTTCATTTTTTTCATTCCTTGGCTAGAACTCTTACCAATGGTTGAGATATTTGTGTATACGACCATTTTATTTCCCCACCATTTAAGTAAAAAGAAAACTAAAGTAAATTAAATTTTTTTAAAACTCCAGTCAAATTCCCAGCCCATCACATCACAAGCACAATGTTCTAACAACTAGCCTGTCGTAGCCCCCCCCCCCCGAATGTATTATGTAAGTTGACAGAGCTGTTAACCTTTCCAGTTACTGATGACTTTGTAACTGCTTTCAGGAACTATTGGACAGAAAATCAAGTGCAGGAGAAGAGATACACCAGCCATCACCTCATCTTATCAGCACGTGATCGGGAGAGCTTCTTTGAGGAAAACGAGTGCAGGTAATGAACTACAAATCCTTCATCATCACAAGAGGGATTTCCATTGATTTTAATGAAAAGAAATTTCAACTTCATTTTTTTCATTCCTTGGCTAGAACTCTTACCAATGGTTGAGATATTTGCGTATACAACCGTTTTATTTCCCCACCATTTAAGTAGCCGCATTCCAACTTTAGGGATGGTGTCTAAACGCAGCACCTGTGTGCTTACATTTTGTGAAAAATTTGGTCATCTGTTCCTACCAGCATGAAATTGCCTGCTCTTGAACAGGTTTTTAACATATGCGCAAGATGTTCTGCTTGTGATAGCACATGGGGCTTTGGCCTATAGTCTCATCCAAAGGACATTTTGGGGAGTGGAGTCAGTACTAATGTTTACTCCAGAGTAAAAAAAAAAAAATTTTTAATTAAATTAAAAAAACAAACAATTCCAGAATTGAATTCCCAGCCCATCACATCACAAGCACAATGTTCTAACAACTTGCCTGTCCCACCCCCACAATGTATTATGTAAGTTGACAGAGCTATTAACCTTTCCAGTCACTGATGGCTTTTTTTTTTTAATTGCTTTCAGGAGCTATTGGACTGAAAGTGCCGAAGAAGAGATACACCAGCCATCACCTCACCATCTTTCTTATCAGCACGTGATCAGGAGAGCTTCTATGAGGAAAACAAGTGCAGGTAATGAACTACAAATCCTTCATTGTCACAAGAGGGATTTCCATTGATTTTACTTTTTTACTTTTTTTTTTTTTTTTTTGTCCTCGGCTAGAGCTCTAAAGTTCACCAGTGGCTAAGATTTTTGCGTATGCGGCCATTTTTTTCTCCACCATTTAGGAAGCCATATTCCGACTTGAGGGATGGTGTTTAAACACGACGCCTGTGTGCTTGCCATTTTTTAAATGCTATCGTCCATTCCTACTGGCATGAAAGGTGGCACAGGTTCTTAACATGTGCGCAAGATGTTCTGCGTACATTCACACTCAAGGCCTTGGATTATGGTCCCATCCGAAGGACTGACTTTCAGTTAAATTTTCTTGTCAAACTGGGAAGAAAGGGCAAGCCTGGGAATTGAACTCCGGACCTCATGGTTTACCTGTTAGGCAGGTGAATGTCGTCGTAACCTCTTTGGATTCAGTAAGTTGCAGATAATTTTTATTTTGATTTACGTTGCAGCAGAGATTTCTGATCTAGGACTTAAGTGACCGAAATACAAAGGTGGCTGGCTGTGCGAAAATCAGAAGAAAAAAACAGCAAAGGTGTCGGAGATTGAAAACTTGTAGAAATGAATAAAAGCAATCATGTACCATTTGTTTTGGAAGCTATCAAGTCGATCAGTGTTGATGGTCAAGGCAACATATCCAAAGATAACTTAGGCCCAAGTAGATTGGGGGAGGTTGGCTAGCTTGTGTGTGTTTTCAGTTTAGAATATAGGATAGCATTTTCCCTATTATGTCTTCAGTAATCATAGTGGATAGATCTGTACCCCCAACTTAATTTTTATGTGCGTGCGTGCTTGTGCACGCACACATGCACACATACACACACACACCCTACACACCCCTGCCCCCCCCCCAACACACACACACAGAGTATTAAGTCCCTATCATCTTGCTGGAATGTGTGGTTGACAGAGCTAAAACAATATAAAAAAAATAAATAAATGTACTAAAGCCTTGATTTTTTTCTTTCAGGATTTCATCACAGTGGGACACGGGCAAGTAGCCCCCGGCCATCGAGACCATTCCCACCCTACCCTGTCACGGATCACCAAGATCTTTGTGGAGCAGCTTTCCAAGACTTACAAAGTGGATGTGAAACTTGGAAGGTAAGAACATGAGTGCTGAACACAAGGAGCAGGTCACAGAAAGAACTCCGGGAATGAGCAACTTTTTTTTATGTTAACTACATTCGTTTTTGCAAGTTGCCTATTTTTTTTAAGTTGGCTTATGTAAAGTGCATATTTTCAGTGACAATTTCTGTTTGTTACAAATGGGATAGATATGTAACACTGCAACACACACTAGAGCAGTTACAAACCCAGACAAATGAAATCACCAACCACACCGTAGACTGCAGGCATTGGCATACACTAGAGCAGCAACAAACCCAGGCAACTGTAATCAACTGTAATAATTCTTAAAGCGCATGCATCACTGCACACTAGGGCAGTTATTGTTCTAGACAGTTGGTGTAAATGAGGGAAAGCATTTTCTGATTTTAGGTTTTGCCTATGAAGAGATTTGAGATTTGATTTGTTGCTTTACAAGATTCAGCGCTATATAAATTCCATTTATTATTATTATGAATATGGAAAAGAACTGTTTGACACCAACAACAGCACTACTGCTGAATTGATGCGCAATTTAGATCCACAACGTTCAACATTTCCAATACTTAGGTGCTGTAAAAGAGAAGAATGGCTCTTCACTACAAGTCAAATACTAAAATTGCTACGGCCAAGCAAAGGATGATTCAGTGGAACAATTTTTTATAAGACAGGGGCACACCTAAATATCTCAAAATCAGAACTGATGACGAGAGTTCTCTAGAGAAGACCGAGGGCAGAAGGAAAAGAGGCAGACGACCAACATCCTACATCGCTAACATTGAGATCAGTGGTCTAGGAAGGTTACAGGAGATCATAGAACTCAACAGTGACAGAGAGAGAGAGAGAATGGCGAACCCTGGCAGCATTGCATGGATTTCCTACCGACAACAGCGGCGATGGAGACGGTTGAATTGAATTGTTTGTATTGTTAAACTTTGAAGTGTGTGAGGTTAGTTTATGTTAGCAGAGTGGAGTATCAGAGTTCTGTAAACAGGGCTATGGCCCATTGATCATTCCTGATTACACTGTAGTGTTAACAAAAAGAAATACACAAACTGAATTTAATAACCATATTTACTTTACAAATAATTTGTTTTTTCATATTTCACAAGCTTGAACATTGTATGACCATTTTTTGTGTAAACTTTTTTTATTTATTCTATGTTGAGGATTTTTTTTCATCCATTTTCTTTTCTTTTATTTCAAGGACCATGGAATAAGCACTAGTGTGCTTTTTTACATCCATTCCCTGTGTGTATGCAGTTTTGAAAATTTATCACTTGTTCCACCTGCGCACAAAGGCCTACTTTTCTGAAAAGCGTAACGGGTTTTAATGTGTGTGCAAGATGTGTATGTGTTCAGTGTAATGGAAAAGCTCTCGTGTACTTTTTTTTACATCCATTACTATCAGTAAGGTGTATGTGTGTGTGTGTGTGTGTGTGTGTGTGTGTGTGTGTGTGTGTGTGTGTTGTGTGTGTGTGTGTGTGTGTGTAAAGGGCTACTGATCATTCGTATATGCACTGTGGTGTTTACAAAAAGAAAAACACAAATTGGATTTAATGGAAAAAAAAGTAATAAAAAATATATTTAAAAAATAAAAAAAATAAACAAATTGGATTTAATGACCATATTTTTCTTATAAATGAGGAATTTCTTCCATATTCCACAAAGCTTGAACATTATACAAATTCTTTTAGGTTAACTTTTTTTATACTTTGAGGATTTTTTGAGGATAGTGGAATAAGCTTTTTTTTTTTTTTAAAATCCACTCCCCGTGTGTATGTGGATTTGTAAATTTGTCATCCATTCCCACCACCGTGCAAAGGCCTACTTTTCTGAAAAGTGTAACGGGTTTTAACACATGTTTAAGATGTTCTGCGTCTGTTCGCAGGATAATGGAATAAGCGCTTTAGTTGTTTACATCCATTACTTTGTTAGGGGATGTGGTGTTATTTTTAAAATATTTTTTTAATCCTTTTATTTTGAGGATAATAGAAAAAGCATTCATGTGCTTTTTTACATCCAGTCCTCGTGTGTATGCAGTTTTGTAAATTTTGTCATCCGTTTCCACTAGCGCACACTGGCATACTCTTCCGAAAAGTGGACGGGTTTTATCTGTGCGCAAGATGTTCTGCGTGTGCGTGTGTGTGTGTGTGTGTGTGTGTGTGTGTGTGTGTGTGTGAAAGTAGTTGTGAGGAGGCGACATTGGGTTTATTGGGAAAGAGGTGTTGGAAGGACTGGGAAGGATTCATGTTTAAATCACTGAGGATAGAAAGGGGGGTTTTGGGGGGGGGGGGGCTGAAAAAGATCTGGCTGATTTTTGCCCACGTAGTTTTTTTCCTTTTCAAAAATTTTCTGCATGGTTTACTTTGGGTTTAAACCTTTATTTTTTAAACAGAAAAAAAAATTGGTTCAAACTTAAGGCCTGAAATCTAGCTGAACTGGAAATTTGTGATAAAGAATTCCAAACATAAAAAGTTTCCTCAGTAGTTTGTTACTAGTAAATTATTGCTTTTAGAAAGACCTATGCGTTGTCTAAAGCCCCACATAATGTGTGTATTCATCTGCTCTTGTGTCCACATGCGTTCAATCATGACAGACAAGCCAACTGGCTGACAACCCCTACCCCTGTGTTAACTGTTAAACTAACTCTAACCGTAACCCTAACAATTAACCTTAACCTTAACCCTGGCCCTTCATGTGGACACAAAAAGCAGGTTGATACCATGGTGCATACATGCTGATAAAATGGCAAAACAGTTTTGTTCAGGAAAGGGTAGGGGGCTTAAGATTTTAGGAAAAAGATATGATGGGAAGGGGAAAGTATATTCAAGTTGGTAGGAAAAATATGATGGGAAGGGGGAATTTTTTTTTAGTAGGTAATTTTAAAAAAGGTTAGGATTTTATAGGGTTATAGGAATATGATGGGAAGGGTGGGGGAGGTTAGGATTTTAGAATAAGATAATATGGGGAGGGGGAAAGTTTATCATGGTATTTAGTTGGTTAAATTTTAGGAAAAGCTATGATGGTAAGGGGAAGTTGATCATCGTATTTTAGTTGGTAGAATTTTACAAAAGTATATGATGGGAAGGGAAAAGTTTATGGTATTTTCGTTAGTAGAATTTTAGGGAAAGATATGAAGAAGGGGGAATCTTATGGGTATTTTAGTTGGTAGATTTTAGGTAAATATGTGATGGGAAGAGGGAAGTTATGTTTTTTTGTAGTTGAACAAGGATGACAATGTGTGTGTGGTTGTGGATAGGGGTTAGGCAATTTGACGACCCGGGTTCGATTCCAGTCGAGATTTTTTCTCTGGAGTTAAAATCAGTGCTGACTCCACTCTCCCCAAAAGTTTTTCGGATGAGACTTTAAACTAGGCCTTGTGGCGAAGCATGCAGAACATCTTGCGCACACCTTAAATCCTGTTCCGCTTTTCGTAAGAGTAGGCCATTGTGTGCTGGTGGGAACAGATATTTACAAAACTGCATACACACGGGGACTAGATGTAAAAAAGCACTAGAGTGCTTATTCCATTATCCTCAATATAAAAGAATAAATCAAAATCAAATAAATCAAATCAAACCATCTTTGCAGTGAAGTTTGGGACGGGGAGGCTTTTTTTTTTTTTTTTTAAAGGGTTTAATTGAAAATAAAAGATAGAGGGTGCTTGTTAATAAATGCACAATTGAATAATCATTGGGAATGGGGTGATGGAAAGAAGGGGGGGGGGGGGGGAATGGGAGAGGATGATACTGTGGGGGGTGATGTGCTGTAGGAAAGGGGAAGTCAAATAGAAGGGATAAAAATGTTCAGGCCAATAGCACAGAGAGTGGTGGGTGTGTTGTGTGTGGTGTGTGTGTGTGTGTGTGTGTGTGTGTGTGTGTGTGTGTGTGTGTGTGTGTGTGAGATTAGGGTGAAAGAATTGGGGGGGGGGGGGGGGTCCTCGGCTAGTACTCCAAGGTTCACCAGTGGTGAGGTTTTTGCATATACAATCATTTTTTCCTCACAATTTAGGTAGCTGCATTCTGACTTGGGAAAGGTCGAGGGAATGGTTGGAACTGCAGGGAAATCTATGGAATGGTATACCACTGTTTATTGAATTACCAGTGTATGCTGTTGTGAAACCAGCACAAAAATTGTGCACTTCTTTGGGTTTGGGGGTCTTTTTTTTGGTGTTTTTTTTTTTTTAATGCATGTTGTCTGAAAAAAAGGTCCTGTGATTGCTTTTGAGGGATTCGTTTATTTGGGTGGGGTTTTTTTTTAATAACCAGGTCAAATAAATTTGACAATCACTAAACCTTGTGCTATGCTGGCCTTTGATATGTAGTAATGTTATTAGTTCGTGTTTGTGGCAAATGTGTGTACTTATCTTCTACTAGCAAATCATTGTGGATTTTAAATGAACATTATATGGTTATCTTGAATATTTCACTTTTTTCTGAACAGAAATCATGATAAAAAAAAAATTAAAAAGATTGATAGAAAGTGAGAACAAAAGTGAAAAATGTTTGGTACTGGTTAAGGTTTTTTTTGTTGGTTTTGTTTTGTTTGGGGTTTTAGGTGATTTTTTTTTCCTTTTCTTTTGGCCTATGAAGAGAGACATGTGCAGCACCCATAGGAGAAAAAAGAGAAGAAAAAAAAGACGGTGCTCCATGATCTGCATGCAACTGAGGCCCATAAAAAAAATATGTGTGTGTGTGTACATGCGTGTATGTGTGCACGTGCATGTGTGTGTGTGTGTGTGTGTAGAAACATAAAGTTATCTTTTTGCTGTCTGTCTGTCGGTTGTTTTTGTGTGTGTTGGGATTTATGTTTTTTTTTAATTTGGGGGGGGGGGGGAGCCTCTGAAGAGAGAGATGTGCATCCACCCCCATAGAAAGTGCTCTGTAGGAGTGTGTAACAAGGAAAATGTTCGAACCGTTTAGTTTGTTCAAATGGATTGCTTTGGGGTGAATGTCTTTGGTGTTTCCATACTTTGACTGTGTGAAATGTTGTTCAAATTTGTTTTGAATGTCTGTTTTGTGTTTATGATACTCTTTTTGAAATAGATTTCGCGATTTTTTTTTCTGAAATCAGATACCCATTGAAAAAGATCTGCGATTAATGCTCTATGATTTTTAATGCTGGAGTGAAAATTTGTATGTGTGTGATCTATTACGAGTTTTTGGTGGGGTTTTGTGTTTATAATTTGGGGGGGGGGAGGGGGGGTTTGGCTTTGTTGGTTTGTTTGGGGTTTTTTTTTTTAACAGAAGAATCTAAAAGAAACTCCCATATTATAAAGTAATTGATTTGTTAAATGTCCTGTCATTGACAGAATTATTTCCTTTTTTTCTTTTTATTTGGTTACAAAAAAAATATTGAAACTAAAGTTTGATGTTGGAAGTTTTTCTGTTTGTATGTTTGTGGATTTTATATGAACATTATATGATTATCTTGAATATTTCACTTTTTTCTGAACAGAAAACATGGTTAAAAAAAATTGATAGAAAGTGAGAACAAAAGTGAAATGTTTGGTATTGGTTCAGGTTTGTTGTTGTTTTTTTGTTTGGGTTTTAGGTGATTTTTTTTTCCTTTTCTTTTGGCCTATGAAGAGAGACATGTGCAGCACCCATAGGAGAAAAAAGAGAAGAAAAAAGATGGTGCTCCATGATCTGCATGCAACTGAGGCCTATAAAAAAATTAGAGACAGAGATGTAATGTGTATGTATGTATGTATGTATGTTGTAGTATGTATGTTGTTGTTGTATGTATGTATGTTGTATGTATGTATGTATGTGTGTTGTAGTGTGTTGTGTGTGTGCAGATACTTATAGTTATCTTTTTTCTGTCTGTTGTTGGTTTTGTGCGAGTTGGGATTTGTTTTAAAGTGAAGAGATGTGTGCAGCCACCCCCATAGAATGTGCTTCATAGGAATGTGTAACTAGGAAAGGTCTTGAAATAATCCTTAACGATGAAGCGGGGTTGGTTCATATGTTTGAACCGTTTTTGATTAGATTGCTTTGGGGTGAATAACTTTTGGTTTTTTCCATACTTTTGACTGTGTGAAATGTTGAAACTAGTCAAAATTGTTTTGGTCTTTTTTTTTTGTTTTTGTTTATAATACAGTTTTCTAAAATAGAGTTTCTTTCTGTTTGTATGTTTGTGGATTTTATTGAACATTATATGATTATCTTGAATATTTCAATTTTTTCTGAACAGAAAACTGATTTAAAAAAAAAAAAAAAATTGATAGCAAGTGAGAACAAAAGTGAAATAGTGGTATTGGTTAAGGTTTGTTTTTTTGTTTTGTTTTAGGTGATTTTTTTTTCCCTTTTCTTTTGGCCAATGAAGAGAGACATATGCAGCACCCATAGGAGAAAAAAGAGACAGAAAAAAATGGTGCTCCATGATCTGCATGCAACTGAGGCCTATAAAAAAATTAAGACAGAGATGTAATGTATGTATGTTGTTGTATGTTGTTGATGTTGTATGTTGTAGTGTGTGTAGTATGTGATGTATGTATGTATGTGTGTATGTATTTGTATGTTGTGTGCAGATACTTATAGTTATCTTTTTCTGTCTGTTGTTGGTTTTGTGGAGTTGGGATTTGTTTTTATGTGAAGAGATGTGTGCACCACCCCCATAGAATGTGCTTATAGGAATGTGTAACTAGGAAAGGTCTTGAAATAATTTAACGATGAAGCGGGGTTGGTTCATATGTTTTGACGTTTTTTGATTAGATTGCTTTGGGGTGAATAACTTTTGTTGTTTTCCATACTTTTGACTGTGTGAAATGTTGATATATAGTCAAAATTGTTTTGTTATTTTGTTTTGTTAAATATTTTCTAATATTTTTCTGTTTTAAAAAAAATGATTTTGAAAAACAATTAATAATGATATGATTTGAATGTAGTATGTGAAAATTGTTATGGTATTGTTTTTGGGTGGGGTTTTTGATGTTGTTGTTTGTGATGGTATTTGCTTGTATTTTTAGTTTTTGTTTGGAATTTTTTTCTTTTTAAGTTACGATGAACGAAAGAAACTTGAGTTTGCAAAGTAAAATGATGAATCTGATTAACTTGTTGTCATGAGTTTTTTCCCTTTTCTTTTTGGTGAGACAACAAAATATTTTGAAACTTAAGTTTGTGGAACTTTGTTGTTGTAGTGATTTTTTGAACATTATATGATATTGTTTTTTTTTTTGGTTTTTAGTTGATAAATAGAAAATGTTTTTGGTCTGGTTAGGTGGGGGTTTTTGTTTGTTGTTGTTTTTTCCCTTTTCTTTTGGCCTATGAAGAGAGACATGTGCAGCACCCATAGGAGAAAACAAAAAGCAACAAAAAAATGGTGCTCCATGATCTGCATGCAACTGAGGCCAAAAATCGTGTGTGTGTGATAAGTGTGTGTGTTGCTGTGTGTGTGTGTTTGTGTGATTGTTGGTGTTTTGAATATTGTTGATTGCGATACATATAATCTTTTTGTTGTTTTGTTGGTTTTTGTTGTAAGTTTGAGATTTTTTTTTTTTTGGGGGGGGGGGTCTCTGAAGAGATAATGTGCAACCTCCCATAGAATGTAGCTCTGATAGGAATGGTAACTAGGAAAGTGTTTTGAATGCAAAGTAAATTTGTGTGTGGGATTGTTACTATTGAATTTGTTGGTTGGGTTATTAATTGATTTTGTGCTTTTGGGTTTTTTTGCTCTTTTGGGTTGTTGGGTTTTTTGAACGAATCAAAAGAAATTGATATTAAGTAATTACATGTGATTTGTTAAATGTCTTGTTTTCATTGACAGAATTTTTATTTATCTTATTTTTTTGGTATCAACAAAAGATTTTGAAACTTAAGTTTGATGTTAGAGTTTCTTTCTGTTTGTATGTATGTGGATTTTACATGACATTATGATTATCTTGAACATGAACGTTATATGATGATCTTGAATATTTCACTTTTATCTGAACGGAAAACTTGATTTAAAAAAAAAAATCTCAAAAGATTGATAGAAGTGAGAACAAAATGAAAAGAAATGTTTGTATTGTTTAAGGGTTTGTTTTTTTTTGGTTGTTTGCGGTTTTAGGTGATTTTTTCCTTTTCTTTTGGCCTATGAAGAGAGACATGTGCAGCACCATAGGAGAAACAAACACAACAAAAAATGGTGCTCCATGATCTGCATGCAACTGAGGCCCATAAATGTGTGTGTGCACGCAATGTGTGTGCACCGCATGTGTGGTGTGTTTGCTGTAGAACTAGGTTGGGTTTTTTTTTATGTACATATAATCTTTTTGTTTGTTGTTGTTGTTGGGTTTTTTGTATTGATGTTGTTTTGTTTTTTAAGGGGGAGGAGTCTTGAAGAGATAATGTTGCAGCCAGCCCATAGAATGTGCTCTATAGGAATGGGTAACTAGGAAAAGGTCTTGAAATGAAAAGTAATGTTGAAGTGGGGTTGGCTCATATGTTTGAACCGTTTATTAATTGAATTTCTTTGGGGTGAATGACTTTTGGTGTTTCCGTACTTTTGACTGAAATGTTGAAAGTAGTCACAATTGTTTTGGATGTTTGTTTTATGATATACTGTTTGTTTTAAAATAGATCTTTTGTGCTTTTTTTCTGAAATCAGATACCAGTTGAAAAGGTAGATCTGCAATTAATGCTGTATAATTTTAAATGCAGAAGTGTGAAAATTGTGTGTGTGTGGAACCAGTTACTATTTGTGGGTGGGGGTTTTTGTTGTTGTTGTTTCTAGTTTATTTTGCTCTTTCTCTTTTTTTTTTTTTTTTTTTTTTTGGGGGGGGGGGGGGGGGGGCTGGATTGTTTGGTTTTTACAGAAGAATCTAAAAGAAATTACATACTGGTCAAAGTAACTACATAATTTGTTAAATGTCTTCGATTAAACTGTCATTGACAGAATTTTTTTTTTCATTTTTTTTTTCTTATTTGGTAGCAACAAAAGATTTTGAAACTAAAGTTTGATGTTGAAGTTTTTCTGTTTGTATGTATGTGGATTTTACGTGAACATTATATGATTATCTTGAATATTTCACTTTTTTTGAACAGAATAAATGATTTAAAAAAAAAAAAAAAAAGATTGATAGAAAGTGAGAACAAAAGTGAAATGTTTGGTATTGGTTAAGGATTGTTTTTTTGTTGTTGTTTTGGGTTTTAGGTGATTTTTTTTCCTTTTCTTTTGGCCTATGAAGAGAGACGTGTGCAGCACCCATAGGAGAAAAAAGAGAAGAAAAAAAATGGTGCTCCATGATCTGCATGCAACTGAGGCCCATAAAAAAATAGACAGACGTGTGTGTGTGTGTGTGTGTGTGGTGTTGTGTGTAAAGAGAGAGATATATATGTATGATTGGAGATGCATATAGTTATCTTTTTGCTGTTTGTTGGTTTTGTGTGTGTTTGATTTTTTTTGGGGGGAGGGGGGGGGATAGAATGTGCATCCCCCCCTCGTAGAATGTGCTCTATTGGAGTGTGTATCTAGGAAATGATTTTTAATGCATGAGTGAAAAATGTGTGTGTGGTATCTGTTACTATTGAGTTTTTGGTGGGGTTTTGTTTGTAGTGTTTGGGGGTTTCTTGCTCTGTTGGGTTTTTTTTTTTTTTTAAGAGTCGAAAAGAAATTTGCATATTTGTCAAAGTAATTATGTGATTTAAATGTCCTGTCATTGACAGAATTTTTATTTCCTTTTTTTCTTTTTTTTTGTAACAGCAAAAGATTTTGAAACTTAAAAGTTGATGTTGGAAGTTTCTTTCTGTTTGTATGTATGTGGATTTTACATGAACATTATATGATTATCTTGAACATGAACGTTATATGATTATCTTGAATATTTCATTTTTTCCTGAACGGAAAACGTGATTAAAAAAAAAATGACAAAGTGAGAACAAAAGTGAAATGTTTGGTGTTGGTTAAGGTTTGTTGTTTTGTTTGGGGTTTTAGGTGATTTTTTTTCCTTTTCTTTTGGCCTATGAAGAGAGACATGTGCATGCTCATAGAGGTAAAATAAAAAATGAGCATTAAAAAAATATATATATATATACAAATATATAAAAATAACATAGATATATATACGTATAGATTATACGTCTGCAAACATACATATGTATATGTATGTTTCCAGATACGTATCTTTTCGCTGTCTGTTGTTGGTTGGGTTTTTTGTGTTGGGATTTTTAATATAATTTTAAGAGGGATGTGCAGCCACCCCCATAGAATGTGCTCTATAGGAGTGGGTAACTAGGAAAAGGTCTTGAAATGAAAAGTAATGTTGAAGCGGGGTTGGTTTGTATGTTTGAACCATATATTTTGATTAATCAGATTGCTTTGGGGTGAATGACTTTTGGTGTTTCCATACTTTTGACCTATGTGGAATGTTGAAAGTATTCAAATTTGTTTGGGATATTTGTTTTATGATATGCTGTGTTTGTTTTTGAAAGAGGTCTTTTGTGCTTTTTTCTAAAATCAGATACTAGTTGAAAAAGTAGATCTGCGATTAATGCAGTATGATTTTGAATGCAGGGGTAAAAATTGTGTGTGTGTGATCTATTACTATTGAGTTGTTGTTTTCTTTTTGTAATTGTTGTTTTGTCATTTTGGTTTTTTGCTTTTAAAAAAAACAAAAACAGAATTGAAACTTGCATATTGGTCAAAGTAGTTATGATTTTTTGTTTGTCTTTGGTTAAAACACTGTCATTGACAGAATTTCTTTTTTTGGTAAATAATAGATTTTAAGCTAAATTTAGATGTTGGTTTGTTTTTATGTATGGAATGTTTATTTTAATTCTAAGAATTAGCATCGAATGTCTTGTGTTTTTTGTGCATACATGCTGTTGAGTGAATGAAACGTGTTGTGACAGGGAGAGATGCTTCATTCTTGGGTGTGTGTGTGTGTGTGCTGCTGTGTGTGCGTGCATGTGTGCATGTATGAGAGAGAGAGGGGGAGAGTGTGTGTGTGTGTGTTTTGTGTTTGTGTGTGTGTATGAAATACAGAAGGGTGGTTAGATTGGTTCTGAATCAAATACTTAATTGTGACAGTTTAAATTATTTTTAAGTTTTGGATGTGTGACTGTGTTTTGTATATGTATGTAATGCACTCGTACAAATGTTTTTTAGATATTTAGCTTTTTTTCTGTTGTCTATTTGTAAATCAGCGCAGATTTTACACTGATACATCTTAGTGACAAATTGATTTAAGAGATTCAATGCTTTACTAGTTAAGTAAAATTTGTGTGAGGAGTTGGTTGTTTTGGGTTTTCTTTGGGGGGAGGGGTTATATTAACCAGATCAATTATCACTTGGCAAACATTAAATTCTAGTGCCTTGCTAGCCATTGAATTTGGCAGGAAATGTGTTAGGTTGTGTCAGTGGGAAATCTGTGTACATATCTATCTACAGGTACATCATTGCAAATTGCTTGACAAGTTTTTCTTTCTGAAGGGAAAACCTGAAAAACAATGTAGGGGGGGGGGGGGGGGGAGAATTTTTTTTAAATCTAGGTGGTTTTTGTTGGTTTGGGTTTTGTTTTTGTTTTTTTTTTGTTTGGTTGTTTGTTGTTGTTTTTTTTTGGGGGGGCTATGAAGAGAGACTGTGCAGCACCAAAAAACCAACAAAAATAAGAACAAAAAAAAGATGGTGCTCCATGGTCTGCATGCAACTGAGGCCTATCAAAAAAAGTTTTTTAATTAAAAAATATATAAGTATTGTGGTGTTTAACTAGCCTTGAAATAAAATTTAATGATTAATGAGGTGGGGCTGATTTATAAGCTTGAACTGTTTATTTTCATCATTTAGATTGCTTTTGGGGTGAATGACTGTTTTGTGTTTTAATTGTGTTTGAAAAGTTTAACTTTCCAATTTAAATGTGGGGGGGGGGGGTGGGTTTGTGTTGTACATGCTTTTAAGTGAATGAAACTTGAGATTGAGCAGATGCTTTATTCTGTATGTGTTTGTTTATCTTTTTGTGTGTGTCTGTGTGTGTGTGTCTGTGTGTGTTGTTGTATATGTGGTGTATATGGATATGTGGGTATGGGTGTGTGTGTTGGGTAATGGATATTTTTGTGGAGAGGGGGAAATGAGAGGGGAGCGTGAAGAATCAGTTGGGCGTGTGTTGTATTGTGAGATGAGGTTAGTTTGTATTCGAGTGTCTGTCACTTAGTTTTCATGTTAAGATGTGTATTGAAATAAGGGTGTTCCATTGTGTGTATTAAAATACTTAGCTGGCATGAATGGGTGTCTAAGGCTGTTTTTATACTCCTTTGTAAAAATGTATATTGGGGAGCATGGGATGCTTGTATATTATGTGTGCGTTGCTTATGCTGTTTTAATGTGTATTTAATCACTTTCTATGCAATGTTGATATGTCTTCAGAGTTTGGGACTTTTTTTTTTATTTGCTTTTATCCTTAGGTGGCTTTATTTGGGTAAAAATGCTTGCACAGTGTTTTTTGAGTGGATGCCAATGTGTGTGGGGTTTTGGGGGGATTTTTTGTATGTTTTTTTGTTTTTTTTGGTGTTTCTTTTTTTGGTCTCATTATTGAAATGAGCTTTGTTTGTGAATTTTATGTGTCATTTTTTGAAGTTTTAGAGTCCTTTTTTTATTTTGTGATTGTGGTTTAATTTCAGTATTCATGATTTGTAACAGTATTTTTCTTACAGAATTGTATATTCTGCAAAATGCATATATTGAATATGAAACACATTCTTCTTGTATAATTATAATGTTGAAATAGTCTTTTCTTGTTGGTGTTTTTTTCATTACTGTATTCACGCATGCGTGCGTGTGCGTGCGGGTGGTGTGTGGTGGTGTGTGTGTGTGTGTGTGCATGCGTGCGTTCACATCACTCGGAAATGTTCATGCAATACAAAGCAAACTTGTCAGGTGAAAGAAATAAACTTGCATGCGTACACACAATTCAACTCATGAACACAACATGCATGCACACTGCAGCCAATATTACATCATTTTAGAAAATGACAGATCAAAATTTAAAATCAAAAACATTTGAAACTTTCTTCAAATGTCAAAAGAAAGGTAAAAGAATAAGAAATGAATAGCATTTAAATCAATTATACATTCAGGAAAAGCCTAGTGTTTGCAAATCTGACAAGCAGGTTCCAGATGCACATTTCGAAGGAATTTTTTTCCATGGAAGTAACTTCAGTAGTCTGTATTGTCTCCTTCAGATGGGACTATAACCCGAGTTACTGTGTACCAACCCACACAGAACATCTTGTGCACACATTAAAACCAGTTACGCCTTTTGAAAGAGTAGGCCACTGTGTGCTGGTAGTGAAACAGATTCTTTTTTTTAAAACTCGCAGACACTGTCATATTCAGTCTAAATGCATAGAAAAAAAAACTATGTTAGTTAACTCATAAAAAAAGCATATATATCAAGCGGGGAAATCTACTTGAAACAAACTTTGAAGTATGCACACGCGCACACAACACTGTAGCGGGCACGACTAATTACACACACACACAAACACACACACGCACACAACACAGAGGATTAGAGAGGAAAGAAGATGGGTGAAAATAGTAGATAGCTGATGCTGAGCTGAATAAATGAAAAGGAAATGATCCATTACTTAGTCCATTATTTTTACTTCATTTCCCATCCAACACATACACACACCCACATATGAACTCTGTGTGTTGTGTGTGTGTGCCTGGGCTAGAGCTCTGAGGTTCACCAATGATGAGATTTTGCCTATGCGACTGTTAGTGTGTGTGTTTTTGCCCACCATGAAGGTGGCCG
This sequence comes from Stramonita haemastoma, assembly GCA_030674155.1. Taxonomy (NCBI): domain Eukaryota; kingdom Metazoa; phylum Mollusca; class Gastropoda; order Neogastropoda; family Muricidae; genus Stramonita; species Stramonita haemastoma. The sequence continues at coordinate 39,028,502 of CM060323.1, forward strand.
CATTCCATACATGTTTGTCGTGTTCGTGTTTCTGCTATCCACCAAATGCAGACATGAACAACAGGATCTTTAACGTGCATATTTGATTCTCTGCATGTTATATACATGAAGGGAATTAAGGCACTGGCAGGTCTGCACTCTGAAGTTGACCTGGGAGGTCATAAAAATCCCCACCTTGATACACGAGCTCGGCCAAGATTCAAACCCACAACTTCATGGATCCATGGGCTTGAAGTCGAACGGTCTTTACCACTTTGCTATAGGCCCATCACACATGAACTAACACATGAGCCTGCTTGCAGGTGTATGTTTTCTGCACTTGTTCTGCTATTATATCAGTCCACCATATACGTTTGATTGCCTGTGTCATTGCTTGTATAAAAGCAAAGGGATAGATCTAAGGAAAAATACGAAATTTCAAAGTGTTCTGTTGATCCAAGTCGCATGTCCTAGTATCAATTGCAGCAAGTATTTGCCAGTCACCAGTAGGTCAGTTATTATAACGAAATTGTATAAACTTATCATCTCCATTATATTCTTTATCCTTTCATTTTCCCCCTCATCCCTTTTCAGTGCATTTAATGTGAATGTACCATTGTCTAATCACTTGTAGTGAACGGACATTAAACAGTGAGAAGAACAAGAAGGTGTACACACACACACACACACACACACACACACACACACACACAGAGGCTATAACCAAGGTCCTGTGTGCAAACACATGCAGAACATCTTGCGTCACATCAAAACCTGTTCCACCTTTTGGAGAGTAGCCATTGTGTGTGTGGGAACAGATGACAAAATTTACAAAACTGCATTACATAAGGGGCTGGATGTAAAAAGGAAAGCACATGAGTGCTTATTCCATCATCCTCAAATAAAAGAATAAATAATAATGCAGCTTTGTCAGTGTGTTATAGCAGTCAAATGAATAAATAATCTGAAAATTTTTGAATTCATAACATTGATTAATTGTTGGTCAAAAGACAACGGCATTATCTGGATATGATAAAATGCACTGTGGATTTTCGTTGACAACACCAGATTTACTAAAATTTCATAAGTCATCAAGATGTGTGATTCAGATTTGATTCAGAATATTCGATTGCCATATAAAAAACTATGTCGACTTAATTGACCACAAACAAATCAAACATACATCTAATGTACTAAATCAAAGTGACTAAAATGTATAACAAAAAATAATTATTGCATTCTACTCTCTTTTTCTTTTCTCAGAACATTCATAAGGGTATTTATATCTGCTGATTGATATCAATTGTGATTATGCTGCTTAATTTTGTTAAAGTTTTTACATTCTTGGTCTCTAGTTTTTAATTCTTAATAACAAATTGTTTCTGAATTCTTATCAATTATGATATGAATATAATATATTCATCCACTAAATGAATTCATTTATGTTTGTTCATATTACTTTTTTGTTATTATTATGTTATTTATATTTTTCTTTAGTCGAGGATACAAATAAGGTCATGTGTTTTTTCGATCCGTGTGTATGCAGTTTTGTAAATTGTCATCTGTTCCACCGCACACGGCTTATCTAGAGCTAGATTTTTGTTTGTGTTGCCTTGTGTGCACACGTGTGTGTGTGGTGTTTGTGTGTGCTGCGCGGCACATTTGGCAGTATCCTGCCTTATCAGCGTCCCTCCCCCATTTTACCCATTATCGAGGACATCGCAGTTTGTATACACCAACTACGATGACTAGAACGAGACGAGTTGATTTTAGAAATTGCTGTCTACGTCAGCATTACTAGTGCGCCCAACATAAACAAGTCAGCAGGGGAAAACGAACGATCATGGCTATCCCAGTTCTGTCCTTGCTGCAGGATGGATCCCGTTTGTGATCGTCCTCGTTGTAAGTAACGGAGTAGACATTTAGACAGTGCAATCTTTTATTTTCTGAATATGTAGATTCCTGTCACATTTTCAGACTTGACCAATAATTATTTCCTTTCAGTTTGTCCATGATCCGAGAGATCGTGAAAGTCTAGTCACATGACTGATGACTACAGACTAGGCTAATCAGTGAATGAATAAAAGAATGATAATTAAGAAAGAAAGAGCATACCTTCAAATAGAACCCAGTTTGAATCAGTGAATAAATAGAGAACAGGTCACATCAGCCTGTACTGTGAGCTTGTTTGTTATGCATATATAAATTATAATGAAAAATAGGGGCCTATTGAACATAATCAACAATCAAAACAAACCTAAGAGGACTTGCTTTGTTCTAGGCCTACCCACACTTATTCAGCTCCCTCACTAATTGGATAAAGGCTTAGAATGACCTGTTTGTGCGCTAAATATCTTATACACTTCAAAAAAAATTAGAATGTGGAGTAATTCACAATGAGTGTGACACAGACAGTAAGCAAGTTTGAATCCAACAACAAAACTATCTGATCCAGATGCAGTGTGGATTGTCTTTTTTTTTTTCATTAACTGTCACATTTACTTGTTGTCAGAAATGTTGTTCATGTGTGTGTGTCAGTGTGTGTATGTGTCAATGTGTGCTGTGTGTGTGTGTGTGTGTGTGTGTGTGTGTGTGTGTGTGTGTGTTCATTTTAAGTCTACCCACTCAATTAAAAGTGATCATTAGATGGAGTGTGTGTGTGTGTGCTTCAATGTCTTTTTACATTAAGTGATATCAAACAAAAGAAAGTGTGTGTTTGGTGTGTGTTCATTCTTCAATTTATAATGTCTATTCTGTATTCAAATTATCTTATTTGATGTTACCTTGACCAACTCAAAAAGAATTTAAGAGAAAAAAACTTCGAAAATCTAACAAACAAGAAAATGGGGAAAAGGGATTACTCCAATTAGGTATTTTATAGAACTTTAAACCAATCATAGGGGTGCAAAAGTGATCATTTATTGAATTGGGATGAAATGAAAATCAAAAGTGTTAATAGTCAAACAACTTATTAGAAATAAAGTTGTAGCATGAGGTTCATCACTAAGTATATGTCTTTATGGCTTGTAACAAACTACTGACATGTTCATAATTTGTATAATAAACTAATAATTAGGCGCTTTTTCAAGGACAAAGCAACTTGACACAGCCATGTACAGAGTTGCATAAAATCTTGTCCCAGGGTTCGCGCTAGGATTTTTTAAAACCGGTACTGCGAGTTGCCATTTCAGAGATATCTTGACCAACTCCCCCAAAATCGGTCCCCAGAAAATAAAATCTGGTACGTACTGTGAACAAAACGAAACTATTCAGTGAGGGGGTGGGGGAGGGGGGATTGTTCGGCAGCAAAACTAAATCTAAATTGAACGCAAATCTCTCAGACTTTGACTGCCGTGCTGCTGCCACTCGCTTCTTGGGCATGAAGCCACGCAGGAAATAGGATTTTTTTTCTAGCGCCTGTGCCACTGTCCGTGTCAGTCTGTTGTTTTGCATGGCATCATTCGTGAGACTTGTATTCTTCTTTCTTGTTTCTATGCTTAGCACTCATCTAGATCTTTCGTTCAATTAAGATTTTGTTTTCGACTCTTCTCTCTCAAAGCAACGCGCAAATTCATAGTCAAAGACCCTCCGCTTTTCGTAAGAGCAGGTCATCGTGTGCCGGTGGGAACAGATGACATTTACAAAACTGCATACACATGGGGACTGGATGTAAAAAAGCACAGGAGTGCTTATTCCATTATCCTCGATATAAAAGATTAAAAAATAAAGATTAAATAAATCTAGGCCCCATTTACTCATTGTGAATGGAAGTTACTGTCATGCCGAGAAGAGCGCGAAGCTCTATTCTTTCACAGTAAAGCTTGCTGTTCTGCGTGCTAGGCTAATCATGCTGGCGCCAAAGATGTTCGTCGGAAGTGGTGGTGGTAGGAAGGGGTAGGTGCGTAAGCACAGTACAGGCGCATGACAGACTGTCAGAAAATGTCACTTCAGACTTTTTTTTTTTAGACGGAAATCTAATCGGTCACAGGCAAACAGAATCGGTACGCGGTACCGGCTGCTTCGAAAATTTTCGGTATTCCCTGTTTACAATCGGTAAAATACCGGCAATTACCGGTTATCGCGAACCCTGTTGTCCAGAGATTTCTAACATGTAATGAGACGATTTCAAGATGTTTAGAAAACTTAACATTCCAGAGTGAAGGAAATTGTGACACCTTATCAGCAATGCACATTAAAGACATTTTTAGGATGTTTTCTTTCAATAGCATTTTATTTTTGTCTAATATCAGTTTACAAATTTACATATTACTAATACTAGTGAAACAAATGACTGACTTCAGATGCAGTATAATCAACCCATTAGGTGTACAGAGAAAATTTTGTGAATGAGGTCAGAAAACAGTATGAAAAGAAATACTCAGCTTCTCATTAAAAAAAAAAAATTCTATGTGAGAGTTGTTCTAATTATTTATAAATCACTTTATGTTACTTAGTTCAGCTTGAGATCTAATTTAACTCTTCATAGTTCTTAAACTGTTTGCAGTATATTTTAATATTTTTGTGCATATCCAGCTGACGTTGCTGTTTTCTGCTGTCTACATCCGCTACTACATGAGCAAGTATGACAAGGAACTGTCCAGCACTCTGACCGCCATTCTGGCCCTGAGCGTCACACTCCTCACTTCAGACCTGGTGCCCGTTGACATCTTTCTGGTGTCCTTTATGAAGGACTCCAATGGCACCTTCAAGGTAGGGGGATCAAGGGAGAGAGAGAGAGAGGGAGAGAGAGTGGGGTGTGTGTGTGTGTGTGTGTGTGTGTGTGTGTGTGTGTGTGTGTGTGTGTGTGTGTGTGATTCTGTGACTCTGTGTGTGACTCTGTGTGTGTGTGTGTGTGTGTGTGTGTGTGTGTGTGTGTGTGTGTGTGTGTGTGTGTGTGTGTGTGTGACTCTGTGTGGTGTGTGGTGTGTGTGTGTGTGTGTATGTGTGTGTGTGTTGCTATTGTTCATTTAAAATAAGTTAATATTTAGTTTAATTAAAGCAGAGTGTCACTTTTTTATTTATTGGACTAGATGCTATTGACTGTGCATAAAAAAATGTTTTGAAAGCGCTAGCTTATTTTGTTTAACTTTTATTAAAATAAGATTATGATTTATACTTATTTTGGTGAGAACAGGTAAGAGGCAGGGTTATATATGGTAAATTGTAAAGGAAAGATGTTTTTAAAAGAAAATTCCATTGAACAGTTAATTTTGTGTAGAATGATATATATTCCACAAGAATGAATTAAAACAAAACATAATTTACCAAGTTGACTATACTATACACCTGTCTCATGTACACATGCAAGGGAGAAGAATAGTTAAAACAAAACAAAAAGTTTTCACACCCAATGATGTTTTTGTAATTTCCTGAGTTGATAGAATTTAGAAATTAGAAATTGCTGTCAAAGTGATTGAAACCTCTGCTGTATGTTGTAGGACTGGGCAAACAGCAATGCAACAAGACATGACCTGGAAAATTCAGTGCTGTATGCATACTATGGTAAGGTGGGATGGTTTAGCACCAAGCTAATTTATTCTAATGCTTTATTTGTTTGCAGGAATTGATAAATTTTAGTATGTTTTTTATAAGTCCAACAGTTGGTAGATGCTGAGTCATTTTCACATTCTGTCACAGTGTCAGTGTAAGCATGATTTTACCAGTTTGAAATGAAATTTTGTGGAGATATGTAGTAAAAATTACTTGATTGTGCAAAATTACTTAAGTATTTTATTTCATATAATATGGAAAGTAAAAGAATCTGCAAGATTGAGTATCCATTTTTGTGCAAATTTGGTTTGTTTGTCTTTTTACTATATATAGTTGTCAAGTAGTCAGACTCCTGTGTTTTTAAAGCCTCAGATTCTTTTTTTTCTTTTTTTTTTTTAAGCAATAGCTGAGTGTGTTTGTTTAAGATTGTAAAGTTCAAATTTGTAAAAGGAATTATGTTTACAATTATCATTATTTATGATACAATAAACTAGTAAGTTTTCTACCGTCCATTGGCTATCATGTTTTAGACTGTTCAATTACACTTTAGTTTATGGTATGTTTGATGTGCTTTGTTGCATTTATCCTTCGAAAATGTAACTGTTAAAAAGAAATATACTTAATTGTATGTCTCTTGCTTTTTTTTTTTTTTAACTTTAAAAGAACTTCTTAACTCTTTGATTTTAAAATGAAACAGCTTCAGTTCCGTATCGACAGGATAAATTTGAATATTTCCTGTATATTTATTCTGTTGAGTCTACTTTCTGTGGTACTGGTGAGGATGTAATAGTGTATGCTTTGAAGATTTCATATGACAATATACTACTTTTCAAAATGCATATCTTGATTTTTTTTTTTTTTGCAGCACTGTATGGGATCATCTGCTTCTGTTTCTTCATCCTGCTGCCTTTCATGTATTTCTTCTACGAAGAGAAAGATGAGAATTCCACATGCAAATCGGTGAGTATCAAGACTATTGGTTGTTCAGACTTGAAGCATACTGGTAGCGCTTGAGCCTTTGTATAGGTTTGCCATATCACTTAATCTCTTCATTTACTGTTTTAATATGTACAGATATAATATCTCCAAATGTACAAAGATACAAGCATCATTGAAATGAAATTCAGCATGAAAACTTTGTTTTGTTGGTAGTGAATCTTCTAAAGTCCACTTTCCAGCATAGTTTTGACATGTTGCCAGCAAGTTAAAACTCATCAGCTGACTTGGTAAAGGAGAAAGGCCAGGGTTTACCAACCACTCTCACTGAAGATTGAACAAAACAGCTAAGGTCTTCAATTTCCACTCAGTGCATGCAGAAATTCATTTTTAAAATTTAAGGGAGCATTCCTCTCATCCCAGTATAGAATGTGGCTCCCTAACAGTGTAGAGATCGACATTTTTTTGTTTGTTTGGGGTTTTTTGTTGTTGTTGTAGAGATTGACATGATTATATCTTAAAATTCCACCCAAGCCACATAACCGTAATCTTTCAGATGAGACTATAAACTAAGGCCCCCTTTGCGAATGCACGCAGAACATCTTGCGCACATGTTACATCCTGTTCCGCTTTTCATAAGAGTAGGCCATTGTGTGCTGGTGGGAACAGATGACAATATTTACAAAACTGCTTAGACATGGGGACTGGATGAAAAAAAGCACATGAATGCTTATTCCACTATCCTCGATAGAAAAGAATAAAATAAAATAAAAAATTTAAATAAATAGATAGATAAAGCTGCAAATTACAAACAAAACATATATTATTTTTCTATATATGCATTTGTATGTTTTAAAGAAGCATTTTTTAAAAAATTATTTAATATGAAGTAAGTTTATTCACTGTGAAAGAGGTATATGAGGTATGCCTGATAGAAAAAGTTTTCCAGAAAAAGCTTGGCAGACGTGGAAGAGGTAAAGCATATATATGGAAGATTAATAATTTCTAAATTGTGCTAACAGATGCTTTGAATTTGTGTAGAAATTTAAAAACTGTTTCTGGTTTCTGATTTAATTGTATGGATGTGACAGTGGTGCTTGTTTGCTACTGATTGTTTCATGTGTGGAATGTAAGATGATTAAAAATAAAAGCAAGTGTTTTAAGTACTGATCTGTTTTATTTGGGTTTGTTTTTGTTTGGGGTTTTTTTCAGCGCTGCTGTTCAGCTCTGAAGTACCTGATTGTGTTTGTAATCATCGCTACAGTTCTTCTGCTGATTGGGTAAGTGCTATTTCCACTTACATTGGTGTGATTGTTTGACATGTCTATGGATGTTTTTCTTGCACACATGTATCATGCACACCCCCTGCACCCCCCCCCCCCCTCACACACACACACACACACACACACACACACACACACACACACACACACACACACACACACACTGTCCATACTCGCACATGCAGGACAGACTTAAGTTAGAGTGAAGTGTGATGGTTGCTATAGCTGAGTAGTTAATTACCTGTCCTCTGTTTCAACTCCCCCCCCTCCCCCTCCTTGAGTAAGAAAACAGTTTCCTCAGGAATTGAATTAAATTAAATAAAGACCAATTTCAGTCCAGCAAATTTCTCTGTGTGAAATTTGGGCTGCTCTCCCTGGGAAGAGCATATCACTACAAGAGCAGCACCACCCATTAAGTGGGTTTTTTTTTTCTTTTTCCTGTTGAGGGAGGAGGGTGTTACAAAATTTTGCATCTCATGTTGGTGTGGGTTTATTGGTTTGTTTTGTTGTTTTATATACATGAGCTGAATGTGTGTTATACACAGGTCTTTGGTTTATTGTCTCATCCGAAAGACTAGGAAGAAAATGCATACACAGATCTTGATTCTGTACAAAATGTGTTGATGTATTAATGGAAACCTGAAGCGTGCATTGAATGCGTATTGAGAGAATAAGGGTGTCTCTGTGTGCAGACTGTTTGTTCCCACCAAGGCCCCTCCTAATGCCAACAGCACTGACTGGCACAAGATCGAAAACCTCTTTGAGGGCTTGGGATCCAATAGTGAGTACTGACTGCTATTATCTGTGTGTGTGTGTGTGTGTGTGTGTGTGTGTGTGTGTGTGTGTGTGTGTGTGTGTGTGTGTGTGTGTGTGTGTGTTTGCGGTGTGTGTGTGTGGTGTGTGTGTGGTGTGTTGTGGTGTGTTGTTGTGTTGTGTTGTGTGTGTGTGTGTGCGCGTGCACGCATGCATGCTTGTGTGTGTGTGTGTGCGTGCGTGTGGTGGTGATGGTGGTTGTGGGCAAGCGGGCAGGTTGTTGGGTGGGTGGGAATTTATAACATTTATTTTTTTACAGTAGACACTTTTAGATAGCAATGTGTTATTGTGGGAATTATTATATTTCTTTAAACCAGAAGAAAAAAGAATTTAACCTCTGGAATAATGTTTTGATTTCTGAGAGAGAGAGAGAGAGAGAGAGAGAGAGAGAGAGAGAGAGAGAGAGAAAATCATTTATTACCATTGACACTTTCCTTTTGGCAAGGAGCACAACATGGTTTTGGGTCAGCATATATGAACAAAATGAGGAGAGGGCGGGGGATTATGTTTTGTTACTTTTTTTTTTTTTTAGGGGTGGGGGGGGGGGGGGGGGTTACTGTAAAAAGGACAGAATATTGAAATCTAAATAGAATTTTGTTTGTTTGTGCTCCTTCATTTTTGTTCTGCTACTGTAACAAAGGACAGAATATTTTAAATCTAAATTGAATCTTTCATATATAAGCTATGTTATCATCTCTTTTGTTCTCTGAATAAAATTAGTAGGTTTTTTTTTATCATACTTTGTTGTGTTTTTTATTTAGAGTTTCACCTTGTACAGAACAATTTTTTTGTGTATTAAAATGTTTTTATTTCCAGTAGTATATCGAAGTAAATGATGAACATAATTATGTTTGACAAATCATTTTGTTTCATATTCTATGTGTTTGGGGTTTTTGTTGTTGTTTTTTGGGGGGTGGGGGGAGGAGGGGGGTTGTTGGTTTTATTTTGTTTTGGGGAGGATACATTTTTTATGTAGATGAAAGTGCAGCTGTATGCCAGACTCAGACAAATCAGATTTTAAAAAATAACTCTTGAACTGTACACAGTGTGTATCTCACTCTTTTTTTTTTTTTTTTTTGTTGTTGTGAAGATGGAGAAAATGCCATCTCCTTCCTCATGAGTGTCTTCAGTCTGATTGGAATGTTTGGCTTGGTGACTTACACGGTAGGTACTTATGTTTGTATACATGTGTGTCTTTATCTGAGTGAGAGGGGGGGGAGGGTTGTTGTTTTTTTCGGGGGGGGGGGGGGGAGTTGTTGTATATCACTCATGCCACTTGTATGGACATACCCATAAATAGCCATATGAAGACTTGTGTTGTGATAAGTCTCAGTGTTGGCAAGTTGTTAGGTGTTTTTTTTTCAATTCTGTTTTCAAACGTTTCTTTTGTTTAAAAAGGGGTTTGGGGGGGGGGGGGGGGGGGGGGGGGTGCGTGCAAGTTGACCTGAACACAAAATGAGATATTTGGTTGTAAACCTTGATGCTGCCTCACATGTTGTATGTTCACTTATAGATATTTCCCAGTGAGATTTTGATAAATTAATTTTTTGGTGTTTGAAGTATTTGATGCAAACATAAATCAGTGTGTGTATTGGTAAATCTCTGATCTAAAAGTAGAGCAAAGACAATGCCTGTCTTGATGGTTTCTGTTTTTCATATTGTGGGAGAATTTTCAGATGTATAGAACTATAACAGCAACAGTTACATGTAGCACTGAAAGGGTCAGACTGACAGATAAGCGAATTGTTCCAACCATCTGCAGATTTTATGTCATACAGAGATAACCTTAATCATCTGGTTGTTCTTTACTTTTCTTTCACTTTAGTTGTTACTTTTTTCCCCTGTATTTTGTAACAGCTGAAAAATGATGGGTTAACGTTGTTGTTGTGTTTTGTTGTGTGTTGTAAAGGCGTTATGGCATGTCGGCCCTCCCTGTGGAGCTCCTGTCTGGCAAGAAAAGCGCCAAGAAAGAACGCATGACAGTGCGCTCCCAGAGACAGGACACAGAAAGCCGTCGGCAGGCAATCCGGGATAAGGTAATGAGACGATCAGAAAACAAAGAGCATGAAGAGTGTTCAAATTTGTGCTTTTAAAAATTTTTTTATTTTATTTCAAGTAAGTGTAGGTGAGTAGATTTCTGAATGTCTGTTCAAGTGTAGTTATTCCAGTGCTAAAAAAGAATTTTTTTTTTTTTTTTTTTTTAAACAAAACAACAACAAAAACCTCCAGTGCTGACCATCTAACTTTCAGTTGTAAGCATGACAGAGGGTGTAGCCAAGTGGTTAAAACCATTTGACTTCAATCCCATAGGTCCATGAAGTTTTAGATTTGAATCTCGGCAGCGTCTGGTGAATTAATTAAGTGTGGGGATTTTTATGGTCTCCCAAGTCAACTTCAAGTGCAGACCTTCCAATGCCTTGATTCCCTTCTTGTATGTGCAGAAGTTCAAATATGCATAATTCATATCGGCATTTGGTGGGTTACAAAAAACATGAACATACTCATCATATATCCTTGAAGTTGAAGTGTGTCTTCGTTCATTGTGAGCCAAAGCAGTTGCGTACACAAAATCTCACTGTTAGTGAACTTTGGAGGCCTAGCCAAAATGTTTGTTTATAAAAAAAGAAAAGAAAGAAAATAGTCTGTATATGTTGTTCTTTCATCAGTATGGCATCACAAGTCACACCTCCACTCGAGAATAAACAACAACAAAAAAAAGAAAAGGGAGAAGTCATGTCAAAAGCAAGGGTCAAGAGAGGAGAAAAAAATGTTTTTAAAAGAAAAGAAAGAAAACTGTGTGTCTCCATTGTTCTATCATCAGTACAGCATCACCAGTAAAAAAAAAAAAAAAAAAATTTTTTAAAAGGGATGCTTTTAAAAAAAGAAAAAGAAAACAGCATGTCTTCATTGTTCTGTCACCAGTACAGTATTACCAGTAAAAAAAAAAAAAAATTTATTTTTAAGTTTTTCAAAACAGAAAACAACAAGTCTCCATTGTTGTCACCAGTGCAGCATTACCAGTAAAAAAAAAAAAAAAAATTTTAAAGATGTTTTCAAAAAAGACGAAAGAAAGAAAACAGCATGTATCTATTGTTGTGTCATCAGTACGGCATTACCAGTGTAAAAAAAAAAAAAAAAAAAGAAAAGACAGAAAACGGCACGTCTCCATTGTTCTGTCATCACCAGTACGGCATCACCAGTCGCACCTCGGCTCGAGACAGCCGCCTGGAGGAGGAGGAGCGCCACCTGGTTCGTCAGGAGCGCCACCTGGAGGCCCAGGAGAAGAGCTGGTGCCGGAAGTGCCTGGTGCTGCTGCGACCGTTTGAGATTGCTCTGGGCATCTCTTCCTCCTCCTGGGCCTGCTCGTCTTCATCTCCCTGCTGCTGACAAAGTGAGGCCCTCATGTGTGGGTGTGGTGTGTGTGTGCTGTTGTGTGTGTGTGTGTGTGTGTGTGTGTGTGTGTGTGTGGTGTGTGTGTGTGTGTGGTGTGTGTGTGTGTGTGTGTGTGTGTGAGTGAGGGGAGGAATTAGTTCATGTATGTATGTACATGTGTGTGTTTATGAGGAGGGGGGGAGATAGCCCATGTGTGCATGTATGTACATGTGTGTGTGTTTGAGAGGGGGGAGAACATATGTGTGTGCGTTCATATATATGTGAATATGTATGTGTTGGAGGGGAGGGATGGAGGGGGGGTGAGTTGGGTGTGTATTCAGGAGGGGTTGTGTGTGTGTATGCTTCTGTGTGTGAATGTGTGCATGTGTGTATGCTTCTGTTTATGAGTGTGTTCATGTTTGTGTGTGTACATGATTGAGCATATGTGTTTGTGTGTGTGTGTGGTGCGTGTGTCCATGTGTGTGTGTGTGTGTGTGTTGTGTGTGTGTGTGTGTGTGTGTGTGAAATACTCATTTTTGGTTACTTAGCTCTTGCTGTGTTCAATCTAAAATGTTTTAGAGTTTTGTTGGATCAGATTCCTTTAATAGATTTCCATATATTTCTGTCTTATCAGAATAATGTATGATGTCTAGTTTCTTTGGAACCTGTCTTCAGGTTGTTGTTGGGAGTTTTGTGTGTGTTTTTTGTTGTTGTGTTTTTGGTTTTGGGGGGTAATTTTTGTTTACAATCTAAATATTGCTTAAAGAGAAAGTCAGTATCTTTCTTTTACAGTATTTTTGGCATTTTGCAGTATCTATGTAAGAGAAGAAAGACTTGGTGTAGGGAAATATTTTAACCTATTTAAGTACCTGATAAAAATCCTAGATGAGTAGATGCTAGATTATTTGTCTATTATTTGAAAATGAAAAGAAACTTACCTTATTTAAAAAAAAAAAAAAAAACCCAAAAAAACTATATGTGTTGACCAGCATTGACAAAGCCATGCACAGCCTGGGCTACAAGATTGGATACGCGTTGCCGACTCGTCACCTCCCCAATCCCATCGACATTGTACTGGTCTTCTCTCAGAAGGTAAAGGAGATGACTTGTATCTAAACCTCATGTTCATAGAGAATACATGTGAATGATGTTGTGATCAACTTTTGGGATTTATATCCTAGTTTTGTTTAAAAAAAAAAAAAAAAAAAAAAAAAAAAAAAAAAAAAAAAAAATATATATATATATATATATATATATATATATATATATATATATATATATTACACATTTTCTTCTTCTTCTTTTGATATATATATATATACACAATTGATAATTGTAACAAAAAGTTGAAAGACTCATAACAAGTATGTTACCTACTGTTTGTATCTGTCATTCGTCTTTTTTTTTTCTTGTCTTTTTTTTTCATTGAGAGTTAAGGAAAAGGGGCAGGGGAGCGCAGCTTTGATGTCATAATTGTAATTTTTATAATCACATAGGTGAAGTTTTCTTATCTGTTTAATCATTCTTTTGTTACATGATAAATAGACTAATTTTTTTTTTTTAAAGGAGAAAAAGATCATCTTCATTATGTTCGAAAGGACCATTCATAGAATATGTGATCATCAATAGTCCCTTGATGCTTATAAATACGTTATTGTGGTGATGAAGGCGTGTGGTTATTCATTATTTGCTGCAGGTGTTGTTGATGTGGTGATGAAGGTGTGTGGTTATTTATTGTTTGCTGCAGGTGTTGTTGATGTGGTGATGAAGGTGTTAAAAAGTTAAAGTTAAAGTCTGTCCCGAGCCATAAGGCTCATCAGGCCGGTGCTTATCCCGGTTTCTGTGGCGTTAAGCGACTGAGAGTCATAGACTCCCCCCTGGATAGGACGCCAGTCTATCGCAGGGTTAACCCCCAACACAAGGTTGGTACCCCTTTTACACCTGGGTGGGTTGAGAAAAATAGCCGTAAAGTGCCTTTTCCAAGGGCACAACGCCATAGCGGAATAGCTGGGATCGAACCCGCAACCTTTAGATTACGAGTACAACGCCCTAACCACTAGGCCACAGCGGCGGCTATGAAGGTGTGTGGTTATTTATTATTTGCTGTAGGTGTTGTTGATGTGGTGGTGAAGGCGTGTGGTTATTTATCGTTTGCTGCAGGTGTTGTTGATGTGGTGATGAAGGCGTGTGGTTATTTATCATTTGCTGCAGGTGTTGTTGATGTGGTGATGAAGGCGTGTGGTTGTTTATTGTTTGCTGCAGGTGTTGTTGATGTGGTGATGAAGGCATGTGGTTGTTTATTGTTTGCTGCAGGTGTTATTGATGTGGTGATGATGGCGTGTTATTATTTGCTGCAGGTGTTATTGATGTGGTGATGATGGCGTGTTATTATTTGCTGCAGGTGTTATTGATGTGGTGATGAAGGCATGTGGTTGTTTATCATTTGCTGCAGGTGTTATTGATGTAGTGATGAAGGTGTGTGATTGTTCATTATTTGTTGCAGGTGTTATTGATGTAGTGATGAAGGTGTGTGATTGTTCATTATTTGTTGCAGGTGTTATTGATGTAGTGATGAAGGTGTGTGATTGTTCATTATTTGTTGCAGGTGTTATAGATGTGGTGGTGAAGGCGTGTGATTGTTTATCATTCGCTGCAGGTGTTATTGATTTGGTGATGAAGGCGTGTGGTTGTTTATTATTCGCTGCAGGTGTTATTGATGTCATGTGGTTATTTATTATTTGCTGCAGGTGTTATTGATGTGGTGTTGAAGGCATGTGAATATTCATTATTTGCTGCAGGTGTTATTGATGTGGTGATAAAGGCATGTGGTTGTTTCTTATTTGCTGCAGGTGTTCCCGTTGGACTACATCCTGATGACAGGTGTCATTGTCTACTTTGTCCTCTGCTCCATGACAGGAGTGCGCACCATCGGCATCTGGTTTCTCTGGATCAGGGTCAGTCCCTTTTTTTTTTTCCTTTTTAAAAAATTTTTTTTTGGTAAGACTTGTTTGTTGTTTGTGATTTAGCACAGGCGTAAAGAATGTGTGGTGAGTGAGTGAGTGAGTGAGAGTGAGTGTGTGTGTGTGTGTATGTGTGTGTGTGTGTGTGTGTGTGTGTGTGTGTGTGTGTGTGTGTGTGTGTGTGTGTAGACAAGTAATTTGTTAATTTTATTTATAAACGGTTTGAATGCACGTGACTAACTTGAATGCAAGCGCTTTGATTTGTGCACTCAAGATTCAGCGCTATATAAATCCCATATGTTGTTTTTGTTATTATTATTATTATTGTTGTTTTATTATTATTATTGTTATTGTTGTTGTTATTGTTATTTTTATTATTCTGCAACATCTCTACATCTGTGAGTGTATTTGTGTGTGTTTGCACATATGTATATTTGTATGTTTTACCATTCAGAAGTTTTAGATCAGCATTCATTTACTGCCTGTAAATGGTAACGCTTTTTCAAATAATGCCTGATAGGGGTTTTTGTGGTTGTTTGATGTAAATTTGCATGTTCAAATAGCATTTTTTATCACTATTCCTTCATTATCAGATGTTACAATTGCTCTGCATAGAAATGATGATATTTTCACTTGTATTTTGTGATTGTCAGATGTACATTCTGCTGATCATTGTCAGATGTACATTCTGCTGATTAACAGTGATTGTCAGATGTACATTCTGCTGATTAACAGTGATTGTCAGATGTACACTGCTGATTAACAGTGATTGTCAGATTACATTCTGCTGATTAACGGTGATTGTCAGATGTACATCCTGCTGATTAATTAATGTTTGTATTTTCACACATTTTCAGCTTATCATGTGGACATCCTATACAACACATTTTTTCTATATATATAAACGAGGGTGTTTTCCTTGACACCTGTTGACACCTGCTGTCATGTTGGTTGTCAGATGTACAAGGTGCGACCAGGGCGCACGGTGCCCCAAGGTCTGCTGATGTTCTGCATGATCCTGATGTTCCTGGTGCTGGCCATCAACATTGTGCTGTACGAGCTGACCCCACAGTACTCCTCCTATGGCTCCCAGCACTACTGGGTATGTATGTGGATGTGTGTGTGTGTGTGTGTGTGTGTGTGTGTGTGTGTGTGTGTGTGTGTGTGTGTGTGTGTATGTGTTTGTGTGTGTGTTTGTGTTTGTGTGTGTGTGTGTATGTATGTATGTATGTGCATGTATGTATGTATGTATGTATGTATGTATGTATGTATGTATTATGTATGTATGTATGTATGTATGTGTGTATGTATGTATGCATTGCTATTTTTCTCCCTGTCTTAATACACCTAAGCTCTTGCATTCAGATTCTCTGAACACAAATTGCCCCTAGATTTCACATTCCATCACAAAATCAGGTCAGGCACACATGCTTGCTTACCTTTTTCTCCTAAGTACATACCAGCAGCTATAATTACTTCCAGACTCACAGCAGGCTCTGTGCCTCTGGTCTGATAGAGCTGCATGTGGTAGTGATCAGTGAAGGTCACTGCATGATGGAAAACTACTGTGTGTAAATCCCGGGTCTGGATTCGGGGAGGGGGGGGGGGGCAATTGTTCAATCCCAGCAAATCCTGGTTTGGGACTAAGAGGGTTCAGCTGAAGACGATGAACTCCAATCCTGTTTGGTCACTTGCTTTGCCACTGGCAGGCTTGTTCAACACACCTGTGTAGAAAGTGCGGCCTTGAAGCTGAGACTTCAGACTGAGCTTTCAGCCCCTCCCTCTAAGATATGATTGAGTGGGGTTTGAGTGCTAGTCTTTTGCACAAAGATCAACTGCATAATAGTGAGCACGTATGAAAGAAGAAGCCCTGGCAGAACAAGAGAGCGGTTTCTGACAGCATTCTGAACAAACATGCCAGTCTTGTAAAGACAACAAATACTTGCCAACAGAAAAAAGAAGGAAGGACGGGGGGGGGGGGGTTCTGTACCATGGCAAAACATTCTACCTAGTAAGAGCTATTGGACTGGAAGTGGTGAGCAGTACAACACAGCACACCACAGAACAATCCTGCTGCCTGTCTGTGTATCAGCTAAAAACTGTTCTTTGTATTCCCAGCAGGAGGCTGGTTTTCCACAGTAAGGGAATCCTTTCTTTTGACCTGAGAAATCTCGCATACATTTCAGAATGAATTCCCAGTAGAATCAGAAAATTATGAAAAAGTTTGTGTGTGTGTGTGTGTGTGTGTGTGTGTGTGGTGTGCGTTTTTTTGTTCCTCGGTTAGAGCTCAGAGGTTCACTAATGGTGAGAATTTGCATATGCAACCGTTTTTTTCCCACCATAAAGGTAGCCCCACTCTGACTTGAAGAAGAGGGGGGGGGGATGCTGAGTATGTCTGTGTTTCCACAATCCACCGAATGCTGATGTGAATTAAGATCTTTAACATGCATATTTGATCCTCTGCATGTGTATATTCATGAGGGGAATTAAGGCACTGGCAGGTCTGCACTTGAAGTTGACCTGGAAGATATAAAAATCCCCACCCTTAATTAATTCACCAGATGCCACCAAGATTCAAACCCACAACTTCATGGACCCCTGGGATTGAAGTTGAACGGTCTTAACCACTTGACCATAGCGTTCGTCAAAAAGATTTTTGATTGATCCTGTTTGAGACAATCTCACCTGTGTATATTTTACTTTGCTTATTTGTGTATGTATATTTTCCAGAAAAATGTGACTGACTCGAGCAATGTGACAAGAATGTCTCTGGAACCCTGCACAACAGAAGTGTCTACAGGTAATACAGCTTACTTGAATGCTGTCTTCACACTCTGCCTACTCACTGTCTGCTCTTAATAAATACATCTAAATGTTACATGTTGGACACTGTTTGTCCATTTGTGGCCCCATGTGCCTTTCTCTTTTGAATTGTCTTGACACTGACAAAATAAAGTAGTCTATTGATCAGCATCAAAGAAGTCAGTGTGGCTTTTCTAAGATAGAATAGGTAAATAAATAAAGCTCCCACCTTTTTAAAACAAATGTCCACACATTGGTTTCACTCTTGCATGTGAAATCTATGGTTCTTTTGTGGATGTGAGGGGGGGGGGTTGGTTGTTCTTTGTTTTTGTTTTGGGGTTTTTTTATGTGAAGTTATTTGAATGCATTGCATTAAAAAGCCTATTTTTAAATGTGATTGCGAGTTACATAACTCAACTCTTGCCACTTGAAAATCTTCTTTCAAGATGAAAGTGCAAAGTCTTTGAGACAGCATTTTCATAAAGGTAGCTCATTTCATGTTAGAACCTGTATTGTTTGACATGGTTTATTTCACATCAGATTCGAAAAAAGAAAAAAAATATATATATGTGTTTGTCACTGTGTGTGTGTGTAACAAGATGACTGCACAATCACCCGCATGGCTCTCCTTCTGACCCGTTTCTTCTACAAGATGTGGTTCTTTGGTGCTGCCTACTACTTCCTGACCTGGGGATTCCTGGGGGTGAGTAGTGCTATACTTTTATTACTGTTGCTGTAGGTGTAAAGCTTATTATAGTGAGTGGGTCATGGTGATCCTGTTTGATTGGGAGAGGGGAGGGTGGGGTCTAGTTTTTCAAGTTCTTGAGTCATGCTACATAGTAAATCATCTCCTGACATGTAAAATCTTCTTTGCTATCCTGAATGGTGTCTTAAAGTTACCAGCATAGTTTTAAGTCAGAAAACCTCTGTAATTTGAAGTGTTATCAAAAAGAAGGCAAGAGATTACAGTGAGAGAATTGGAGGAAATCTGAACTGTGCTTTGATTCCTTTCAAGAGAAGATCTGATTTTGTCAGAAAAAATTGTTGGGAGCAAGTTCAGTTTTTATGTGGTTATGTCAGGCTTTGCTGTGCTCACTTACATATATGTGTGAAACTTGGAAACTTGTGTTGCAGCAACATGAGGCTTTGTACTGACCATACTTTTTGTGTGTTCATAATGTATCTCTGATTATGTATAGTATAGTGTAGTATGGTATGGTATCCAGAAGGTCTGTCCAGCAAAGTCATTATTTGCGTATCTTTTTTGGGAGGGGTGTCTGAAAACTTGTAGAATCCAGACACTGGATGACTGGTTAAAACAAGAATGTAATAATGATAAATAGTTACATTTCTTTTTGGTCACAGTGCTAGTTTTCAGTACATTCAAACCATCGGTAAGATGTGTTATTGATCGTATGAGTTTGTGAAGACTTTCACAAGAGTCCTCAGAGCTGGCTAACAGATGTACAAAAAAGTGGAACTATTTTGTCATTTTGTGAGAAGACAAATATGCAGACTTGCTGTTGTTACCCTAACTTTCTGTCTGTGTGCAGTTCATGCTGATCGGTTTCATCGTTGCGGTGGTTCGTGGTCGTCGATCTTCCATTCAGGGAGAGGTGGACAGAGACGACTTTGATGAAAGTGATGATGAACTGATTCATGCCTAAGAAATGATCCTGGAGATTCAAGATAAAAAAAAAAAAATCCTGAAGATTCTGAGGAGTTTCAGCGATCATGAGTGCTTCTGTGTACACACTATCACTGATTCAGAATTATTTTACAGTTTTTATGAATTACTTCTATGCCATGGAACTCCTGTATTCCCACAGCATGCTATGTTGCACACAAAAATATCATCAGCATATTTCATCGGCTACAAAAAATAAATTTCAGTTACAGTTTTAAACATAGGCTTGACTGTACAAAAGACGTAGAAACTGTGATACTAACTTGTGAGTGAATGTTTCACTTTTGCTCTCTGATCAGTTCTGTGCTTCAACCCTGGCCAGTCGCAGTGAAGGTTGTTGTCAGTTTTGGCAGTTTAGGCTGAGAGTTTAAATAAAAAAAAGAAAAGAAAAAGAAACAGCAACATTTAGCGTCTCATTATCCTGCTTTATTTCTCAATTTGTTGATAACATGAAATGGAACATTTAAAATTATCATTTCTAGCTGATTCAGTTAAGCAGGTTTGTCTGCCAGGAAAAGAACTAGTTTCACCTTCTTTTTTACAACCCTAGTAACAGCATTGTGGGAATAAAGAAAAAAAAAGTGCACATGCTTGCTGTGTTTTCGTGGAGTTTTGGGAGACAGGGATGTGTGGATTATGTTTAGGATATAGTGATCATTAAATACAGAATTGTATAGCCTATGTCTTGTAAAGACAATCAACGCATCATCATTCTTTACTAAAAAAATATTATGAAATTAAGTTTATTCATATCTTTAAATCCTCAGTTGATTAGAGACCTTCAGAGTTGAATGAGGAACTCTTGTGGCTAAATTCTAAAAAGAACCTTGTAGTTTTCGTGATTCTTTAAAACCAAAAAAAATGAATCAGAGGCAGTTGTTTGTGAAATGAATTGTTGTAAGATGTATTGTTAGCACATTAATTTTTGTCTAAATCTGTTGGACACACACTGGTTTGTTGCTTAAAACTGTATTCAGTGAGTGTGTTAAGTTATTTTCATATTATTGTCTTCAATTTGGAAGATGTTTCACTTGCAATCCATGTTTTCTAGGTTGTTTTTTTTTTTCTCATTGGTGCATAATATGCATGCCTGAAGATCAATATTTTCTAGTTTATAGTGTGTGTGTGTGTGTGTGTGTGTGTGTGTGTGTGTGTGTTGTGTGTGTGTGTGTGTGTGTGCACCAGGTTTGCCATTTTGTACTTATTTATTGTTGTTTGTCATCAGTGTAAAATATAGCATATGCATTAAAACTTTTTGTTTTTTTTTGGTTTGTGTGTGTGTGTGTTTTTTTATATATACATAAAACCTGTTTGTGTATTTGTTTGTCTCCTTGGTATGTTCTGACAGAAAAGAAAAGGTTTTGTTGTTTGCTTTGGAAATGAGAAAATGCCTGTGAAGGGTTAAAGGATATGTTTATGTGAAAAGAAATGATAAAAGTCTGTACTGGTTACATATTCTGTTTTCTTTTTGTAAAAATCATCATTGCATAACAGTATTATTCGCTGTCTTTTTTTCTCTGCTTTTTTATGGATTGTAAACAACAACAACAACAACAAAATAGCCATTTCAACTGCCTAAGATTTAAACTCCTTAAATTTCAAAAGGGAGATTAAGAATTCGATGTTTGGAAATGAAGCGATCCAGCTACATCAGTTTGCAGCAGTAGCAGCCAGATAATGTGTAGAGTTTTCTGTGGGTTTTTTTATTATGTTTTTAATCTGTATAAACTGTGATATGATGTGTTATTGAATGATTGTGAGGTGGGGATCTCACTTTCCCCCCTCTTGTCCTCTACATAGAACTTTGTGCTGAAATGTTGAAGATCAGTCACTGGTACCAGATATTCAGGACACAGCTAAGGAATGGAATGAATATAATTACTTGGTACTTTTCAAAAAATACAAAAGAACAAAAAGAAGCCCATGAAATTATACAAAAGAATAAATGTTGATATTTAGAAAATAGTTGATGTTAATATATATTTTTTAGCTCAGTCTCCGCTGCCTCTGTCTGTCTGTCTGCCTGTCTATCTGTGTGTGTGTGTGTGTTTCTCTCTCTCTCTCTCTCTCTCTCTCTCTCTCTCTCTCTCTCTCTCTCTCTCTCTCTCTCTCTCTCTCTCTATCTATCTATCTATCTATCTATCTATCTATCTATCACTACTAACTTACCACACACACACACACACACACACTTCTATTCACTTCTATTCACTTCTGTCTCCTCCTTCCCTTTTCCAGTCTAAAATCACTTGTTAGTGATAGACATTAAAACGAACACACACATACACACACACTCACACATATAAGGATGCAGACTATAGGAGTCTTAAGGAAATCCAAGCCTGTATACACAAAAAAGAGGTAAACTGACTCTGTACAGATACATTATGTATAATATTGAATATAAATATGCTTTCATTTTTTTTCATTTCTTTTTTGTCCTGGCTCATACAGTCACAGATCATCACAGGATTGTCTGATAACCACCCCACCCCCACCTAATTCACAAAACAAGTATATGCTTGATACATTTCATTGTTGTGGAAAATATCAAAAGTAGTGTTGGTCAAGTTGTTTGGTGCTCGCTGCCTCTCAAGACTGACTTGCAGTTTTTGCTCATCGGTGCTGAAAACTGCATTTTGAGAAAGCCCTGTGCAAAGCAGCATCAGCACAAATAGCGCACCCCAAATTATATCACTTGGAAAAAAAATTTAATAAAAAATTAAATTAGGTTTTAAAAACCCCCCCCCAAAAAAAAAAAAAAAATTAATATATTACTTGGCTTCTGTTAAAGTACAAAAACTTTATATCAATTCTTTAATACAATTTTTTTTTTAAATACAGAACAAAAACAAACAAACAAAACACCTTTTCACTGAAACTGTTTTCATCAAACAAAAGTTTTTCATCTTTTGAAAATATTTTTTGTCAGTCCATACGTTATCAAAGCTCTTTCTGAATTTTCTTGAACATTGTGTATTTCTTCCCGAATATGGCATAGCTGCATTATGGAATATTTGGTAGGCTTATTACTGTGAGGGAACAGTAAACTTCGGTTCACGTTTTATTTTTCAAAAGTATTTTTCTCCACATTCCTACGTCTGTCACTTTTTTTGCTTGCCTAGTGCATGTTGGATACGTGGCCCATGTAATGTCTGACTGCTTGAAAAAAATATGTAAACTAATATGCAGGGATGTCAGGTACTTTTTCTGGAGATCAGAATTGGGAAAGCATTCATAAACGTTGCTCTTGTTCGTTATTGCTAAAGTTGTCTTGATATGAAATTTTTGTTTGATCTCATTTCGTAAAGTGGGTGTTTTTAGGGCTGTTTGTGCTTTCTCGAAAATGTTTT
>CM060323.1:39056176-39151176 GCA_030674155.1 Stramonita haemastoma
GTTGTACATAAATATTTAATCTGGATCTGGAATTTCTACTGTTTCTCAAATCTTCAAGTTTACTCAAAATCTAATCGTAAATAGCTAAGCTACATCACAAAATTGATTGCACCTCAATGAAAACTGTTCATAATAAATGGCCATTAGACAGCATTGTTCATAATTAGGCCTATCAAGAAGATCAGTAGATGGATATATCTGTAGGCAAATTTAAGTATCACGAAAAAGAAATCAGTATAGAATGCACAGAAAGAAAATCACAGATATTTTTCAAATCAACACTTACCAAAAGTGTATGGCAGGCTCAATGCACCTTATAGGTCAGGTAGGCTACCTGGTGTAAACCTGTCAGAGTGCACAATTGTCTGCAGTTATATGCAGGGCAAGAAGCAGAAGACCCTCAATGAAGATACACAAGTTGATTGATAGACTGGCGTTGTAGTAAAGTCACGGTGGAAATTTCTGATTTCAGAACAGCAACACAAGCGCAACAAGATAATTGTAACCTATCTCATTAGGTTGCGAACTGCAAACTGTGGACCACCAACAAGGGGAGCATGAAGATACACAAACCCATCCTATGCCTTATATAGGGCATGGGTCCATAAAAATCCACATGAGACACCTTCGCTTTCACACCAAAACAATTGCCCCTCCACTACAACCCCCCCCCCCCCCCCCCCCCCCCCTTATCATCACTACCACCCACCCACTTGACTGAGACTACAACAAAACCATAAAGTTTCTACTGACCTAGATCTAGATCTAGATTTGAGCTTTGGTTCTCTGCGACTCCATTTCTGTGACCTGGATAGGCCTAGGCTGGAAGCCTGTCTGGCCAGTCCATGACTGATTGACCCAGTTTCCGATAATGTCAAGGGCGTAGTGCCTCCGTCATCCTCTGTCCGTCTGCTCAACGACCCTTGAGCATGGGATTTGTCTGCTCTTGGGCATCTCCTAGCAGTGCACAGGGGTTCTGCAATATAGATCTGCTATCAATGTTAGGCCTAGTGGCATTTGCCACAGCTGGCGTAAGAGTAGGCCATTGTGTGCCGGTGGGAACAGATGACAAGATTGACAAAACTGCACACACACACGGGAACTGGATGTAAAAAGAAAAGCACATGTGCTTATTCCATTATCCTCGATATAAGAGAATAAATAGATAAAGAAAGAAAGAAATTCAGGGACTTGTTAAAGCTTGAAAGAAATTAAATACAGCACAAATTCAACAACAAACCAGGAACGGTACAAGTGAAATATCTAAACTGGTCGGGAGGATGGTAGCAGTAAGCAGGGGGGGGGGGGGGGGGGGGACTTGAACTTGGGCCCCGCAGTTCATTTTTGTTTGTTTTTTGTTGTTGTGTGGGTTGGTTTGTTTTGATGTTTTTTGTTGGTTCTTTAGGACGACAAGAAAGCAATGATCCCCAACTTCTTGATGTGTTCTCGATAGACGACTCAGGATTCATCTAATTCTTTGTTTGTTGTTGTTGTTTCTGCACCACGATTTTCGATAGTGTTTCCCACCACTGTACTTTGTATTGAATGTATTGTAATCTCAGCCACGATTAGGGCTGAACCTGAACTTAGCCATCACATACAGTATAAATAGTAATCGACCTACATCCCTGTTTGAAGGATAACCTCCATTCACCACCCCTGCAACTCCTGACTCAGTTCCAGCTCATTCTATTTTTGTCTCTCCATACCCATGCCAAATAAACAAGCAGAAAGCGTGGTTCAATTAAAGTGCAGACCCATCGACCTAGAACTAAACTGGCAACCTCAGACAAAAGCCTGTATTTACGTCTAACCGCCAAAAATCACTGTTTTTCATTCAGGGAGAAGATCCTTCGACCGAAGTCCAACGTCATGCCTTTCTTCGCCCTAAACCCACACCACCAAAACTTTGATTGTGTGGAGGAGAAAGTCCAGAGGGGTACTCAAGTAGCGCCAAGATACTTTTGCACAGTAACTGATTTGTCTGAACCTAGATGCCTGTCAAAGAGTGTTTAAAGCTTGTTCCTCTGTAGGAAGGTATTGAAGCACTTGAGCGTTGCTATGATACCCGCTCCCATCCTGTTGTTTCCTCAGATCGTAACAGACCAATCGGCTGTGCTCGATGATTTACTGGAGTAGGCTAACTGAACAGTGCCATTTTATTCACTGCTACCTTATCAATAATTAATTTTTAGGGGAGGAAATCAGGGCGAACCAACGCGGCTACAGTTAACATCTGCGTTAGTCAGTAGTTTGTCCCAGATTAACAAAACTGCATAAACACGGGGACTGGATGTAAAAACAACAACATAGGAATGCTTATTCCTTATC
The DNA here is from genome assembly GCA_030674155.1 of Stramonita haemastoma. Classification (NCBI taxonomy): domain Eukaryota; kingdom Metazoa; phylum Mollusca; class Gastropoda; order Neogastropoda; family Muricidae; genus Stramonita; species Stramonita haemastoma. The sequence continues at coordinate 39,058,508 of CM060323.1, forward strand.
TTCGATATGAAAGAATGAATAAATAAATTCAATAAAATAAAAAAAAATATATATATATGCAGGCTAATCGTGATGCCAGACGTCAGAAACTAACTCTGCTTGCTTCCTGCAAGTGCCTGTACATGGGTTATGGCCACCGCTCAGATGATTTATTATTATTCACACATTGATTGAGTAATTGAAGCTGATCTAGATTTTGGCGTGTTTCCTGTAATCATTCTCTTTCGATGCCCTTCAGGGATGGTTGACATCAGTCAGATTCTTTTAAACTTTCAGTTTCTGCACTGATTTCCATGTAAGGAACTCCCCCCCCCCCCCCCCCCCCCCCCCCTTAAGTGAGAGTGATGTCTCAGTCCAAGCATTTAACAAGTTGGGCAGAAGTTCTGTAATTTTTGCCAGCCAAACTATTGAAGTTGGCTATGTTGTTTAAAATTACTTAACTGTTTAGGATCGATTAAATTTTTTTAAATTCTTTAACCAATCACATACGTATGTGTCATCACTTATCTTTCGAATTGTGACTGAAACAAACTAATCTTCAATGCTTTTTAAACTGTGGGAACCCGTAAGCATACACACACACACACACACACACACACACACACACACACACACACACACACACACATGCATATGCGCGGGTACACACACACACACACACATATATATATATATATATAATATATAATATATATATATATATATATATATATATATATATATATATATATATTATAATATATATATATATATATATATATATGGGAGAGGAGAGATGGAGGTTATCAACCAGTTTACGGTCACAGCACACACACACACACACACACACACACACACACACACACACCATGTACAGAAAGGTGTTGTAAAACTCGAAACTATTTCAGTATAACCTATAAACTTATATAACACCCATTAAAGTACTTTCTGAGTTTAGACACCCACTTCACAATTCAACGACAAAATCATCAAAAACATCTACAACTGATCTCGAACCGGTAGATTTAGTAGCAGGTACACAATAATTATGAGGATAGCCATTCAGTTAGTATATTCACTCTTTTTAACAATCAGTGTTTCAATGGCCACTTTTCCAAAATGTCCCCGTAGCCCGAACTATTTGGATTCATTTTGAGATTAGAGTACCTATAAAATTCCCATGGGATTACCTATGATTACAGTGACTTGCAAGTATGAATTGCGCGAGGGTAAAAGGACAGGCAGTAGAGACTGAGACGCTGGGGGAGAGGGGAGCTGCTAGCTGACTTAGATTTTTTTCCCCCCCGTTTAATTGTGCGCGAAGTTGCTTTTCTGCTTTTTTTTTTTTTTTTTTAATAGAGTTTTTCTGTACTTGCCAACTAGCCTAGTTAAGTGTTCGATTTGTTGTTTTTGTTTTTGTGACTTTTAAGCATGGGTGCGTGTGTGCACACAGACAGACAGACAGACAGACAGACACACACACACACACACATGCACGCACGCTCGCATGTGCGCAAGCACACATACATGCACGCACGCGCGCGCGCGCGCGCGCCACACACACACACACACACACAACACACACACAACACACGTGCGAACGCACGCAGAACATCTTGTGTACACATTAAAACCCGCTCCGCTTTTCGGAACAGTAGGCCATTGTGTGCTGGTGGGAACAGATGATAAAATGAACAAAACTGCATACACACGGAGACTAAAATTTAATGTAAAAAAGCACGTGAGTGCTTATTCCATTATCCTCGAAATAAAAGAACACACACACACACACACACACACACACACACACACACGCGCGCGCGCGCGCGCGCGCGCGCGCGCAGTACACACACACACACACACACACACACACACACACACACACACACACACACACACACATGGGCAGTAGTAACAGCAGAGAGAGAGAGAGAGAGAGAGAGAGAGAGAGAGAGAGAGAGAGAGAGAGAGAGAGAGAGGGGAGAGAGAGATGGAGAGAGAGAGGTGGGGGGTGGGGGGAGGACGAATGAATGAATGAATGACCTTCAGTATGGAAGGGTAATGATTTTAGGCCAAGCCTCCCCTGGCAATTTGTTCTTGTAAACATACTAGCACGCAACCCCCCCCCCCCCCCCAACAAACCATAGGAAAAAAAGGGGGGGGGGGGGGGGGGGGGAAGGGGCAAACAAAGAAAAAACCCAAACCAAACCGAACTAAACCAACCAAACGAACAAAGTCCAGCACACCATACTAAACACCAAGACCAATAAATAACAGCGCTTTGCTAAAACTGTAAATTGTTATTGATTGCTTGTGTGTTGTATAGGTCGAATGCAAGCCCTTTGATTTGTTTTTACAAGATATGGCGCTATATAAATTCCATGTATTATTATTATTATTATTATTATTATTATTATTATTATTATTATTATTATTATTATTATTATTGTTGTTGTTGTTGTTGTTGTTATTATTATATTATTATTATTATTATATTATTGTTGTTGTTGTTGTTATTATTGACACTAACATCAATGAAGTCTTTAAGACAAAGTCTACCTTAATGGTCGTACACGCAAAATCTCCCCGAGGAACACAAAACAAAACAACCCCAACATTTACAAAACTGCATACACACGGGTTCTGTATGTAAAAAAAAAAAAAAAAGCACATGAGTACTCATTCCATTATCCTCGATATAAAAGAACAACTGAAAAAATTAAAAAAATAATAAGCACACACCCACGCATGTACGCACGCGACTCGCTCGCACGCACGCACGCTCGCTCGCACGCACGCACCACCACGCACACCACACACACACACACAACACACACACACACACAGAAGGGGGGGGGGGGGGGGGGGGGGCGGGAAAGTCTGGTTGGTAAGAGCGTTTTGCATTGCACAGGTGATCTGGTAAACTGGGTTCAAATCCCATTCAAGGAGATATTTTCTCATGGAGTTAGCATCAGTGCCGACTGCACTCCCCTTAAAAGTCCTTCAGATGAGACTATAAACCATTGTCTCGCGTGCGAACGCACGTAGAACATCTTGCACACACGTTAAAACCTGTTTCGCTTTTCGGAAAAGTAGGCCATTGTGTGCCAGTAGGAACGGATGACAAAGTTTACAAAATGCATACACACCGGGATTGGTTGTAACCCCCCCCCCCCCCCCCCCATTAGAATGCTTATTTCATTATCATCGAAATAATAGAATAAATAAATAAAACACATATTTTAAAACTTTTTTTTTTTTACATTATAAACATGCACGCACGCACGCACGCACGCACGCAAACACACACACACACACACACACACACACAAACACACAGGCACACACACACACAGACACACACACAGACACACAGACACAGACACACACACACACACACACACACACACACACACACACACACACACACATAGAATTTATTTGATTTGATTTGAATTGAATAAATTTTATTTAAAGAAGGTCATGGCATAAACAAACATGCTTTTTTACAACCAGCCCACTGGGCATAAAAGAACACATATAACCAACAGAAAAAAACAACCCTCTCAACCAAACAACAAACAATTTCTTTTTCAAAGGCCTCTCCACGTCGTTGGAATGGTCCATTACAAAGGCCGTAACTAGACAGTAGATTACAGGCCTACAGCCCCTAACCACCCTGGGGACTCCAACTCAACCGATTTTTCCTCAAAAATGGTTATAAACACAACACCTGTGTGCATCATTTAAAAAGAAATGTCGTCGACATCGACTTCTACTGGCACACAATGGCCTGCTCTTCGAAAGGCGGAACGGGTTTTTAAAGTGCACAAGATTGTTTTTAAAGTGCACAAGATGTTCTGTGAGCGTTCGCCCACGGGGCTCTCCAGTTTATTACATAAGCCTAGCAAATACTGTGGAGGCCAGAACAGACCCAGTAAGTGCTGTCATTTACTCGCCGGCAAGTGTGTGTGTGCGTGTGTTTCTGAATAAAGAGGAGTGCTGTGCCATCCTGTAGCATTTCATTTCAATAATTATTCTTGTTTCAATGAGAAACCGAAACAAGGCTAGGGCCTAGTACGCATGCGCGTTAATTATACAGGAAATGCTTGTGGGATCGCACGAAAAGTTTGGCGAGGGTTCTGCGACAAAATGTGAAAAAGTACAGTTCGTTTGAAATGAATCATGAAGGTGAGTGAGAACCAGTTTTTGTGCAAAGCTACCACATAAGTAAGCGATCAACTATTTATTGATTGTAATGTTGTGCTTGCAGATCTTAAGAAGTCACTGCACATGGGTAAGATCGGGACACAACAGTAGTACATACGCGCCTTGTGTACATTCGCGATATACCTGTAAAAAGATAACAGTAATGGACGACGACTGTCATACACATTTGATATGAAAACTGTGTCAGAAGGATTAGTCTAACTCATTAATCAGATATATATGAAGACTTTAGAGTAATTTCAGAATAATTACGAAGTTGTCACCGACGATCGGCGCTTGACGTCAAAAAGACCAGAAGTAGGGACGATCGAGTTAACGATCGAGTTGACGAAGCCATGTTAAAGTGTTTTTGTATTTTTTCTGGTCCGACTCAGTGACTGATCGGGAATGGGAGGCTTTGAATTTAGTAACCCAGTTTACTTTATATCAACTTCTAATCTTGGTTAAAATGATTTGAAAGAGGGATGAACACGAAGCTGAAGGATGTATTAAGTAGCCTATTTTGGGGCTTTCAGTCAATCTTGTGCTGGTCACATGGTCCACTGTCTCGTACTTCTTTCCAGCGGGAAAGGAAGGGATCGTACACCGAAGGTTACGCGTGTATTCGTTGAAGTGGGACGAGAGACTCAATCCTTGGAATCTATGCTGATTGTTGTGTTTGGTGTAGGAAGGTAAGTTGCTAGTTTTGGCTTTCAGGTGCAGATCTGACAGAATCATATGTGATCACAATAAATCATCTTGGCACAGTTAAAAAACCCTTAGGCTTTTTGAAAGAGTTCGCCATTTTGTGGGCCTGTGGGAACCAATGACAAAATTTACAAAACTACATTCTCATGGGGGCTGGATGTAAAAAAGCACAGGATTACTTATTCCATTATCCTTGAAACAAAAGAATAAATAAATTATAGAATAGACAAATAAATCAGGGGAGCACATCAATATTAGGCCGCCGTGGGGCCACCAGCCAGAGGGGCCCTGCACTTCTGCTGAGTCACTTTGGTGGTGTTAAGAGGTGCCTGTTCTGATCTAACATACGCAGGACACCACCTACTAAGCTCCCTACTAACGACAGCATTAGCTCCGTCGCGAAGCCAGACTGAGTCATCCACCCACCTGAACCTCCAACCCCAAAGACTGACACAAACTCACCACAGGCACAGTTCATAAGCGTATGGGAAAACTGAATCTGAGGTCACCATGAGACCAGAGCAAGGGAGCCACAGAATCAGGCAATTTTTATTATTGCATGATGATCAGTGGTGATGGGGATGATGTAATGATGCTGCTGTGGAAGTGCATCCGCTTTGAGACTACTTGACAGGGTTGTACTCGATGCTTACTGTCATAATATATCCCGGCGTCAACCGAGCCCGAGAGATACAGACACCTGCAGTGTTGGTCAGGTAATTAGAGCAACACTCTCAAATTTGCATCTGTAAAGTGGATGAAGCTTGACTCTGTGGTCCCAGTCTCCCCACTGAGCCCACAGCACACTCACTCTGGGTAGGAGCCGGCCGGAGTCTGAAAAATCTCTGTGACTCGATGGGACTCGAACCCGCGACCTTCCAGTCCGAAATCCAAGGCACTAACCACTGTGCCAAGGTGGCTGGTATAAATCAGGGAACTTTGGACAGACCCACACATTGTGATCAGTACATAGGTAGTATTGTTTTTTAAAAAATATTTTTAAAAATCTCTTTGAAATGAATTGGCTTTAACCCTTTCACCACCAGCTGATCTGTAATGTTCACAGCAGATCAACTTAGGCGCCTGCAGATTTTGCATCTCTATATCAGTATATGACTATAGACTACATATGTAAATTACACAAGATGACCTATTTCAAATTTAATGCCATGCAAACAAAAATGGCGTGTAATTGTAAAAATAGTGGTGGGGTCCCATGTGGGGGTGGGTCCCTTGTCAAGTGAATGATAGATCTAATCATCTATGGTCTTTCCTAGTTCTCCCAAAACAGAGCAGTGGGTCAAAGGGTATTCAACCCAGATCTTGATCTCCTCACATTAATGTAACATAATGCTCATTCAGGGTGTCGCAATTATGTCACTTCTGACTTTGGCGGTGTAAGAATAGATAGAACTTTATATTAAATTATAAATGACATTTTAAAAGCAAAATGATTTGAAAAACAGGTATCGCTTTCAAATTACGTTAGATCTCTGTGTTTGTCGCACAGCTTTACTATACGTGTGACTATGTCTTCCTCAGACATCTGACTCGGGCTTCTTTGTTGGTCGGTGCTTGCTGAAGATATTGTTGGGTGTTTCAGTCTTAGCAATGTTGAAGCCGTTGATCAAGGTATCTTCTTTGATGTCCTGGTTGTCAAGAACGAGGGGTAGGGCAAATTTGTCTCCTATCATTACTTGGAAGTTTTTTTTCCATTTGTTTGGGTTCTTGAGTTCTTCAGGACTGAACTCGATCATTATGTTGCCCTGCTTTAAATTTTTTATTATTTTTTTATACTTTTCCTCGCGAAGTCTGAAACTGAAAGTCATCATCACAAGCTCATGGTCACTTCCGATGTTGGTTCCTGGAAAGTTCCTGGTCTTTGCAATATCAACAATTGTTTGGAACAGTCAGCATTAGGGGCAGGATAATTACAAACTTGAATTTAGCCAACAACAATGATGACCTAGCTGGAAAAGAGCTGAGCTGATTAGCTTGGTAAATTTATCTTCTCTGTGAAGCCTCTTGCCAGCATTCATATCAGTGCAGAGAAAACTCAGTTGATGACAAATAGTGCCAGTCATGCCCAATGGCATCGGCATTGACATTATCATAGACAAGAAAAACTGAGACCATCCATAGCTTTAATTTAAATTATATTTGGGAGCTATAGAGTATAGTATCGGAAGAATGATCTAAACCTGAAATTCTCTCCAGGATAGCCCAGACCACAGCTGCAATGACCAAACTAAAAGTCCTCTGGAATGTTAAGAATATCATTGTCAGCTTCAAGATCAGACTGATGCGTTCCTTGGTCATTTCCATATGCATGTGAAATGTGGACCATAACATTGCAGCAGACAAAAAAAGGATACAGGCGATGGAGATGAGATATATATGCTTTTGCAAACTCCTTGGTATCTCATACAGATCTTGTAACATAACTGCAGTTGGACAAAATGGATAGAACTAGCCCATTTTTGTTGACACTAGTTAGGATAGTATTTTAACCAGTTACTTGTTCCAAACGTTATGACAGGATACTCCTTTGGGCAGTTTTATGTGATTGTCTTTTTATTTTTTTATTTTTTTATTTTTTAATTTTATGGGATTGTCATATTCATTGTGATAACTGATATCTGAAGAGTTCTTAACTATTATGTTGTGATAAAAACTGATAATATATATCTGAAGTCTTCTTAACTATGAAATCTTTAACTCTTTATACATATAATACAGGGTTTGCGATAACCGGTAATTGTCGGTATTTTACTGATTGTAAACAGGGAATACCGGAAATTTTCGAAGCAGCCGGTACCGCATACCGATTCTGTTTGCCTGTGACCGATTAGATTTCCGTCTCAAAAAAAAAAGTCTGAAGTGACGTTTTCTGACAGTCTGTCATGCGCCTGTACTGTACTTAGGCACCTACCCCTTCCTACCCCTTCCGACGAACATCTTTGGCGCCAGCCTCATTAATTAGCCTAGCACGCAGAACAGCAAGCTTTACTGTGAAAGAATAGAGCTTTGCGCTCTTCTCGGCATGACAGTGACTTCCATTCACAATGAGTAAATGGGGCCTAGATTTATTTATTCTTTATTCTTTCGATCTTTTATAGCGAGGATAATGGAATAAGCACTCCTGTGCTTTTTACATTTAGTCCCCGTGTGTATGCAGTTTTGTAAATGTCATCTGTTCCCACACGATGGCCTGCTCTTACGAAAAGCGAAAAGCGGAGGGTCTATGACTATGAATTTGCGCGTTGCTTTGAGAGAGAAGAGTCGGAAACTAAATCTAAAGCGAACAAACGATGTAGATGAGCGCTAAGCATAGAAACAAGAAAGAAGAATATAAGTCACAATGATGCCATGCAAAACAACAGACTGACACAGACAGTGACACAGGCCCTAGAAAAAAAAACCTATTTCCTGCGTGGCCTCGTGCCCAAGAAGCGGGTGGCAGCAGCGCGGCAGTCAAAGTCTGAGAGATTTGTGTTCAATTTAGATTTAGTTTTGCTGCCGAACAATCCCCCCCTCCCCCACCCCCTCACTGAATAGTTTCGTTTTGTTCACAGTAGGTACCGGATTTTATTTTCTGGGGACTGATTTTGGGGGAGCTGGTCAAGATATCTCTGAAATGGCAACTCCCAGTACCGGTATTAAAAAATCCTAGCGCGAACCCTGTAATATAAATATATACTATCAGTATCACTCATGATATATAGCTATGCCTATAGTGTACAGGTCTGACGCTTATTACTGACACTGTTGGTTACTAAGAATATAGTAACTTAGTAAGATGCGCTTTTGCCTATGTTGACTTAAAATAATTTGTTGTGCATAAGTCAAAGGGTTCTTGTATGTGAAACTAAAAGGGTATGTACAGTTGTAACTTGTATTCTAGAATCACCTAACACTAAGGGTACAAATGTAGCATTAGACTAGGTGTAAACGCCTTTGTTTTATTACTATACCTAGAGAGTGAATGACACTGAGTTTGTTATTTTGCGCAATTATGTGGCTTAATCAGTTAATGATAGTTGATTTTGACATTGTACTGATTTCACAGTGAAATATATCTGTTGTGCAGACACATTTGCCCATTCCATTTAGAAATATGGCTATCTGGGATATGAAGACTCAAAATAGGAATTTTCTATTTATAACCCTTTTTTTATCTGTTCAAATTTGAAATATTGCTTTAAGAAAAGAAAAAATAAAGGAAAAGTCGTTCAATAATGGGGAGATAATGTCAAATTTTGCTTGAAATTGACTACCTTATTTCCCCTAATATATAACATAAATTTCACACTTGTTTACATAATTAATGTGTTCTTAAAAAAATAATTTTCTTGTAACCTATATGCATGGCCAGTAAAAGGTGCATGGAAAAAAGCAGTCTGCCAGTATAGAATGAGTTAAAGTTTGTCACTGTGAATAATAAGGAGCTTTTATGTTTTTTCCCCCTGAAATGCATTCAGGTATGATTTGAAATAATGAAAACAAGCCACTCTTCTAGGTCTAGACTTTCAGTGAAAAGACAAGATATGTAAACAAAACTTGTTTTTTTTCTCTCAAATAGGTTAGCAAGATCTTGGGATTCTAACAGCAGATTTGATACTTGGAGTTGATATTGATCAGTGATTGAACCAGAAGCAGATACCATGGGGCGACGAAGGCAAGGTAAGATGTTTGAGCTTGGTAGAGAAGCAGAATTTGTTAATTTAAATTGTACTGTAACATGCAGACATTTTTTTCTTAGTTCACTTGATTTATCTTTATGTGTATCGTGCATGGTCTCAGTCACAGCGATTCCCAGATGTGATGAGTCAGAGTGCATTTTATGTGCTTTTAATTTCTCTGTAATGTTTTTTCTTTTTCTTTTATTTTTTATCCTTTATGTCTGGACATCTTTCTGCCTACCTTACCCAACCCTTGTCTCTTTTTCTGTTTCCAGCTGTCTGTTTCTGAATATCATTTCATGCGCCATTGCTGTAAAGGATACATGTATGTTTTAGGATAACATTTTGTCTGTAGCAAGTCATTTTGATTGCCACTTTGTTTTCTGTAATACCAGTCAATGAATCACATTGATCACATTGTTTATGTACATGTATGTAGACATGTAATATGTATGCAGAAATCAAACATGTACAAAATCCAAATCCACATACGATACCACATCTGTTACTTAGCCAAATATACACAAAAATACACAGTCATATTATTTCAAAATCTTCTGTGACTTGTTTATGTCATCTATGCTGGTTTGTGCAATTGTGATAAAATTGTTCTCTTAGTTCAATTTTTTTTTAAACTATAGGACAACCTACATCAGCCTCAGGGACTGGGGAATCGTCCTCTGCTCAAGTAAGACCTGGGTAAGTAGTGCATTGATTCTGTTCCAATTCTTTGGTATAATCTTAAGGGTTAAGTATCATTTTGAATCACCAGATTGAAAATAACTATCTGAGCTTCTGCTGTTTATAAATGATTTTATTATGTGGGAGGGTTTGAGCTTTTAAGCAATGATTTTTTTTCTCACTTGGTTTTTTTGTTTGTTTTGTTTTAAGAAATTGTGTGTGTGTGTGTGTGTGTGTGTGTGTGTGTGTGTGTGTGTGAGTGTGTGTGTGTGTGTGTGTGTGTGTGTGTGTGTGAGTGTGTGTGTGTGGTTTGTCTTTGTGGCTAGTACTATACCCAGATTTAAATGTGATATGAGCTAGAGCTATCTATGTGAAGCTTACACTGCACTGTTGAGTGTTGTGCTCAGGGCTTGTGTCTCTGAGGCATTTCCCGGTGCATCAGCGTAGAGCTTTTCTGGTGCATCAGAAGCAGATTAAGTTTAACTCAATGGAGTCACTGTCTATTTCACATCTCGACAATGTGATGTGCTATTTTGGCCATATATATTTTTTATATTAGAAAATAGTCTACATCACTCAGATTCATAAAACCAAATGTTAAATAATACGTGAATTTAAAGTTGTTATTAATTTTTTTTTTTTTAGTGCTTTAAGGATACATTTTACAAATATATTTGTGCATAAATATCTTAATAGGTGTGTATTTTGCTTTAAAGTAGGTCAGTGAATCCTAAAAATAAAACAAAACAAAACAAAAATGTTTTTGACAACAGAGGCTTACCTCAACAAGGTGTAAAAAGAATCCATCAGCCATTCCACAAAGAATTGTTTTTATTTTACACACAGTGATGTTTTCTTGTTTGCTTGTTTACCTTTTAGTTGCCTGCCTTTATTCTTGAAAGTTAATCTTTTAAAATTCCCTTGTTGGCATTTTTTTTTCTTCTCGCAGTCTGTAGTCAGTGTAGTGTTGTCTATGCAGTATGCTGTTTCATGATTTGAGATTGTCAGTGTTAGCTAGCGTTTATAGAGACGGCGGGTTTCGGGAAATCGCACGCACGATTCGACCCGAGAGAACTCGCGCGAGGAATGTTACTCGCTATGCTTTGTAAGTGTACATAGACAATGCCTGTCTCCCGAGGCGGCAAATTTGCCGACCGGCGGGGAAATCACCAGAACCAACTTTTAAATTCTTGTTCCGTGTGTGCCGCGCCGAGACTTGTGTTGGCTGTGTACTTTTCTTGCTTTTCTTTCCTTTCCCACCTTGCTATGAACACCAACTGCGCAAGTGATTAGGCGCGAGTTTTCCGGCATGAATAACCATCTCACGGCGACCCGCCTACCTGCTTTCTCTATAAACGCGGCCTTAGAAAGGGAACTGGATATCTGTCCATCCATTCTTTACTTCCATTCATTGACAAACATCTTTTCTTGTTTGTTTTTGTTACCCAATAAGTTTATTTTCAAATTAATTTCTTTTTTCATTTTTGTGATCTAGGTATGAGAAAATTTGATGAATACTGAATTAGACTGGCATTTTCAGTACAGCTTAGTGATAGTATATTTTATAAAATTATATTTCATAACAGAATCAAGCGATCAAGATAACATATCCCACACTGTGTTCTTTTGCAGGATATTTTAGGGGTGGATAAATATGCAGTATATCGATCTATTTTGTGGTTCATTTGGAATTTATTTGTTGAAAGTCCTGATGATTGTAGTAGACTGTTGGACTGTAACTAATTAATGTAAGCAAGAACTTGATGATGATGATGATAATGATGAAAGGAGAAGATGGATGGATAACATTTTTAAGCGGACTGGACATGATCTGGGTCTGCTCATGACGACTGAAGTGGAGACAAGTGGTAGAGTTAATTTTGTGGTCCTGTAGCCCCCAAGGGCTAAGATCAGTAAGCATGTATCATGCTTTTCTTTATCAGTAATGTTGAAATAATTTGTACCCACAGTGATTGGAACACATCAAAGAGAATCGGATTTTATTGTAACCAGGAATTTATAAGAGTTTTTAGTGTTATTAAAACTAGGTTTCGAAGCATGCACAAGAAAAGGTTAACTGTTTAGTGTTTTTGAAAAAAAGTATTTGACATTTTTCATAAACATTTTTACTAAGAAGTCTGTTGTGTGTGTGTTTCAGCAAGCGAACTAGATCTAGGATGTCCATGGGAGTTGATGAACAAATGCAAGAAAACCCAAAGAAAGTAAAGTCAAGCCATTCCATAGGGACACGCTCAAGGAATTCTGACACAATTCCTGCTGTCAGTCCGAAATCAAGAGACATGTCAAAAGTGATTGTAAGGGAGGAACAAGACTCACTGGAGCATTTCCAGCAAGAAGATTTATGTGATCGGGGAACAGTAGCTGAAACTGCCAACAGAGTGGGGGATTCCGTGTTGTCAGAAAGGAGTGGTGATGTAGGTGATGTAAAGATGGAGGCAGCTGATATAAAGATAGAGCCAACTGACATAAAGACTGAGGCAGGAATGGAGCTGGTTCGGTTTTGTTCTTGTGGAGTAGACAAAGACTGTACTTGCGAAGACGCCAAGCTTTGCACTTGTGAAGACATCAAACCCGGGTTGTGTGAAAACACCGGGTCTTTGTGTTGTGCTGACACCGAATTCTGTTCTGAAGATGTGAAGCCTCATCTCAGTGATATCAAGTCATGTACTTGTGGTGAAGAAATCAAAATTTGTTCTTGTGAAATCCCTGACTTTAACATGACAGATGTGAAATCTGAAACCAACTCTGATGTGAAATTGGAAAGTGTTCATCAAGAAGAGTTTGAAAAAGGTTGCAACAATAAAGGCATGTTACAAGAAGAGAAGCGTGGAGATTCTTTGAAAAATGATCAGAAATCAGCCAAAACAACAGTAGAGAAGACGGCTTGTCATTCTCTAAGGGAAGAAAAAGACACAAGAGAAGAAGAAGTGTCAGGACAGGGAAGAAGGACTGGAGTGTTGAATTTGAAATCAGAGATATTAAACTAGAGGAGATGGACGAGGAGGCTGAGTCTTATCTGGGTCCTGTGGTATGGGAAGATGTTAATGAGTTCAAGGATGAGCTCCCAGCTGAAGATCAGCTTTCTGAGGCAAATGACCATGTAGACAGTTACACTATAGTGCCTGAAGATCAGCTTTCTGAAGCAAGTGACCACACAGACAGTTACACTATAGTGCCTGAAGATCAGCTTTCTGAAGCAAGTGATCATACAGACCGTTTCATTATAGTGAATCAGCTTGCCAATGCAGGTGACCATCTACACAGTGTTCCTAAACAGCGGCAGATCAGCATTCTAAAGCAAATGACCATCTGGACATGTTCCTAAGGAGCCAGTTTTCTTTGAAGTTTGTCCAGTTGGCACGTCTGAGTCCTCCTCCAAGAAAACTCACACTGTGCTCGTTTCTCGCATTCTTCCTGCACAGAGTTCTTCTGCTGCAGAGAAATCTCCACAACAGCCAGAAGAAGTTTTGAAAACAGCACAAAACACTTGTACATCTCCTTTGCCTTCTGCCCAGAAGAAATCTCCACAATCACAGGCTTCGCCACAGGACTCTCAAGCATGTGGTCCTTTTTCTGCTCTAGACGAACCTTCAACAAATGCAGAGATTCAGCTTAGTTCAGCTGAGGTACAAAATGTTCAGACATCTGAACAGTCTCTTGTCTCAAAGAAACCCACACAACCACAGATTCGACCTGGTTTACTCCTGATACCAAATATTCTGCCCTCCCAACAGTCTGTTTACTGGAAGAATCCCCCACAGCCACAGATTCGACCTGGTTTACTCCTTATACAAAATGTTCCGCCATCTGAACAGTCACCTGTCCCACAGAAACCCCTACAATCACAGACTCAGCCTGGTTCAGTCATCATACAAAATGTTCAGCTACCTAGACAGTCACCTGTCCCAAAGAAACCCCTACAATCACAGACTCAACCTGGTTCAGTCATGGTACAAAATCTCCAGCCATCTGAACAGTCACTTGTCCCAAAGAAACCCCAACAATCACAGACTCAGCGTGGTCCAGTCATCATACAGAATGTTCAGCTACCTAAAGTAAAACAGTCAGTTGTTCCAAGGAAACCCATGCAATCACTGACTCAGCCTGGTTCAGTCATGATACAAAGTGCTCAGCTACCTAAACAGTCACCAGTCCCAAAGAAACCCTGGAAAGCACAGACTCAACCTGGTTCAGTCATGATACAAAATGTTCAGCCACCAGAACAGCCACCTGTCCCAAAGAAACCCCTACAGTCACAGACTGAACCTGATTCAGGCCCGATAAAAAAATTGAATGTTCAGCCACCTGAACAGTCACCTGTCCCAAAGACACCCCTACAATCTCAGAATGAGCCTGATTCAGTTGCGATACCAAATGTTCAGTCACCTGAACAGTCTCCTGCCCCAAAGAAACCCATACAGATACAAACTGGTCCGACATATGAACGGCTTTTTTCCCCAGAGGAACCCCAGCAGTCGGAGATTGAACCTAGTTCAGTGGTGGTAGAGAATGCCCAGAGATGTGATCCGCCTTCTCTCTTTGAATCTGCACAGTCAACTCATCAGCCCAGTCCAGCCATGGCGCAAAGCTATGAGACATCTGGTCGAGTTCTGCCCCAAAGAAACAATCACAGTCAACTCATCAGCCCAGTCCAGCATGGCGCAAAGCATTGAGACATCTGGTCAGAGTTCTGCCCCAAAGAAACAATCACAGTCAACTCATCAGCCCAAGTCCCAGCCGAAGCACAAAGCATTGAGACATCTGGTTGGAGTTCTGCCCCAAAGAAACAATTACAGTCAACTCATCAGCCCAGTCCAGCTGAAGCACAAAGCATTGAGACATCTGGTTGGAGTTCTGCCCCAAAGAAACAATTACAGTCAACTCATCAGCCCAGTCCAGCTGAAGCACAAAGCATTGAGACATCTGGTTGGAGTTCTGCCCCAAAGAAACAATTACAGTCAACTTATCAGCCCAGTTTAGAGGTGGTTCAAAACACTGACATACCTGAACAGTCTTTTGCCCCAGAGAAATCTCCACAGCCCAGTGCAGCTGTGCAAAGCAGTCAGCCATCCGGTCAGTCTATTTCCTCAAGAGCACTTTACAATCACAGATTCAGCCTTTATTGGTACAAAACATTGAGAAATTCTTATCTGAACAGACTTCTGGCCAGGTGAAAGAATTACATTTAAAGATTAATTTTAATCCAGCCGTGGTACCAGATGTTCTGACATCTGACCAGATTTCTGGGGCACACAGCAAGAAGTCTTCTGCTCCCAAAAAACCTTCACAGTCGAAGCGCAAGTCAAGTGGAGCACACAGCATGAAGACATCCCATCAGTCTTCTGCTCCCAGAAAATCCTCACAGGCGAAGCGCAGGTCAGCTGGAGCACACAGTAAGAAAACATCGCGTCAGTCTTCTGCCCCCAGAAAATCCTCACAGTCGAAGCGCAGTTCAGTTGGGTCACACAGCATGAAGGCATCTTGTCAGTCCGCTTCTCCCAGAAAATCTCCACAGTTAAATGTCCAGCCCAGTTTGGCTGCGTTACAAAGCGTCAGTACGTCAGACCAGTCCTCTGTCCCAAGGAGACCACGGTTAAAAATCAAGCCTAGTGCAGCACCAGTACAAAGGATGAGGCCATACAAGCCATCGTCTGTCCCCAGGAAGTATTTGCCTCAGACCGGATCAGCAGAACAAGGCCCCAACACACTCAGTCAAACTCTTTATGAAAGGGAATCTCAGCAGGTTCTGATTCAGCGTGAATGGTTAAGGGAGCAAAGCAGGCAGGCAATATATCCTAGTCTGCGCAGCGAAGAAATGAAGGGGGAGGATGAGGCAGTAAAAGAGCTGCTGTCAGAGTGGAGAGATCGGCCAGATGGTTCTGACACGAACATGGCCTCTCCCTGGGCCAGCAGCAGGATGGGGAACACAAGCCCGGCTGGTGACAACAATGCCAGCATTGCCCACCTGACCAGCTGTGGACCTTATCCTGCAGAGCACAAGTACTCAATAAAAGGCAAGTATTGCGCATGCTTCCTTTTTTTTTCTTTTCTTTTTTTCTATCTGATTCGAACGACAAAACACAATGCTTTCTTTTTTTCTTTTTTTTTTACTTTTCTGATTTGAACAGCAAAAAACAAAAATACAAGTGTAATGACTAATGTGCTACAAAGATAGATCTATCAGTACATGAATGAATGTGAACTTCATTCGTGCACATTGTTTACACTTAAGTTAAATGCTTGGATTCCTTTACAATTCATGCACTTAAGTTAACCCTCTTAGTCTCGACCCGGGATTTGCTGGGATTGAATAATTGCCCCCCTTGAATCCCGAACTGGGATTTGCCGTGATTTATACACAGTAGATTTCCATCATGCAGTGGCTATCACTAATTCAAATTGCTACCATATGTCAAAGCTCAATCAGGCCAGAGGTACAAATCCTGCTGAGAGTCTGGAAGTAGTTGCAGCTGCTAGTATGTACTTAGAAGGAGGGAAAGGCCAGCAAGCATGTGTGCCTGACCTGATATCGTGGTGGAATGCGAAATCTAGGGGCCATTTGTGTTCAGAGAATCCGAATGCAAGAGGGTTAAATGCTTGGATTCCTTTACAATACACACATTGTACGTGTAGTATGCATGTGTGCACATGCGCACATGCACGGAAGCTTACAAACACACACACACACACACACACACACACACACAACACACACACACCACACACACACACACACACACACACACACTCACACACTCTTGACCTTAATGCATGTTATACTTATGTGTAATTTTAAGTGTGTGTGTGTGTGAGAGAGAGAGATTATTTGTTTTCAAGTTTTCTCTTTTGGTTATTTTGGTAAATTTTTCTCCAGAATTAGTAACTAGAATGTTGCATTTAGGTAAAAAATAACCAACAACAAACAAACAAAAGAAACCCCAAGCGTTAAAAAGGCATTTGTACATCTACAGGTAAAATCTTTATTTTGATTTTAAAAGAATTTCTGGTTTTAACCGAATCTGAGACTGTTATGTAGATTCTCAATCGTGATTAACAACAACAAAAAAATCAGCCAATAGTTTGCGTGGTTTTCATTGGGTGTGAGTTTTTACCTTCTTCAAGACTTCAGTGATAAAGTGCTCTTCAGGCATGGTTGGGCAAGGCTGGTGACCTGGTTTTTTTTCAATTTTTCATTCTCCCCCTAGCCTCCTGTAACATTAGGACCATCCAGTACATGGCTTGTAATTCAGATCTGATAATATCTTTAAAAGTCTGTCCCGAGCCTAAGGCTCATCAGGCCGGTGCTTATCCCGGTTTCTGTGGCGTTAAGCGACTGAGAGTCATAGACTCCCCCTGGATAGGACGCCAGTCTATCGCAGGGTTAACCCCCAACACAAGGTTGGTACCCTTTTACACCTGGGTGGGGTGATAAAATAGCCGTAAAGTGCCTTTTCCAAGGGCACAACGCCATAGCCGAAAGCTGGGATCGAACCCGCAACCTTTAGATTACGAGTCCAACGCCCTAACCACTAGACTACAGCGGCGGCCGATAATATCTTTAACTAGTTTCAAATTTGAATCACCTTGTGCATGATTACCAAAGCCGTTAAAAAAGAAAATGTTTTATGTGTTATCTGTAATGCAATGCCATTGTGAAAATCATGAATTACATGAGTCACTGACAGAAACCATAAGCCAGTCTCTTCCTCTGTGCAACAAACATGACCTCCAGAGTAGAAATTGATGGCTACAACCAGAGATTTAGACTGTCTCTGTGTTAGTTCTGGTTAGGTAGAGCTTCACTCCTTCAGTCTCAGTTTGCATTCGCAATCACAAATATTTTTTTTATGGTAACTTCCACATGTCTATTACAATAGAAATAGTTATTAACATTAGTACGGTTGATTTTTCTATCATCCAATGGCATGTATTCATGATTTGTGATTTTGTTTGCTCTGTTTACCTTACAAATATAAATTGTCTGCAGTCATATAGATCTAGACAAAAATGACAGTGAACTTTAACTGAAACTTTAACTGATATGTAATACATCATTACATGTATCATGTCACAGGCATGTGTCGTACCCCAGGGTGTGATGGAACAGGTCATATATCCGGCTACTACTTGTATCATCGAAGGTGAGAAACAGTTTTGTTATAAACAGCTTTTGGAGTTTGAGGCTGGGATAATTATTTTGATAATATACCTGTAGCCATAGGTAAACTGACTATTGAAATAGACTGATTTTCCAGAACATAATGCTGTTTGTGGTAGGTTGCTGGTGATTACTTAGATGTTTTGCATTTAAAAGTAATGTCAGATAGAACTTAAAAAAAGAGAAATATGTAAAAAGGTTTGAGCTTTGTTTTACTGACTATCATACCAGCAATAAAATACTTAGAACACATAGACCTCCACAGATAGGCTATTTTGTAGAAGGCCACGTATGGTAGACGTCTGTGTTGTATCACATCTGGAAACCAGGCCACCCAGTCAGGGATCCACTCTGCCTGCCTTTAGGCCTGTAAGTCTGGGAGGCCACTATGCAAGGAGCAACTTGCCACAATGCCAAAATAGCGCTGTTTGATTAGGACTAAGATGGCCTTTAAGCTATTCCTGTGCTGCAAACATTGATGAAGTAGGCAGAGTTTGAAACGTATGTAGCTCACTTTCCTGGTTTCATACCAGTGTGGCTTTTGACTCTTGACACTTGGGGGTGACGAGTGATGCTGGTTTGGTAAGTTCCTTGGCCTCTGCCTTCTTTTATCTCTGGCTCGGGAACTAAAAGTGTTAGAATGAGTTGGTGTGGTGTACTTGAAGATATATTGTATTTATTTCTCTTTTTATGATTTTGAGGCTCAATGTTTTATCTTGCCCCCTCCCTGTTCTCATCACCTTTTGAAACCTGTCTCTTCATCTAGTGCTGCAATCGTTCCTGTGGATGTGGACTGTGGAGGTTCAGAACTATTCACACTGTGTTAAAAATCATCCACTTGTTCATTGATTCTCATGCAGAGTAAGGTTGTAATCTAAAGTGTTTTTCTTTTGGCACTGGGTGCTTATTGTTTTTAGGAGAGGTTTGTGAACTCAGTAAAGACTGAGGCAGTTCTTTCCAGGCATGTTCAGAAAAACAGACATCCAACATATCTGTTGACAGTGGGGGTGGGGAGGCTTCATTTCATAATTCTTGATTTGGTTAAATGATTGGTGTCTTAACTTTCTGAGGAGTCAGTGTGCCACTGTGTCTTGGGCAGAGAGAACCTTGTGGAGCCCTTCCCTGTACGATTGCATGCTGGGCATGTTTGTGTCATTCATATTACGGGCCATAGCTGGCTTACTCTTTCCTGAATGATGGCTGGGTTTTTAATGTGTGTGACAGATATATATATATATATGAGTATGCATTTTGTGCTTGGGACTTTGGTTTATAGTCTCATGAATCCTAAAGACATGCAGTGCAGTGCAGTGCAGTAATGTTGGAACTGATGTTCACTCTAGAGAGGAAAATATATTCAGATGGAGAGCTCAGTGGCAAGATTTGACCTTGCCCTCAGATTAGTTTAAGATGAGTGGGTAGACTGTCTATACACTTGGTTTTTCTATTCTCTGTTCCCTTCCTATGAAAAACCTATTAAAAGTATGTAAAATAGTGGGTGAGAATGGCCACAAGACTTTGCTGGGAAAAATGTTTTTTTTTTGTTTTTTTTCTTCTCTTTACATAGACCTGTAGAATCTGGTAACCTTCACTTGAATTTGTGTATCTGTTTGCATTTAGAATTGAAATATTTTACCCATGTTTAACCCTCTTAGTCCCGACCTGGGATTTGCTAGGATTTACACACAGTAGTTTTCCATTACGTAGTGACCTTCACTGATTGCTACCACATGCCGAAGCAATATCAGGCCACATGCACAGATCCTGCTGTGAGTCTGGAAGTAATTATAGCTGCTGGTATGTACTTAGAAGAAGGAAAAGGCGAGCGAGCATGTATGCCTGACCTGATTTCATGATGAAATGCAAAATCTAGGGGCATTTTGTGTTCAGAGAATCCGAATGCAAGAGGGTTAAAAAAGGAAAAGGCTTGTTTTCCCCAACTGCTTGTAAATACATCACTGTGCTCTTTTTTTTTTCTTTTTTTTAGGTGGTGGTGTTTTTTGTGTGTGTGTGTGTGTGGTTTTTTTTGGTGTTGACATTCACAAGTTTTCTTCCTTTTGCAGCACATCTGGATGCCCAAGGAAGGCAACCCTTCCTCGTCCATGTGAGTTGCTCTCTGTCTCTCTCCTCTGTGTCACTTTCTGTCTCCCTGTCTGTCTCCCTGTCTCTGTCTGTCTCTCTGTCTCAACTAGACATTTTTTTGTCTGTAACTTCAAAAGAGGATTCTTATGTTACAGAAGACATATTTGTAATTGCTTCCTCATTCACATTCTTGATTCAGTTTTGCCACCAAAAAAAACTGCTTCTTATCTTTATTTTTATAATATATGCTAGCAACGCAGCAACAACAAAAATCAAAGTGAACATAAAAAAAAAGATATTGCCTGTGGCAGTGCCAAGAAGATGAAAAAAAAAATCTTCAAGATTCTTCAGGAATCATGATGTAACATAATCACAGTTAAACAAAGTAAATGGTGCGTAGTATTCTGGACTTTGGATGAGAGTATTTTACATTAGTTCTCTGTTCTCAGAAATTCAGTTTGGCTTTTTACTGTGAATTGTAGATGCATGTGTTGAATATCATAGCAGCTTATTTTGTTGTTTGGGTGAGTGTGGGTCCTTATGTCCCTGCTCCCATTCAAGATCATTCTATATGCAGGCCTTTTTGAAATTAATTTTCATTATTGTTATCATCATTGTTGTTATCTTTATCATCATTGATTATCATCATCATTATTTATTGCTGTTGTTGGTATCGCCAACATCATCATCCATCATCCATTATCCATCCTCCTCCTTTCCCTCCTTCTCTCCTCATCATCGTTATTATTCAATGCGTAATGTGTTTTCTGTTGCAGTGAGAGAGAAAGAATTCTCACCAAGGTAGGACAGTTTGAATCGCATCGGCTTTGAATTCATGTGTTTGCATTACAGTGACAAATTATACAACTACTTGCTTTGTAGTTAGATTGTAGTAGTTATTAGCTTTGTAGTTAGTAGATAGATCATATCTGTACAACTACATGTGTTGTTAAACACTCTTCTGTTCTTCAAAAGAAACGTGTTATTTTGTTGCCATCTTACTGAATCTTATTGGGGGGATGTGATAGCTCAGTGATCAGAGCACTCGGTTTCCCCAAGCTGAGATTAAGCAGCATCGATCATGGTTACCAATTGGATGGGTGACCGTTTGCTCGCCTTGGCTTGAGTACAGCCCTCCAATTCACCAAGCTGTAAATGGGTACCTGCCCTCTTTAGGGTCAGGGAAGAAAAGCAGCGAGGGAGAGGAGATGGGCCACCCTGGGCCCTCAAGAGAAGCTGAGGTCTCTGATGCCTCATTCCCCTAGACCACATAGGTTAATGGACACTTATCTTTACCTTACCTTACTGAATCATGTTTGGTGAAATATTGCTGTTAAGTTGAAAGCAGTACTGGTCCTAATCTATAACAAGGGGGGGGGGGAGTGGGCTTGTTAATACAAGCCACCGTTTCACTATCAAAAAAAGTTTTTACAATAATATTGACCACTTTAAGATGATTTGGCTAAGTACATAAAGGTTCTGATAGTAGTCAAACAGAATGTTGTATTGCTGCTATTTCTAAGCTCACTTGTCCATTAATCTGAATATTTTTTAGTACATATATCGACTTACATAGCATCACATTTAGCACAGTTTTTTTTTCTCTGCAATCTTCACTTGTCCAGGTTCTTATGCTTACTGGAAAATGGAAAGAACTAGTTTTGTTGAGTTTATACAAGCTTTAGATAACTAAAGTATACATTACAGCCGTCTGTAACTGATTTTTATTTCTCCAGAAATATAAGATACCTTGTATAAATTCATATGAAAAATAATTTTTCATTACTCTAGACCACCAGGGGGTACCTGGGCTAGTTAACTAAGGAATAGTCTGTTTATATAAATGGCATGTATATATGATATGTGTGCGTGTGCGCACACATGTGTGAATGTGTGTCGGTGAGAGTGAGTGGTGTTGTGTGTGTGTTTGTGTGTGTGTTGCACATGTGTGTGCATGTGTGTGTCAACATGCATGTGTGAGTTTTGTGTGTGGTAATGCAAATGTTGTGCACGGTGTGGAGTGGTATAACAACATTGAGTACTATTCTTGTACTGATAATTCAAACTGATTCCAGTGCCCCATTCAGGATGCACTGGGAGGGGCCATTTTAAACAATCAATCACCATCCAGGTATCAGTTAGCTTTTAGTTCATTTTGTTTGCGTGTTTGCTTTTCTGTCTTTTTTTTTTTTTTTAATCATTTTCACCCAGATATTCTGTTTGTTTGGATTTTTTTTTTATCATTGTCGCCTACATATTCTGTTTGTTTGTTTTCTCTTTTTTATCATTTTCACCCAGATATTCTGGGGTTTTTTTGTGTTTTTTTTCTCATCATTTTGACCTAGATATGCTGTGGGTTTTTCTCTTTCTTTTTCATACTTTTCGCCTATATATTCTGTTTGTTTGGTTTTTTTTCTTTTTCATCATTTTCACCCAGGTGTTCTGTTTGGTTTTTTTCTTTTTCGTCATTTCACCCAGGTATTCCGTTTTTTTGGTGGTTTTTTTCATCATTTGCCACCTACATATTCTGTTTTTGTTTTGAAGACTTGCACTCAGAGAGTTGTTGCATTCTCTGTATGGTCTTTTTTTGTGTGTGTGTATGTTTTGTGTGCTTACATTCTTTTTGGTGAAGAAGGGAAAGTTTTGCATGTTTGTTTAACTTGATTTTTTTTTAAACTAAGAAATCAAGTTAGAACTGAAGTGAAACTGGAAAAATTTCAACTTTGTGTGTGTGTGTGTGTGTGTGTGTGAGGCATTGTGTGTGTGTTTGTGTTTTGTGTGTGTGTGTGTGTGTGTGTGTGTGTGTGTGTGTGTGTGTGCATTGCATGTGTGATTTGTAGATTGTGTGTGTGCGCGCACACTTGGCTATATGTGTGTGTTAACTTTTTTTTAAATGAAGTATTTTTTAATATGTGATTTAGCTGGCTAAAAAGATGGATGAATGGACATTGGTAAAAAGTGACCTCAAGAATCTCCTGGAAATTTTGAAAAAAGTTTGTTTTGTTTTTTTTTTAAAAAAAAATTGGTACAGTAAAGTACAATTTTTTCAAATTGAATCTGTTTTCTGTTTATAAAATGCTACTGTTTTTTTTTTCTCAGCGCGTCAGGGTGCCCAATTGCAGCAATGAAGCGAGCAATCTTCAGAGAACAGACTGCAAGAAATGGTGAGTCAACAGTGAAAGAGAATGTGTGTGTGCTCTGTGTGTGTGTGTATATCAATCATCATCATTTGTTTTTAGATGGTACATTGAGTAAGCATGCGATCTGTTTTTTCTGTTTTGTGTGGAGTGTATGTGTGGTAGTATGTGTGCTGCGTGTGATGTGTGTGTGTTTGTGTGTGTGTGTTTCTTTGATTTACTGTCTCTTCTCTCAAAGTGGTAAGGAAATTGTGTTGGAAGTAGAAAAAAATTGTCTGACAGTCAAGGAATCTAAGTATGTGCATACATGCGCACATGTGCATGTGCATGTGCATGCGTGTGTGTGTGTGTGTGTGTGTGTGTGTGTGTGTGTGTGTGTGTGTGTGTGTGTGTGTGTGTAGAAGAATAAATTTGATGATGATTATACATTTGTCAGGGCAGGGTCTTCTTCATCAGTTAAATGTCTGTTCACTACAATGTGATTTAGATAATAGACACACACAGGGTTCGCGATAACCAGTAATTGTCGGTATTTTACCAAATGTAAACAGGGAATACCGAAAATTTTCGAAGCAGTCGGTACCGCGTACCAATTCTGTTTGCCTGTGACCGATTAGATTTCCATCTAAAAAAAAAAGGTCTGAAGTGACATTTTCTGACAGTCTGACATGCGCCTGTGCTTATGCACCCACCCCTTCCGACGAACTCTTATCTTTGGCGCCAACCTCATTAGCGTGCAGAACAGCAAGCTTTACTGTGAAAGAATAGAGCTTCGCGCTCTTCTCGGCATGACAGTATTCTTCAATTGTGCTAAGCCTATTCTTCTTTCTTGTTTCTTATGCTTAGCACTCGTCTAGATCTTTCATTCAATTTAGATTTAGTCTTGCTGCCGAACAATCCCCCCTCCCCCACCCCCTCACTGAATAGTTTCGTTTTGTTCACAGTATGTACCGGATTTTATTTTCTGGGGACTGATTTTGAGGGAGTTGGTCAAGATATCTCTGAAATGGCAACTCGCAGTACCGGTTTTAAAAATCCTAGCGCGAACCCTGCACACATACTAATATAATATTGGAAAAATGGAATAAGAATTATATATATAAAAAAAAAGAGTACAAATAGGTTAGATATGTAGTTGTGTTTATGACATCATTTTGATATTTTTCTTGTGAGTAATCCATGGTGAACTGTTTGTTTTGTTGTTGTGCTCTGCCTGCATCAGACGTCCATGTGGTGGTGGTGCCTGAGTCGGACGATCCCGTCAAGAAAGTCATCTCCACCTGCACAGAGGAAGAGCTCCTCAGGATGGTGGCCCAGAACTGTGCTAAAGGTCAGTATTTTTTTTGTTTTTTTTTTGCTAAAGGTCAGTATATATATATATATTTTTTTTGCTGAAGGTCAGTAATGTTAGCTTTGTTGTTCAGCTGTTATTATTTTTTAAGATATTTGAAAAAAAAAGAAAAAAAGTTCTATTTTTTTGTTTTTTAAAGAAATCTTATCTGAAAAAAAAAGTTTAGATTTTGATTCTTTCATCTATTTATTGAAAACAATCAAATTATCTCCTTAATTTGCTAAATAGAGCGGTTATGTGGATTGCAGTTGCTGGATTGTACACGTGTTATATGAATATTTAACCTCTTAATCGTGTTTCAGATTAGAGAATGATTTAACTTTTGTTGTTGTTGTAGGT
The DNA here is from genome assembly GCA_030674155.1 of Stramonita haemastoma. Classification (NCBI taxonomy): domain Eukaryota; kingdom Metazoa; phylum Mollusca; class Gastropoda; order Neogastropoda; family Muricidae; genus Stramonita; species Stramonita haemastoma. The sequence goes on from CM060323.1 coordinate 39,083,855, forward strand.
TTGTTAGACTGAGTGAACAGGTCCAATAGAAAGGTTATGGACCAGTTTTCACAAACTTTCCTGGACTGAAAACTATAAATGACAGGTCAAGCAAGCATGTGTTAAATCCTTGCAGTGTTTCTGTTGCTTTTGTTGTGATGAACTTTTGTCAAGTCCGTTGTTACACACTACAATAGCACTTCACTGGTTTGCTGGTGAGAGAGGGGTCATGTAGGCACTGCACTGATAAAGAGATCAGTTCCCTCCATTTGTGGCAATCATATTATGTGTCTCTTACCTGTGTTATTTTCCATGGCAAGATGCTATATTAATAGTCAATGACAATCATACTTTAAATCACAAGAAATGCTGTGTGTGTATGAAGCTTTTGGCAGTGTGTGTGTGTGTGTGAGCGTGTGCGCGTGCATGCATGCACCCAAGCGCATGCAAGTGTGCTTGCATCCATCTGCCAGCTCACATTTGATAGAGATGTTGCTCACTGTGTGTTGCTCAGAGCTGGACCAAAAGCTCCACCCCCTGGTCATGGCCACGGATGGGATGGACGAGGAGGAGTTTCTGATGGCTAACCCAGAACAGTTCTCTCCTGCTGAGCCACCCAGGCCACACAGCGCTGAAAGGCAGTTGTTGCCACAAGCCCCCGTGCTCAAGCGGCCCAGAACGACCCTAGTGGACAGGTTCTCAGATTCCTCACGACCAAGTATCTTGAGGCGAAAGAGCTGCAAGGTGAAGAGGAACTACCTGTTTGATCCGTCTCTGCGTGAAGAGATCAAAGCAGGCGCGATTTATGTGGACAGTGCAGAGAGTGAAACGGAGTAATCGCTGTGCAGAGAGACGGTTCTGTTGGTTTTCTTTCTTTTTTTTTGTGTGTGTGTGTGTGTGTGTGCGTGCATGCGTGCGTGTATTTTTGTTTTGTTTTTAAATGTGAAATTCTTGTTTCTCTTACTGCCTTTGCCATACTCAAAAAGAGACTTGTTCAAACCAAGAATTTTCAGTTATGAACATTTGTGAAACTTTTTTTTTTTTTCTTATTTGAAAGGAAGTCCTTGTTTGAAAACCTGTGAAGAAAGGGTCTCTTTATTTTGAGTTTTTGCATGGGTACGAAAAAAAATCTGATCATGAAATGTATTTGCTAGAGTGATTTTTTTTCTTCAGAACATTCATTGGCTGTATGGAGTGAACAATCTTATTGAATGTTGTTATTTCGAGCAGTCACACAGAATCATGTATGTGGACAATGAAAATCCTTTTGTCCAGAAAATGATATATGGTGTTTACAATGCAAATGGTATCATTCATGTTTATAGTATAATCGGTTGAGATTCTAAAGAATAACCAAAATAGTGGGGTTTTGTAAAACATTTTTAATTAAAGGTGGTTTTTCTTTGAAAAATGATAAAATTTGAAAATTGTGTTTTAAAAATTAAAAATAAAATCATTTAGTTTTCAGAAGACGCATATTTTCGTAGGTGTTTAATCTAGAAGCAAAGTCACTGGAATTTTTTTGGTAAGAATAGAATACCCGATTTTTAGTGGAAAAGACCATGCAGACAGATTTTATTAATGATTTTCTTGGCAGGGAAAGCTTCAAAGATTTTATATCTTATTTAGCCATTGTCCCCATTACCCCCCCCCCCCCCCCCACACCAAAAAAAAAAGACATTTTGACATGAAAAAAAAAAGATTTTTTGATCTTTGCAGAGTTACAATTTTTTGGTATTATCTCAAAGCACCAACTGTGTTTTTTTCCTGCTCCTTAAAAGTTCCTTGTCACAGTAGGATCAGAAAATGGGACACATACTGATATGTATCTCTTGTCATTTGTATGTATACTCTTACTCATTTTTGGTATTATGCTTGTAAAAGGTGGTTTTTCTCTCTTTCTGTTTATCTGTAGATGTTGCATTGGCCAGTCTTCTGTTTCATTGATAGTTGCTTGTTTCATTCTTTTAGATTGTGAAGTGTGTATTGTAAAATGTGGTGTGGTGTGTGTGTTCATTTTTTAATGTGTATATTATAGTGTGACTGTTCTGTTTATCCTGGACACCTGAAAATTGGGAAGTGAATTCTGCTTATTGTGTACTGACCTCCTTTTTTGTGGAAACGCTTCATACAGGCATGCAAAAAATGAAGTGTGTTTATCACATATCCTATATGTGTATATGTGTGTGTGTATATATATATATATATATATATATATATATATATATATATATATATATATATATATATATATATATTTCTGTCAGTTCTATTTGGCTGCAGAAACACAGAAATATGCAGCAAGCAATACAGGCTTTGTGCTTTCAGTTTTGCAGTTGCTGGAGCATCAGCTAAGTTGATTTCTACGCAGAAGTGGAATCTTGTGTTTGGAGTGTTCCACACACTTTGATGACCCCAGAGATACGTACTCTCCTCCCCTCTTCCCTGTACATTGTTCTCACCTGTTTCCTGCCCTAGGAATAATTTGTGAAAGTGGTGAAGTTTGCAAGTGGGGGACTTGAGCAGGAAGGGAAGGGGGGAGGCCAAAGAGGTCATTTTTTTCTTCTTTTTTTTTTTAAACCAGATTTGACAGATACTTATGAATTCTTCCCTGTTTTATCATGCATAGTATTGGTTTGTGTGGCGGCGTGTGTGTGTGTGCGTGGTGGTGTGGTCGTGCGTGTGTTGGGGGTGTGCGCGCAGTGGCAGCCGCGTGTTGCAGTGTTTGTGTGCATGTGTTTGTGTGTGTGCGCGTGCGTGCGTGCGTGTTATGTATACACTTCATTGACAGGTTATTAGTCTGTTTGTCAGGGAGATTTTATTGATGAGTGGTGCTTTTTAACAGTACCCTTTTGTGGTGTGTAAGGTTACAAGTTTTCTGTGGTTGATATGTAATATCTATCTTCTCAGGTATAAAATCTGTGACATTTGAGTGATGCTGTGTAGCCCATTGGTTCTGTTGTTGACTGGCTGTACCAGAAGACAGTACTTGGAATTCTATGTCTAATGCAGTACCATGACAGACCACTGAAACCCTATGCGGCGTATTTACTCCTTGTATAGTGCAAACCAGGCCAGGCTAGGCTTTTTCTGGTCTGACATGGTCCACGGCTGCATTACAAAAGTCAGAGTCAGATCATGTTTGTAGTCCAGCCAACAGCAGGGGCCATGATTTGGGCTAACACAGCATCTGAACAGCGGCACAGAAGACATGGGTATGCAATGAATTAGCGGCCTTCAGAGTTAATTCTTGTCTTGTGAATACAAGTATTTTTTTGTTTATTCCTCTTTTTTTTTTTTTCTTTGGTTATGATTGATTTTAAACTTTCGTTTGATTTTTTCTCATTTAGCAGGCGTTGAGGAAATGAGTTAAAGTGCATGCATGAGTTATTTGCACAAAGATGTTTATGTGTTCATTTCTGAGAGGCAGCTCTTTTTTTTTTTTTTTAATAGTTTCTTTTTAACAGGATAAAAGCAATCTTTTACTTCATGTTTCTGCTGTGCTGTATAAGTGTCAAACTTTTTTCTTCTTTTTTATGGCCCATATGCTTATTTTAATAAAACATTATCTTACTGTTTTATTCACATTTGATGTGTGTGCGTGTGTGGTTTAGTCTGTATGAAATCTGTCAAGCAAACCACATCCTTAAAATGTGATCAGTCTGGTAGTTCAAGGAACTGGATAGGAAATTCTGGTTTTTTTGTTTTGTTGGGCATTGTTTTTATAGCAGATATGACAAGAGTCGTCATTTCCCCTAACATGTCGCCAAGAGAGATACAATCCTTTTGAGAGACTGTCTGGGAGGAGAGCTCCAGTTTTAGCAGCTTAGGTCTGGTGTGTCATTTCTGTGAATGCTTACATAGGAGGGGCAAGGAGCCTTTGAAATCTGTTGTTGGCTAGAGGCATGGAGTTGGAGAAATAATTTTGGGGTGGGAGTGTGTTCATTTTGCCGGATAAATTGTAGGGTGGATCTGGAGAAGTCAGATACTTTTGGTGGTTAGGGAGGGGATACTAGTATGAAATTGTGGGATGGTATGGTTAGCTGAATGAGTTCATCTGTGAAGATGGTTGTGGATGGGAGTTTTACTGATTAATGGCTTTATTTTTTTGCAAGAGTTTCAAAATAGATGCCAGTACTGGTCTCCCCATTGTCATGGACTGATTCCCCTGTGTAGATTTTTTATTTCTTTTCAATATTTCGAGGATAATGGAATAAAGACTGATGTGCTTTTTTACATCCAGTCTCTTTATGTATGCAGTTTTTGTAAATTTTGATATCAGTTCACATTGACACACAATGGCCTACTTTTCCTTGAAAAGCAGAACAGGTTTTAACGTGTGCAAAAGATGTTCTGCATGCGTTCACTGTGTGGATAGTTGGTAGTAATGGTAGGGAGCAGCTAGCTTTTGAGAGTCAATTTATTTGGTGATATCAAGAAAATGGACAAGGATATCATGTGGCACTTTTTTTTCCCCAGGGAGGGAGAGGGTCTGTAGATGCTTTGGTCAAGGAGGGTCTGATACCTTCTGAGATTTCTGCTGTTGAAGTTAGTGAACTGACTGATATGGCTGTGAAACTTATTGACAAGTGGGTGTTTGGGATCAAGTTGTTTGTTAGTGAACTGATAGGTTAGCGAACCGACAGATTTGGCTATGAAACTTATTGACAAGTGGGTGTTTGGGATCCTCTTGTTAGTTAGCAAACTGACAGATAAGGCTATGAAACTTATTTCCAAGTGGGTGGTATTGGGGATCCAGTTGTCAAGCTCTTCAGTATAGGTGGGGACGGGGGCAGATCTATAGATGTAGCTGGCAGCATCCTGCTTGGCTCTGTCTGTGCTGGAGGAGGAGAAAGCCTGCTTCATTGTAGACTGCACGTATTGGAGTAAGAGTTTGGGAGGAGGCTGCTTCATTGTAGACTGCATGTATTGGAGTAAGAGTTTGGGAGGAGGCCTGCTTCATTGTAGACTGCAGGTATGGGAGTAAGAGTTTGGGAGGAGGCCTGCTTCATTGTAGACTGCACGTATGGGAGTAAGAGTTTGGGAGGAGGCCTGCTTCATTGTAGACTGCACGTATTGGAGTAAGAGTTTGGGAGGAGGCCTGCTTCATTGTAGACTGCAGGTATGGGAGTAAGAGTTTGGGAGGAGGCCTGCTTCATTGTAGACTGCAGGTATGGGAGTAAGAGTTTGGGAGGAGGCCTGCTTCATTGTAGACTGCACGTATGGGAGTAAGAGTTTGGGAGGAGGCCTGCTTCATTGTAGACTGCACGTATGGGAGTAAGAGTTCAGTGTTGATTCTAGGGTGCGCCCTTGCGGGATTCCCGCATTTTTTTCAACTTTGCCGCAAAATAATGTGACCAGTGCGCCCTAACGGACGCAAAAAAACTGTGGATAGCGCATATTTGAACAAACAGTGCGCCCCCCGCAACTGCCGTTTGTATAGTTTCAAAATAGCGCTACATGCGTTGGTCATTACGTTGATACCCCAGGGACAGCAGGATGCACTGATTAGCGCCCGCAGTCATCACAATTGCTACAAAGCGGCTGGTCTGACGTCATTTTCCTACTCATTTACGTCATCACGTCATTTTTCAAAGGAGCCGTGACTCCTGAAACAAGGGACGTCATTGTGACAGAGATCGTTAGTGGTGTTAGTGGAAGAGGCAGCCTCCCAGCAGGGTTCAAAGCTGATAGACCTAAGAGTTTTCAAGGCAGTTTTTCAGATCTGGCTAGACAAGTAGCCTGTGCTTGGCAACAATAATGATGGCATAGGGTAGACTATCGGCTGGATATCGAAAATGACTTTGACCCCCCCCCCCCCTCTCTCTCTCTCTCTCTCTCTCTCTCTCTCTCTCTCTCTCCTTCCTCCCTCCCTCCCTCCCTCATGGGGAGGGGGGAGGGGCAAGACTGATATTTGCTTTCACCTCTCTTCTCATCTAGATCTAGAGCTCTAACTCTGAAAGTGGAAATTAAAAAAATGACTTTGACCCCCCCCCCCCCCCCTCTCTCTCTCTCTCTCTCTCTCTCTCTCTCTCTCTGCCATATGGGAGGAAAAGATAAGACTTAGACATTGGCTTTAACCCCCTTTCTCATCTAAATCTTAATCTAGTAGTTCTCCCTCCAACTCTGAATGGAAATACAAGATGGACTTTTGACATCTCTCTCTCTCTCTCTCTCCTCTCTCTCTCTCTCTCTCTCTCTCTCATATGGTAAGGGGGGGGGGGGGGGGAGACTGATTTTAGCTCTTGCCTCTTTTTTCATCTAGATCCAGCTCTCTCTCCAACTTAAAATGTGGAAATACAAATTTTACTTTGACTCTCTCTCTCCTTCCCTACCCCCTCCTCTCTCTCTCTCTCTCTCTCTGTCTCTCTGTCTCTGTCTCTCTCATATACAAACAATGCATCTCCTCCTGTATCTATGTAGTTTGTATCCCTCCACATCTGAATGTACCACAATCTCCCCCCCCCCCCCCTTTCTCCCCCCCATCTCCCCCAAATTCTCTCTCTCTTTCCTGTGTAAGAAAATCATTTTACAGACCAGCTGCAATACATAAGGTGCATATTAAATCCTGTCTGCCTATATATCATCTTGTTTGTTTTGTTTCTCATTCTTGAAAAATAGCAGAAATCAGAGTACTAACGGTATTATGAGCAAAATATACTACTTATTACTTGTTCCCTTTTTTATGAAGAGAAAAGGGGGGAGGGGGCAAATGCCCCCTTTTTTTCATTTCAGGGGGCCCTTGGGCCCCCTTTTTTGAAATCCTAGAATCAACACTGGAGTTTGAGAGGATGCCTGCTTCATTGTCGACTGCACGTATGGGAGTAAGAGTTTTGGAGGAGGCCAGGGGCAAGTCTGGGTGCTATGCATTTTATTGTGGCTAGTTGATACTGCTGAGTGACGTGTATTTCATACAGGGCTTGAATGCTGAAGAGGAGAAGGGAGTACATCATGCTTTTGAGTGAGGTGAACTAGGGTGTGTCTGTTTTGTGCCCAGGGTTTTTGTTTAATGGTGTGGATGAGATGTAGTTGCCCTATGTGTTAACGTTACTCTTATGAAGTGTACTTGGAAATGTGTAATAGTGTATGTGTGTGTGTGTGTGTGGGAGCATTGTACCTATATCCATGTATGTGTTGACCCATTTTGGAAGAAGAAAAGGAATTGAAAGATAAAGAACTGAAAGGTGGAAGTTCTATTCATTGGTTTAACTGGCTCGTTTGGTTTTATATGTACCAAATGATTAGTTAACTTTTTTTCTGGATTTTGTTCTTGTTGAGAAGATGATGCTTCTCTTACATTTTTTCCCCCCAAGTTTCTATCGTTTGATTTTGTCTTAACTGAAGTGGAAGTGAAGTAGTTATTTTGAGTTGATTTTTTGTTTTGTTTTGGCTGTTATGTTTGCATACTATCATACTTCAGTCATTCATGACTTAAATAAAAAAATCTTTTAACAGGAGTAATACATTGTTTGTCTGTCTCAAAAGTGTGTGCTTTGTCATAAAATCAAATGTTCCCACTTGGAAATAATGTGGGGGTTTTTTTGGTTTCATTTTTTTGTTCCTTGGCTAGTAGAGGTTCAGGATTCTATGGCAAAATTTTGTGTATGCGACCATTTTAGAATTTCAATCTGAATAAACACTTTTTAAAAAATCTAACTTTTCTTGCCTGCAAAGTGACAAGTGTGCAGATGAGTATACTATCAAAATCTCAGGACACCACAGGAATACAAAAGGCTTTCATTTTAATTACTCACAATAACAGGCAGAGACTCAAGAAGAGATTTCAGGTACATCACACACAAACACATTCTCAAACAATGATCCTCTTCCGTCAATGACAACAGTCTGCACACCCTGTTTGCAATTATACAGTGCTCAGCAAAGTAAATGCACTTTCAAAGATCAGAAATGTAGATCTCCCCTTCTCTGTTCCCTTGGTGGATGGGATACATAGTGCCTGCCTGGTCTTTGCCTGTGCTTGTAACTTGGCAGGTACTGCCTGCTGGCTTCGGCTGACATGTACTGACTTCAGAGCAGCTTTTTTTTTTTTTTTTTTTTTTTTTTTTCACAGGAGGCATGCTGGATATTCTTTATTTTAATTTTAATGGATACCACTTTACGTCACAGCAGATTTCTCTGCATGAAATTCGGCTGCTCTCCCTGGGGAGAGGCGCGTTGCCACAAGTGCAGTGCCACCCGTTATGTTCTGTTTCTGTGACACTCTGGGTGCTGACATGAACTACAGGATCTTTAACGTGCATATTTGATCCTTTGCATGCATATATATATATATATATATATATATATATATATATATATATATAAACACACACACACACACACACACAGAGGTACTGGCAGGTTTGCACTTGTCCTGCACCAGTGGAAGCATGTCTTCCGTGGGAAGAGTAGCTCCCACTTCACTAGAATACTGTGTGATGTTCCCTTTACTTCCTTCCACCTTTTGTCATCATTCTTCCTTCAATGGCAAAAATAACCTAGACTTTCTGTGCTTTGGGCATTTAGAAGTTCTGTGGGTCTGGAAGTGGGTTATGGGTTTGATCCAGGCCCTGACGGCTGGCCATATAGTGCATGCATGTGGGGGAGAAATGTGGCAGAGCGAAAGTGGCTTTTACTTTCACCTGAACCTTTCCAGTGATTCACACACTGCAAATACACAAAAACAGCCTGGCAAAACAAAGCATTTCAGTAAGTGTGCAGCCTTCATGATACTTCTGTGGGCACAATATACAGGAATATGCTGAATTCTACAAGTATTGAATGCAACAAGAGAAACAAACCAGACTTACACATGCAGTTTTCAAGGCAAAACATTTGACCCAATTTTTATTTCCAATAAACCACACACAAGTATGTACAGAATATTGTATCACACATATTGTTTTTCAAGGGCTTCTCTTCATCTGCAAGCCAATGTATATAAGTACAGGCAACAGGTACTCGCCCCTGGCAACAATGGTACTTCCAAACATTAATGGATACTGTGCAGGTCACTTCATGACCTTTGAATACTCAACCTCAAAAATAACTATTTACACAGTTGTTAAGGCTATTTCAAAGGTTACACAGCTAAGGAATAAAAGAAGACTGGTCTGAATAACTTCACTGAACTATCTAAAATCAAGTCCGGCTTGAATGGGTCATCAATCTCCAACATATTACATGAAATCAACAAAAGGATGTGATATATACACAGGCGCTTTTTTTTTTCCTTTCTTCCAGACACTTTGTGTGAATTAATCATTCATTTCAACTGTAAATGCCAACTCGCAGAAAGCGAGCCTAATGCAATGTAATTTCATACTGAATGAAGTGATGACAGTAAATGAATCTTCATAATGATGGATACAATGAACTTTACACATGTAGATCATGACGAGTGCATTTCTAATTGTATTCTCCAATTCTAAAGACAAACAGGTATGTAGTCAGCATGGTTGCACATGTATACAATGCTGCAATTTGCCCAACTGCAGATATGTCACAAAATCTCAAAATTCCATCATAATGCAGCTGAAACATGTCACTTGTAGCAGTTTCTTTTCGGGGTAAGAACATCCTTTTTATTAAAATGTTTTCAATGTCAGATTTTTGTGACTGGGTATCAAACTTAAATTCATTCATTTTTGAGAACCTTTCTCATTAAAAAAGAAAAAAAGAATCTTTAAATTCTACCAAGGATCTAACATCCCCTGGTTGCCAGGACTAAATATGATAGAATCAGGTACTGAAAAGAAAAGACATACATTTTTCACAGCAATAGCATCATTTTTGGCTCTTTACTAGCACAAGATACAGTGTTACGTGCTCCAATACTTTTTTTAAACAAACAACTATCCTTAACACTTATGCTTAAAAAAAAAAGTTTTTCGGAACAAACAGTGTGGTCTCCTAAAACTTCGGAAAAACGAAAAAGTAAAAAGACCCCCCACCCTCTCACTCAGTATGAAAAACTAAAAACAAAAACTAGTAAAACAAAATAGACTGCAATACAAGCAGTAGATGCCATAGTAAGAACAGATACAATGAATAACTTTGTTTTGAAAGCCGAAAAAACGGTCACTACAATGAATGGTACTATTTCAGCCGAATAAACAATTAAAAAGAAAATTCGTCTATTACTTGATTTTGCCATTGTCAAGAACACAAAGTACTTTCCTTCAAGAAACTTAGTAAGAATGATGACTAAAAATGGTTCCTCATTAAAAAAAATGACTAGCAAAGTTCTACTCTGCTGAGCTAAAAGCTGAATCTAATTTCGTGCAGATATATAATGGAGAGGGATGGGGTGGGATGGGGTGGGCTCTGCCAGCTTTAACCAACCTAACACACACTGCCTCCAAAATTCACTGTCGTGCTTAACAATGCCTCAAGGAATAAGGGAGAAATCATCTCAGTCTAGCCAAGGAAAAAAAAAAAAAAAAGAAGAAAAAAGACTCAGTCCTAGTCATACTGTGATGGCATTTGGCAGTTCACTCTCCATTTATACAGGCATACCCTAGTTGTGTTAGTGGTGTGCACATTTTTAATAACCACATACTTCTGTGAACATTTTCTTTTTAAAATTTGTTGAGCATACTGTTCATTTTGAGTGAGAAAACAGTTCTCGGGACATCCAAACAGTTAACAGGGTGGATTGTGAGAGCAAATATTCTGGAAAAAGCCTCAGATTTCATGAGGTCACCTTAATTTACATATTGTCTCATTAATCATATGACGTGCTGAAAAAGCAAGAACTGAACAATATTTCCGCTTTTGTTTTGTAACCTGTACACAAATTTCTCCTGCTTCAAACACACCCAAAACATTCAGTCAGTTTGAGAAACTCAGAATTTACCTCGGAAGAAATGACTAATTACTTTTCAGTTCATTTTCACTGACAGTGCAGGTGAACATGAAGGCCATGTCAAGGTCACCACTACACCAAAGATGGGACTAAACCCTCAACATAATTTAAACAGCTGAAAAACAAACAAGCCTCCCCGAAAAATGAAACCCCAACAAACAAAATTTCCCAGACAATTTGATCTGGCTCATAACAAAATTACCAGACTGAAAAAAAAATCTCCAAAATATATATCCTTCAAATTATCATGCTAACGACACCCCCCCCCCCCCCCCCAAAAAAAAAAAAAGTTTCCATATCGTGCATGCAAGAAATGACTGAACTTTTCAACCTACACGTACAAGGTAAAAATCAAACTTCATAAATTTCAAGCTCTGAAACCGTACGTTAACAAACTTAACCTGTGACAGGAAGGGGGAAACACCCCACAGAAAATCATGAGCAGAAAAATCACTCGCACAAACACCATCACTCCTTGTAAATACTCTAATCCGGAGTTCACAATGTTGTCAGACAGTTTGTCAAGTGCACACCTGGACTTCCAGATAAAACCCCTAAGCCCACCCAAACACTCACAGTGACTCGCTATGCTAGCAGTCTTGTTCAAAACCAGTTTTCCTAGTCCCCCCAAAAAAGCAGGGGGGGCAAAGTCAATAATGAAAGACCTTGGACTGAGTACTGGTCACACGCCAGAGACGACCAATCAATCAAATCCTGTAGTAGGAGAGATAGGACCGCAGGGCCAGAGGCAGGGGCAGCGCAAGGATACGCTCCTTCATCAGCTGACCTAACGGGGGGCCTTCGTACTGGTCTGCCGAGGCGGTGGTGACCTCCGCACTGGTGTCACTGTCGCTGCTGGTCTTGGGGGAGTACAGCGTTTTCTCTAAAGAAGAATAGGCGTCCAGGCTGGACTCCATGCAGCTGGGGGGGGAGTTCCTGTTGACGTTCATGCTGGGGGGAGGAGACCCCCTGTTGCCCGCCATGCCGCTGTGGGCAAACCCTCGGTCGGCGGCCGTGTTGGGGGGCGAGTCCCGGTCCGCGTTCATGGCCACCAGGTCCAGCGGCTCCTCCCCAAAGGAGCCAAAGCCCGACGTCTCCGAGGTGTCGGCACTGTTGGAGGAGGAGCAGCGCACCTTGCGCGGGATGGACAGCAGGTGCAGAGCGTTCAGCACCGAGGTGGGGGTCGGCGGGGCTTGGAAGGCCGCCCTCAAGGAATCCACGTCCATGCTGTCCACGTCAGAGTCCTCCGACGACAGCTCTTGCTGCACCTGCTGGGTTGACGTTTCTCTTTCTCGAAGGGGAAGCTTACCTGAAGAAGCGGCTATTTTTTCACGCGTTTTCTCGGCGTCTCTTTCTTCTTCTTCCTCTTCTTCTTCCTGCATGTCCACACATCGCATCCGCTTGGATCCACATCCGTTTTCCTCTTCCCAGTCCTCACAGAAGGAACTAGGGGAACTTCGCTTGTTGTCTGTGGAGCTGGAGGAGGCGGCAGGTTTGGCTTCCTGCTTGTCTTCCATGCTCACTCCGCTGTTGTTTAAGGCCTCGCTAGCTGCTTCTCTCTCTGTCTCTTCCGTTATTGAAGCTTGTCGCAGCTTTCTTTTGGTATTCAACTCGGAGCGGTCAGATCTCTGGCTGTCTGTAGAGTTTTCGGTGGTGGAAGCAGTGGCTGTGTTTTCTTCCTCAGCGCCCGAGACATTTCCTTCGTCCTCCTCCTCATCCTCCTCATTGATTTCATCATCACTTGTCTTTGAAGGTCCCGATTCATTGCCAAGTCTGATGTCCTCATTCTCTTCATCATCATCATCATCATCAATTTCGTCACTGCTGTCATTGATACTGTTGAGAATCACCATCCCCATATTCATCGGCACTATGTTGACCAGCCGACCTCTGCGCCCCACTGTCCTCTTTGGTTTGGGGGCCGCTGCTTCTGTTTGTACTCCAGGACGTTGGGGATTTCCGTGCAGATGTTGTCGCGTATGATGGAGCGAATGTTGTGGCGACAAATCTCCTGCAGGCTTAGCACGTGACACTCCGCTGAAAAAGAAGAAGAACGAAGTATTAGAAAACTGAAGTTTTGTGTGTGTGTGTGTGTGTGTGTGTGTGTGTGTGTGTGTGTGTGTGTGTGTGTGTGTGTGTGTGTGTGTGTGTGTGTGTGTGTGTGTGCATGTGCCCCACGGTTCCAAATTTAGAGTCATTATGACCCTCTATATTTTGAGGGGTTGGGGTGGAGGTTGTTTTGCAATGTTTGCATCCATGTAGTATGTACGTGATACACACCACACACACACACACACACACACACAACACACACACAAACACAAACTCTCTCTCTCTCTCTCACAACACACACACACACACTGTTGTTTATATCCCTACTGACAGCAGAAGCCATTATCAGGGCTGTCACCTCATTCAGTTTGAGTGGCTCCAGTAACATTCACTTCAAGTTCAAAACTGATAACTTTTCCCTTCAAATATCCAACACCATCAATCTGATTCTGAACGCCCCCCCCCCCCCCCCCCCCCATTAAATAACACAGTACCTAAATTACTTCATTCCCCAAGGCCAACAAAACCAGGCTGTGCTGAAGATACCAGCCATTCCTCGTAATTTATCATTCCTAGGTTATGAAAAAGCGTAAAAAAAAGATAAACGCTTCAAAGTACAAAAATATACATTTTGAATAAAAAATGCAAAACAACACTGCAGAATGAACATCCTGTGCCCATCCCAGTGTTATAAGTATCACTACCTGGTCGCCAGAACAAATAAATACAGGCAAAATGTCACATAACACATGAAAAGAAAATATTTTAAGAGTTGCTTTAAAAAAAAAAAAGGCAGGAGAATGAACTGCGAAGGCAGAAAATGAACAACAGGTGATGATGGAAAGGCAAGGAAACAGACAGAAACAGAGAGTGACAGAAAAGGGAAAATTTCAAGCACAGGATTTCCAGAATGTGGGGACATGTACTGAAAATCCCTGGTATACTCATGGGAGGAACACAGAATGCACGCACGCACGCAAGCACCACACACACACACACACACACACACACACACACACACACACACCACACACACACACACACACACACACACACACACTGTGTTCCACATCCTAAACAGGTGAGTGAGCATTATAGCTGAATATTTTGTATTTATGTTGCTTTCAAACAACATCCGCCCATAAATCCCTAAAATAACAACTGGTAACAACCACCTGGCCCACCCTGTAACTACAGGAATACACACACATTCACACACACAAGTGTGTGTGTGTGTGTGTAGTGTGTGTGTGTGGTGTGTGTTGTGTGTGTGTGTGTGTGTGTGTGTGTGGTGAGAGAGAGAGAGAGAGAGAGAGAGAGAGAGAGAGAGAGAGAGAGAGAAGAGAGAGAGAGAGAGAGAGATGAGAGAGAGAGAGAGAGAGAGAGAGCAATCACACTATTAACACATACTTTACTACACAATATGCAAACTTGTACTTGTAAGCTAGTTCTTACATTCAACAAGATCACAAAATTGGAGACAAAACATTCAACACAAAGACACAAACACATGACACAAGTTCCACCTTACAGAGAAACAGAAGCACTTACGCAAGTCTACAACGTCTGCTTTTTCTTTGCTTGGTGATTGCAGCGTCGCGAAAGACACTGGAAGAACATTTTTGGATACCCATTCTGTTTCCGTCACTCGCTGAATCTTTAGAAGCTGTGAAAAACAAAACAACCAGCATTTAATGAATGGAAACAAGATTTGGTCCAAAAATTGTAATTATGATACACGATTAAAAAAAAAAAAAAAAAAAATCACACTTTCAATATAAATTATATCTATATATCTACTACTATATCTACTGTCTACTGATATCTACAGTCACAAAAGAGTTTGAATGTTTGTACCAAATATTTAATACAATTTATACCTACATTCACTCTACAGGCACATTTTAAAGCCTTTAAGCATTGCCATTTTATTTTCTGGACTCTTATAACTCGTATAACTTCAAAGGCTTCATCCTAATCAGCCAGGTCAGCTGACATTTTCGGGACTTCTTCCATTAAAAATTTCACCGCACGAACTTTTGCAGATAGATCACAAAGCCTCAATGAGATACATCTCTCATATTCAGTGCTTTCTCTTTCAGTCAAAAATGTCTGCTTCTGGGCTAGAATACAAAAAAAAAAAGTTGTTGAGAGACAGAGACATGTAGTTATTTATTTTGTCAAAAATGCATCTAGTATATATATATATATGGAAAAAGGCATTTGGGTAAGAAATGTGGGTCCTTATATTATCTAATTATTCACTTTCTGTTGTTCAAGAACATCATTACACAGGTATATATATATATATATATATATATATATATATATATATATATATATATATATATATATATATATGTATGTATGTATGTATGTATGTATGTATGTGTGTGTGTGTGTGTGTGTGTGTGTGTGTGTGTGGTGTGTGTGTGTGTGTGTGTGTGTGTGTGTGTGTGTGTGTGTGTGTGTGTGTGTGTGTGTGTGTGTGTGTGTGTGCGTGCGTGCCTGCGTGCCTGCGTGCGTGCGTGTGTGTTCTTGGGGATGCTGCACACAGAAAAACGAAGTCTCTAACCTGGTCATTGAAAGGCATAACCAATATGCCCCCGACTTTGATGAGATTCTTCATGTAGTTCCCGTGCTCAGCAGGGCAAGCCGCCCCACAGTACACTCTGTCGTACAGACGGCAGCCCGAGTTGAGCTGAAGGCAGTTGCCCACCACAAACTGAGGCTCACAGAAGTCGTAGTCCTCAAAGGCCTTAGACTTGGTCTTGAATTCCTCCAGCTTTTCTCGGGCATACTCTACAACGTCCTCATGGATCTCCACTCCATGGTTGATACCATAGGCACCTGTAAAACAGAATGACAGTGACATGGTTGTTTAGAAACCACAAGGACTTTGGAAAGAAGAGTGCAAAGACTCTGGAGTATACTGTCAGGTTTGACTGATCATCACTTCAGATACTTACTTACAAATACAACTTCCATAAAAATATTTGATAGAAACCAGAGACATTTCAAAAGTGCAGCCAAAGTATACCACCTAGACTACTCTTAGAAGTAAACTTTTTCTTCTCAAACTCTACATGTGCTGTTTTACAAAGAAGTTATCTTTCACACAGCTGCTACTGTTATTTTCAACACCTATTTTTGGAATCTGAATATTGTATGGCTTGGAATTCATCTAACAAACATCACAGCTGCATTAACTGTAAAATGGTTACAGTGCTATTATTTCTCCTTATTCTTACATATTTCACACAAACAAAATAACCCCATTGTAACAAAACTGACCTTTGAAACTAAACTAAAAAGCATTGCAGAGGTTTTCTAAAAACTATCCCAAAACACACACTCACAAATCCCCTGAACAACTAAGCAACCATCATGCTCCTTCCTTATATCCCCTTTCTACATACCTACAAAACTCAACACACAAAAAAAGACCAGAATATGTCACTGCACTGGCACACAGGCAAAGGTGGCAAAAATGAGAAAAAAGAATAGAGAAAGAAGGAGAAGAGAGAGAGAGAGAGAGAGAGAGAGAGAGAGAGAGAGAGAGAGAGAGAGGAGAGAGAGAGAGAGAGAGAAGAAGAGGAGAGAGAGAGAGCAGAGAGAGAGAAGACGACAGAGACAGAGAGAGAGAGAGACAGAGAGAGAGAGAGAAGAGAAGAGAGAAGGAGAGAGAGAGAGGAGAGAGAGAGGGGAGGAGGGGGAGAGAGAGACAGAGAGAGAGAAAGACACACACAGACAGACAGACACAGAAAAAGAATCAGAAACAAACGCAGAGACTTGGCCTGGAGAGCTCACCCAGGATCAGGCCAGCCATGGTGCTCAGGTAGCCGGTGCCGCTGCCCAGGTTGAGGAAGGACTGCCCGGCCTTCAGCTGCAGGGACTCCAGGACTTCGGAGTAGATGCAGGGCGCCGACAGGTGCAAGTGCCCGTGCTTCCAGGCCAGGTCCTTGTAGGCGCTCTCCACGTGGTCAGGCAGGAAGTAGTCTGCGCGGTCCACGGCGCGGAAGATGCGCTCTATGGTGTTGGTTTTGATGTAGGCCGCCTCCACAAGGTTGTCCACCAATTCATCGTTGTCGTCACCAGTGCTGACTGCTCCTCCCATGCTGCTGGTGCTGGTGGTAGGTAGTAGTCTATGTGCTGCAGACAGACAGATCAAAAATGCTGAGTGGGTTAGAAATGATGTGTTCTCTTGTGCAGAAAACACTGTGCAGACAGATAAAAATGCTGAGTGGATCAGAATTTTTTTCTTTTCCTTTTTTTTGAATGGATTAAAAAGGATTTGTTCTTTTGTGCAGAAAACACTGATATCAAGAACAAAACCATAAACACTTTTTATAGGCATGTGCGTACACTCGCAAGTCACATGTATACAAAAGCTGGTGGTGGAGTGGGGTGGGGGAGGGAGGGTAGGAGGGGGAGAACTTAACAAAAAGGCCCATAAGAATTACCGGAAAATTAGATCATCTTGTTTTTGTCAAATGTATACATACCACTTTCTTGTTTCATGCGTTAGGAAGTGATTCTGGAAAAACTTTTTTGTTTAATGTTAGTGCTAAAAAGAATTCTTATATATTAGAACCAAAACTTACAATTAAAAAATGTGATGTTCTTTTTCTAATAATTTTTTAAAACATCAATTTCAAGACATACATAAAAAAAAGAAAAAAGAAAAAGAAGTGTCTACAATGTAAAATCTGACTGGTAAATTCTCTCTCTTCTTCTGCACCCTTTTCCCTGTCACTAAAGTTAAAGATCTTTAGCTAAAGGCTTAAAATAACAAAAACAAACGTAAACTCTTTCATGCCCAAAAAAGTAACAGCACAAAATGTGGACTTTGTTGAAGACAAACGGTGAAATACAATATCGCAGACTAGGCCACATTCTCCAGTTCTATAAAAAGATAAGATTACAGATAAAACTCACACTCATTCCCAGGTGAAAACAAATTACAACAGTGATATCCACTTAAGTACAGGAACGCCATGTTTACTACATAACACATGACTTTAGTACAGTGCATTGCTATCATTTCCTTTACAGCTTTTGGCAGCTCAGAACTTTCATCTCATTAATGTAAGACATACGGTTCTTACACATTAGAAAAATTTGGGTGATGTATAAAGGGACACACATACAGACACGATAGCAGTAAAATCATCTGCTTACTTTTACATGGGTTTTAACCTTTTTCCTGTAACCATTTTTATGTTTCTATCCCCCCCCCCCCCCCCCCCCCCCAAAAAAACAACAACCCCCCACCTAAAACAACAACAAAAACAAACACATCCAAAATAGCTCTATTCTATTTACTATAATAAAAGTGTGTGTATATGTGTGTTTGTATGTGTTTGTGTGGTGTGTGTGTGTGTGTGTGTTGTGTTGTGTGTGTGTGTGTGTGTGTGTGTGTGTGTGTGTGTGTGTGTGTGTGTGTGTGTTGTGGTGTGTGTGTGTGTGTGTGTGTGTGTGTGTTGTGTGTGTGTGTGTGTGTGTGTGTGTGTGTGTGTGTGTGTGTGTGTGTGTGTGTTGTGTGTGTGTTGTGTGTGTGTGTGTCTGTGTGTATGCGCAAGAGACAAGAGCGAGAGCAAGAGAGAGGGTGGGGTACAGTAGTGAAATGCATGTTTGTACTTTCCAAGCAATGAAAATGGAAAAAATTACAAAGTAAATGATTAAAAAATCCCAAAACCTTGATATGAAGTGCAAACAGTTACAGCATTCATAATTTCGACATATGCATACACATTGTGTGTGTGTGTGTGTGTGTGTGTGTGTGTGTGTGTGTGTGTGTGTGTGTGTGTGTGTGTGTGTGTGTGTGTGTGTGTGTGCGTGTGTAAATTCAAAACATTTTTCTGGTGAGCGTTCTCTCCATTTTCTCTCTAAATCACTATTTTAAAGACAATTTTCAGTCTGTTCACTGGCTGACAAAATAAACAGGTACCGGTATAATGTTAATATGTCTGATTTTTTTTAGCACTGTGATACCGGTATTTTTAGCATTTCTTTTTCTAATGGCCAGAATTTTGTGCAAGTCATGAAACATATACAATACAGTATATATCCTACTTGTGCCCACAGGGAAGGGTTGTTCAAAGTAGGTGGCAAATAATGCCATTAAAGTTAAATCAATGATGCATAGCCATTGTCCATAGAGACAGACCAAAACACCAAGTTGAGATTTTGTATTTTCAGGTGAAGCACACACTGTTCTTGTTGAGATTATATTTTAGGTGAAGGACATACTGTAAGTCTAGCTTTTTTTCTCCACAGGTAAACAAAAACAAACCAAGCATAACAAAACATCTAAGCATGTTTGCAAGTTGCTTAACAAGTTCTTCTTATAAAAAAAAAAAAAAACCCGCTATTTCCTGTTGTTGCGCTTTGTCCATTAGCAGTCTTCAGTACAGGCCATTTAATTTCAAAATAGAACTGTTTTGCTTTGATAAAATTTGCATGCTCTATGATCTGGAGAGAACTTGTTTTAAAAATATTTGTTAGCAGTTTTCAAACACTATGTTGTCCATCTCTTCTGTGAATTAGTCTGAAATGTATAATTTAGTAGCACTTCCTTCACTCCCCTTTCCTTTTTTCCCTTTGTGTTATAACTAATAAGATAAAAGTTCCTTGCAAAAAAACAACAACCCCCCCCCCCTGCTCAAAAAGGTATGATTTTTCTAAATTCTAATTCAAAGTACCAAAAAAACAAGGACATATCATTTCATTTTTAGGTGTTTTTTTAATTAAAGAAAAAAAATCTACATATGTATACATTAAATATTCTTCTTACTATCACAAGCTCTCTTCTGCAAGAAAAACTCCAAACCAAGAAAGGGGAAATAAGTGTCAGCTCTACATGCAGTGGTCCTTCATATTGCATTTACAGCACTATCACTTTTATTCCCTTCCACTTTTTCTAAGAGATGGTGTCCCACACAATGATATACTACATTCCACCAGACTTCCATACTAAACAATTTCTTCAGATCCATTCTACAAGTGTTTCATCTATTATCTCAATATGAAGCCATTTCCCCAGAAAGTTGAAAATAAAAAAGAGTTGTCTGGCTATGCCAAACAGTATCTTAATTTTCATTGCCCGTAAAAAACCATTCAGCTGAAACAAGCACACAGTGGAAAGGTAACTGTAAAATGAATTGGTATACTGTTATGAACTGCACTGGGAAACTGCTATGAACAGAATGATTATATCCAGTCTGCAGAGCAACTTCAGTAAGGATAATATTAATAATGTTGCCATAAATGGCATCATTCAAACCCATCTTTTTTCTCTAGTGCTTTACAACTAAAAAGCATAAAACTTAGGCATGACTTGTGGGAGTGCAACTATATTGTGAAAGTGAAATTTGATATCATACTTCAACAAGATCATTTTCCCTAGCACTTCACAACTAAAAAGCATATATATAACAAATTATAAGGCATAACTAAGGTAAATGCAATAGTTTTTAAGTATGTGGAAATTCAGATAAGCCATCTTGCTGACATAAACTGATAAAACACCATAGCAAAATGAGAACGCATGCATCTGAATTTCACAACTGAACACCTTTTCTATCCCTTTCAGCAGAATGACTTTGAAATATTACTTGTAGTACTTGAAGTAAACTCCTATTAGTATTACAAAGATGTAGATCTTACCAAAAAGCCTTTTCTTTCAAACCTGTTAATCAAGTAAAATTAAAATATGTGACGCTCCACCACATAATGAGACGCATTACACCAGAGGTCAATTTTTAGTTATTCACATGTTATCAAACTGCAATAAAATGGCTATACAATACAAAACAGATTGAATATCGGACAATTCTAGGAAAAGTTATTGCAAGTTGAAATGCAATTGACTGCAGGAAATGACAAAATGAGAAATTGACAAGTTTAGCATCCTAATAGTGGTCAGAATGAGGGCTTGGATATTTTAAAAACAATTTTAAAGGCAAAATGAAACAAAATTATGATTTGATATTTCACTCTAAGGTAGAATAATGGCTATACATTAATAATCAATCAAAATCTCAAAATTGTCAACTTGACCCAATTTGCCTTTAATGGCTCCTAGCGGAATAGTGGGTTATGTGCTAAGCGACTCATTTCGTGGTGGACCGCCACATATGTAATATATTCCTTTTGAAACTGCCATGGATGAAATGCAAATTGGAACACCTAGAGCCTTCTCTGGTTAGTGGTTATCATTTCTTTCATCTCTGTTAATATTTTGCTATAAGTAATATGATACAAGTGTTCACATATTGCTAATGGCAACACTTTTATTGCATTTGAAATCAAACTCTTTTAAAAAAAAAGATTTTTTTTTTACTGACTGGGTTTACTGATTTCAGTCACTGAAACTGACTGCAGCATTAAAAAAAATTCAAGGTCAAAGAAGGTTAATTAATTATTAAACCAAGAATGATGAAGATCTAGACAGTACCTTTTGATTATAGTTTGCAAATGTTGCCGAGGGAGAGTTTATCAAAATACTTTTATGTTACCTTTGATTCACTTAATTAAGCTGAGTTAAGAATGCCAACCTTCTGCCTCTTCCTTAACAGCTAGTGGTGATTTTGTACTGCTGTTAACTCTGTTTATGGAGTAGTAGTTGTACTAATTCAATTGTAGTTGTTGCTGTTTGTTTGTTTGTACCACCCCCCCTTTTAATAAACATTGTATCTATCTAGATATAATATCATTCGTGCATTTCGGCTTGGTTGCCGAATTGCTTGGTGTAAGCTTATCAAAAAAGTGTTAATAATGTGTTGATCTTCGATAAAACCAAAATACAACTACTAATAACTTCATACAGTTCTTGCCTTTCTTTGCAATGTACACACGTTATGAAAAAAAACGAACAACAAAAAAAACAACAACAACAGCAACGTTGTTAGAAGGTTTTATTTTCGTCACAACGCAAATGTTGCTCTGCTGAACAAAGTACAGTCTGATCCAGTTCCTGTTTCCGTCTGCTCAAATTGAGAAAGGCAAAGCAAAATCTTGGTAGGCCCAAAGTAAATTGACAAACAAGCAAATATGTAAAAATGGAAAGTCTGTGACAACCTACGACAAAGAGCAACTGAAATAATTTGGACGATCTAGTAGGCCTATGTGGCAAAAGTATGCTCCGACCTAAACAGCCTTGACTTCTCTGCTGGTCGTTCAGACAAAAACCCCGAGATTGGGAACTGTAGACCAAGTCTTACATTACGCAAAATTCGCAAAGTGATCCGTTCCAAGCGATAAGTAAACGCAAACAGACTTATGCCATATTAAACATACATCTTAAGTCAATGTAAACATACTGTTCAAACCGATGCAGAAGTTAGTCAAAGATGCAGGCCAACAGACAAAATTCTCTCGCAGTAGCAAGTCACCCAGCTGGCTCGGATCAAAACAACAACATTGACCATGACGTCACGTATTAACATAGACAGTGGTTTCAAGTTCACCTTTTTAAACTATACTGTCAGAATGAATAACTAATTAATAAAAACGGCCAAAATCTTTGCACTAGAAAATAAATCACTGAAACTTCATGTTTAAAAAAATTCCACTTTAATTCTACTTGTACACTTAAAGGAACAGCATCAATATCCCGACTCTCACGTTTTAGCTGTTCCAGTTACTCCCACGGCAAATGGCCGAGGTATCAGAATAATTCAGCGGTGAGAAATGGTTATTTTTATGAAATAGAAGTGTAAGTGTACTATAAAACAAGTGTAAATAAGTTTGTAGGATCTTGTTTTACACTTTTGAATATTGTGGATAGCACTAAAAGTGTTATTTTGCTATAAAAATTGAAAAAAATACGACTTCTTCGAAGGAAAGTTTTGTTTTCAGCTTTTTCGTCATTCAAGTTTGACGAATTTGATTTCGTTTACTTATGATTTCAATTGCTGCTGATGCTGGATATTATCTTAATATTTAACTGTAAATGCTTAACCAATATTTGACTGTGATTTTTTACCTTTTCTTGCTGTCTATCGTAAAGTTTAGTTTAAAGAAAGTGTTACAGTAAAGTAGCATGTAGAATGATTAGGCTATCGAAAGCGAGGCTGCGTCCGTGTAGTCTTTCCCGGGTTCCGCTTATAACAGAAAAAGAATGAGAAAAAGATAATTCACGAAATTACAACTTGTTTTCCATTTTCTTTTGAACCCCCTTTCGGTAAACTTACGTTAATTTTATCAAGCTTTGTTATGAATTCTGCGCTAGTGTCTGTGGTCTTGTTTTATTCATATAAAAAGTAAGTCATGTTCTGTCCGCCATTAGAAGCGTGTCACATGGTTTTGCATTTAAAAAAAAAAGAGGAAATTTTTATATATAGACAGTTTTATTTGGTGTTTTCAGTTGTGTTAGTAATTGTAGTTTCATTGATAGGCTTTGAGTTTTTGTTTGCTGGTCTTTAAAGAGCTGTTTACAGTTATGAGTGATCATGTACAATACAAAAATCTCACTTTTTGTGGGGGAAGGGTCTTATTTTTTCTTTTTATTTTCATGGAAAGTTTTTAACTCAAAATGTACACACCATACCCAAGGAACACGCTGTATGTCTTTCTGCCATGTGGTATAAAGTTGTTCATTTTGAACCTGTGGATTTACATGAGTGACCAAAAGAAAAAAGAAATGAAAAAACTATCAAGTATTACTATCAGATTAATTTTGCTCTGACAAAGCATAATACACTGGCATTAGGTAAGTAAAATAAGGATAAGATTTTATTTGTTCAGGAAAGTGAAAGAAAAAAGTTATGTAAGTATCCAACACATGGTGCTGGTTATTGGTTTTAATTTGAATTTTGTTTTTGGAATATGAAGATTGCTTTGAATGTTATTGTTGATTATGCATTATATATAAATTTATTGTGTAATTATTTCAGAAGCATTGTAGTACAAACTGTGTATTGGTTGCTAAATCATTTTAGTTGTTGGTCTGAAGTGAAATTGTGTATATATGAGTAAATTGCACTGCTTTTGTAGTGAATGTTGAAACTTATATGATTTAAATTACTTTCAAAATATTTCATTTAAAAGAAAGATCAAGCAAGAAAGCTTGCTTCACTTTAAGACATGGTGCACACTTTAAAATGTCAAGAATCAACATACAAAATTATCCCCCCACCCCACCCATGGAAAAAAAAAAGGAGGAAAGAAATGGCTTTTATTTGTTCTGAGTAAAATTTTTTTTTTTTAATTGCAAAACCAACATGAACATCTGTTCAGTGGAAGTGAATTCTATCAAAATATATTCAGTCCCTCCAGCCTGAATACATAGAAGATCACTAATTGTGATGATTTTATTTTTTATTTTTTTTTATTTTAAAATTCTGATATTTTTCTTCAAAATAGTTATGTTTAAATGAACATAAAGTTTCTACATAATGTATATGACATGTATTCAAGCATGTCAGGCATAGTAATGTATAAACAGAGAATAAAACAACCTCAGTTGAAATGCTGATGCATAAAATAGTCATACTCTTGATACTGTGGCAGCTTATTAGAAGAATGTTATATTTAATGATCAGTATGTCCAGATTGCTGTTTTAATACTTATTAGAATGTTTTGTTTTTATTGTGGTTTTATCATTTATAGTTAAAAACAAGACATTTTTGTTTGTTGCTCAGTTAAAAAAAAATCATAGAAACAGAGACAAACTAGAGATGCTCTCACAGCCTAAACTGTTTTTAGCTTATATCTTTCTTTTTTTTTTATTTTTTTTTTTTTTTTTTTAGTAGTCTTGCTGATCTATCCAAAGTGAATATTGAAAAAAAAAATCTGAAGTTTTTTATTTTTTTCCCAAGCCCTCATTTCATACTTTTAAAAAATCATTTTTGAAAACGTTCAGCATTAAAACAAATCTTTATTTGATATTTGAAAATTTCTCTTGTTCTTGCTGCTTACAAAAATCAGACACCAGGTCTTTGGCCTTAAGAGCTTTCCCTTTAGAACTCTGCTAGACCGATTCTTCTGAAACATAAAATTTTTATTTGAGGTTCATCTTCAGGGAAGAGTGTGACTAGCATATTTTGCTCTTCTCTCAAATTCTTTTGAAAACACTATCCTATAAAATTATTTCCATCAGTGAGTAATCTGGTTTGCTCCGTAAAAAATTTGAAACATTCTCAGGACATCAATTTCACTGTTTCTTCTTTGTGAGATAAGAAGTATTTAAATTGAAGTGAACTGAATTTCCTTTTGTGTCTGAAATTCCACTCTTGAAATCAGTGCTGGTTGAAACATCAACCAGTATTCAACCAGCCCAAATTTCTTAAGTTTCAAGATCTGTACACTAAGCCTCTCTAAAACATGATAGATAACAGTATAGTTTGTACCTGGAATCCAGACTCTCTTATATACTGAAATTTTATAATTGAATGATTTACTTTTGGGATGCATTTAAAGCTGAAATTTGGAGTACTGATAGTCCATACCAAAGTACCACAAGATTCAATGGAATCAGTGCACAGCAACAAGGAGGAGAATCCCTATGAAAACTTTCATCAGATCTGTCTGAACTTTAAGAATTCAACAGGTACGCACTGGCAGGTCACATTACTTGGAATGAATAATAGAAATATTGTGTAAAATCTAAATTTAGGTAGCCTAGATGTTTTTTTTTTTCATAATAGAGAATATCAGGCAGAATAGAGATGTACAGCTGTTATTCCTCATAAGGTGATTCAGTAGGAGAAAAAAAACAAAAACTATGAGTTCAGTGATTTCTTGTTCTTTCTAAATTTTGTATGGAAGTAAATTGAAAAGAGTTCTTTTCATGAAGAAGGAAATAAAAAAAAAGAAGCTAATTCAGAATTCTATGCAAAAAATCCTAAACAAATAACTCAGTAGATGATTTAAAAGGTTAAGGAAATTTATAATAAGAAGTGGAATGAAAATCATCCACACTTGCCTAAAACATTGGGTCTGCAGAGTCGGGTGACGTGACTTGCGTTTCAGATTGGTTTCCATGCTACGATGACTACACCAAACACCGACAGTGCAGCATCAAAGCCTTGCCCAGAGAAGACTGCTGCTCCTCTCACATCTGCCTCTGATGTCAATGAGAACAGCAGCAAGAGTCTGGTGGCAGCACCCCTACCTGCAGTCAGCACTATGAACGAGGGAACCATTCCCATCGTGGCCGCTCCTGCGGCTTTGGCGAACACTGTGCCCTTGTCTCAGGTGGCCTCCACCCCAGTGTTGTGGGCTTTCCCTCAGGAATGAACTTCACCATCAGTAATGGTCAGTGTTTGGTTGTTGGTTTTTTTTGTTTTGTTTAAAAGTTGATTGTAGAGAAACTAGAATGAAATGTTTTTAAATTTCTTTAGTGACTGATACTAGGGAGAAAGTGGAAGTATTCTATTTGAATTTATGATTTTAAAGAGAGAAAGTGTGTTAGTGTGTGTTTGTGTGTGTTGTTTTGTGTGTGTGTGTGTGTGTGTGTGTGTGTGTGTGTGTGTGTGTGTGTGTGTGTGTGTGTGTGTATGCATGCGCGGGGGGCGTGTGTGTGTGTATCCATGTATTGTATACACACGTGTGTATGTATGTATTATACAATGTATGTATGTATGTATGTATGTATGTATGTATGTATGTATGTATGTATGTATGTATGTATTGTATGTATGTATGTATGTATGTATGTATGTATGTATGTATGTATGTATGTATGTATGTATGTATGTATGTATAATGTATGTATGTATAATGTATAACTATAGTATGTATGTATACATGTATGTATGTATCATGTATGTATGCATGCATGCATGATGTATGATATAGTATGTATGTATGTATGTATGTATGTATGTATGTATACATGTATGTATAATGTATGTATACATGTATGTATACATGTATGTATGTATACATGTATGTATACATGTATGTATACATGTATGTATGTATGTGTTCTTTGTGTATGTATGTATTCTTTGTTGATTGTATAGATAATACAATTTCTTGAGTTTGCTTTTATTTTAAAATTCAACCCTTTATCTTTGTAATTAAAAATTATTTACTTCTTTTATGTTTTATCTATTTTTTGTGTGCTTTGATAGTTACATTAATTCTTAGGTTTGGAAATTTTACTGATCTTCAGATTTAGATTTTACTATTATTTTTATTTAATGATGGGTATAGGTTTTTTTGTTTGTTTTTGTTTTTTGTTGATTTGGGAAAAAGGTGAACACAATATGATAAAGTATTATTGATGCGTGGTTATACTGTCATGACTCATTTTCATTGGCTTCAGAGCTATCGAAGTGTTATTAACTTTGTGTAGAAATCATGTTTCTTTTTTTTCTTTTTTAAAAGTTTATTTTATACTTTTTTTTTTTTACTTCATGCACAAGAACTAAACTAAAGCTTAATAACATTTTATGTTTACCCTAATCTTACAGATGCTGTGTTTGTATTTGAATTTTATTTTTCTTCATATTTATAAATACATGCCTATGTCAGATCTTTCTAAATGGAGAGGAGAGAGAGAGAGAGAGAGAGAGAGAGAGAGAGAGAGAGAGAGAGAGAGAGAGAGAGTAATAAACTATAAACTGTGAGTGCATCTCTATGGGTTAGCTCTGATCTGAACACTCTGTTCCCAAAAGGTAGATAACAGTAAAGGTGTCCCATAACCTATGTGGTAGTAGGGGAGCAAGGCATCAGAGACCTCAGCTTCTCCGGGGGCCAGCATATTGAGGGTGGCGCTCATCTCCTCTCCCTCGCTGCTTTACCTTCCCGACCCTAAAAGGTCAGGTGAGGTACCCATTTACAGCTGGGTGAACTGGGGCATTGTATGAAGACAAGGCGTGCAAACTGTCACCCATATACATGATAACCAGTAACCATGTCATGCTGCTTAACCTTGCTGGGGGAAAGCAGTGCTCTTGACCACTGAGCTTATCCTGTTCTCAAACTAAGGTTAATGAAGCAGTGTTGAGAATGGTTGCCTCTTGGATGTGTGACCACTCATGCACTTTGCTTCAGTATAGTTCCCAGTTCACCCAGCTGTAAATGGGTACCAGCCCTCCTCTGGAACTGGGAAGGTAAAGCAGTGAGCGAGAGGAGAATGACGCCACCCTCACAATCATCTGGCTTCCTAGAGAGGCTGAGGTTTCTGACACCACACTACCCGACGACCTATAGGTTACGGGAACATCATTACCTTTTTCACCTACTCTGAAGAGAAGTGACTCAGCTGCTTGTAGAGCTCTCTAGTTTGAATCTCAGATTTCTTACTTCTTGTTAGCAACCCTCCTTTGAGTGCCTTTAGAAGGAAAAGAGTGGGATAGAGATGAACATGATGGCTGGGCTCCATTGTTTTCTCCATTTCACAGTAAAACCTCAACTTTATTTTGTCTTTTACTTCAGTCATAATAACTGGTTTATCATTAAAAAAAAAAATCTACAAACAGCAGTGAAATAGTTGTTCTCCTCCTCCCCCCCCTCTTTTATTGCTTTTTAGTAAGTTTGATTGATTAATTGGTGACTGTATATGAAGGAGGAAAAGGGCTAGTATTTATTTTGAATGAATGTTATGCCATTTGACTTGCTTTGTATTATTTGTTTGTATTATGATCACATATTTTTTCTGCCTGCTTCATTGATTCTTAATGGCAAATATGCTGCTTTATTTTATTACCTATGGAAAATCTGGAATGAATTGTGGGATATAATTTGTTCTACCACCTGTTGGTCTTCTATCGTATGCCTATTCAAAGAAGAAATCAAAGGCACTAACAGGTCTGTGGAAAATTTGATGCTGTGAAACAACAAAATCAGCAGTGTAACTGGACGCTATTGGGATTTGAACCTGTAGTTTTAGTGTGGAACATTTGTGCTTTAGCTGTACATATAATGATATATAATTTGGTACTGAATTATATTTAGATTTTGCTTTGAACAGACTCCCTTGTATCTTTTGTATATAATGTATATATATTGAGAATGCTGTTTATGACTGTAACAATGTTTGTTTCATCATCGCTGCCATTGTTCCTCATCATTGGCCAACCTTTCACTTCTCTCAGGCATCATAAACGTGAAGAACCCTAATGGAGGGGAAAGCACTCTGCTTGTTGCTCCCACGACTAGTTTGTCCACTTGCAGTATAGCTAGCAGTGCGTCTGCTCCCATTCCCATCACCATGGTGAAGGGTAAACTCATTGCTTCTTCTTGTCCCTCTGTGTTGTGGCTTGAAGTGGTGTGCAATCAGTGGTGTGCATCTATCTGTTGACTGTTGTTTGTGGAAAACTTGTCAGATTGTTCTAATCATCTGTCTGATTGAACACAAGTTTGTGTCTACACCAAAAGAAAGTTAGGTATATTGCAAATGGTCACTATGTGACATCAGATATTGCTCTTTGAAATTTTTCTGTCTGGTTTCTTTTCTAGCTTTTTCCTTCAAGCCTGTCTCCTCCCCAGCTCTTTTTTTTTTTTTTAATGTGATTTTTGTCCCTTGGCTAGAACTGAGGTTTACCAATGGTAAAGTTTTGCAATTTTGTATATGTATGCAAGCTTTTGCCCACCGTAAATGATAAATGGTAGCCATATTCTGATGATGGGGATGATGTCTAAACTTGACATCAGTGTTTTATTTTAAAAAGGGTCATCCATTCCTGTCAGCATGCAATGGCCTACTCTTCCAAAAGGGGCAACAGGTTTTAACATGTGCATAAGAAGATGTTCTGCATCCTTTCATTCTCATGAGTTTTGTTTATATAATCACATCTGGAGATTTTCAGGGGAGTGGATCAGTTCTGATGTTAACTCCAGGTGAGAAAATCCCTTTGTATGGGTGTCTTGGTGATAAGTCAAAAGTGTGCCATCAGATCACGAGTTCAATGTTCTAACCTCTAGGTTATTCCCCCCCCCTCCACATCTGATATGAAAATTTATCCAGCATCATCACGGGAAAGTGAAATTGAAAAATTAGTTGTAGTTTAGTTTAAGAGGAAAGAGTTGTGCTTTGCACTGTTTTTGTTGCATCTTGAATCATGAACAAGCCTGTTCACACTGTTTTTCCTGTAAAATTGTCTTTAAATTTTTTTTTATTGTGTTGTAGATCATGTGTTGTGCAAACTTATTTCCCGCCTGCATTATTAAAACAAGTGGTTGCATCAGATGAAAGGGCAGTTCATTGGCAAGTGAGGTGGCAGGATTCTGCTGTTAAGTTAGAGGTCCAGCTTCTGATCCTAGTTCATCAACACTCTCTCTGGGTGTTTGATCCAAAATATGTCAGTGTTTTGCTTTGGTTTCATTTCATTACAGTGTGCACATGTATGTATTTGTATGCCCATTCTGAGGCAGAGTGCTCCACTGAATGGGGTCATTAGTCACCTATAGTGACTTGCTCAATTATCTGTTCGCTGTCTGAAGGCTTCTGTTGATTGTCAGGAGGTCATTCGTCTTTCAGTTTTAGCATCCTCTCTGCTTCTGCATTTAAGGGTTCTTATGAAAAGCTTGGTGGGCAGTCTGTCAGGTCAAAGACTTGTGACATGTCCTAACCAGCTTAGATTACATGTATACAATTATATATTTTTTTTATTACATATGTGTGATAGAAGACACTGGCTGTGGTTTTGCTTGAGTTCTGACTTGTTCTATCCTACATCTAGGATTTTTTTGTTCTGCTTTTGCTGTTGAACTTACAGGCATCAGATTTAGGGTTTTTTTGGCTGTTTTTATATGCCAAGTTTTCAGAGCCAATTAGAGAGTAGAAGGTACATGACTGTTGCAGATCTATTATTTGAGTAAACATGTTTTTTATTTACTTTATAGTAAATCACTAAATCAGCGATTCAAGAATTTTTTTTTGGGTTGTTATCAGTCACAGCTAGCATATAATTTCATCAACCATCTTTGATGTCATCAGCAGTTGTGTGTTTATGGCTTGCGTGTACTTGCCATGTACAATTCTTAATGCATGAGAACTTGACCATTAAGCCTTTGTTCAGAGGTTTTGATGGACTTTTTCTGTTATATTAGTTTTTGCTTTTTCAGTGTTAATATTGCAGAAAGTGTGTAGTGGTGTCTGTGCTTGGCTTTGTTTGAGAGTGTAACTAACCTATGTTATCTTCCTTTATTTTCCATCTGTGTATTCCTTGGTTTTGTGTTGATATTATTGTTTTTATTTTACTGTCCTTATGAGTGCTTTGTATAAAACAACTGATCTGCTTCACAGTTTTAAGTACCTTTCATTTCTGGGCTTTTTGACTTGCTGTCCATATTGCACTATAATACTGATGGTGTGTTGTGTCTTTCACTTATTTTTTTATTTTGCTTGTGGAGTCATTTGTCGTTTGCTTTGACCATTTTAACAGTTTAGTCAGTGTTTGTCAACTTTTGCATGATTATTGTCATTCATAGTGGGAAATTTTTAGATTTGCAATACATTTTGTTGTTAGGATGTGTCAAGTTTTATGCATGCTTATGTATATTATTAGGCATTTTCTTTTTCTGTGTGATTGAGGTGTGTCACTGTGTGTGTGTGTGTGTGTGTGTGTGTGTGTGTGTGTGTGTGTGTGTGTGTGTGTGTGAGTAGTGAGTGAGTGAGTGAGTGAGTGAGTGAGTGAATGAGTGGAGCGACGAGCGAGCGAGGTGCAGCGAGCGGCGAGCGAGAGAAGAGAGAGATGAGAGAGAGAGAGAGAGAGAGGAGAGAGAGAGAGAGAGAGTTTGTTTTGAGAGAGAGAGAGAGAGAGAGAGAGAGAGAGAGAGAGAGAGAGGAGTTTGTTTGTGCTAAAAAGGCTGTAGTAACTTTGGCCATTCATATTTCATTACATCTCCCAAAATTCCCAAACTTTGCATTGAGTATAACTATCCAAACTGTAAGTTGACATTAGACGTAAAAGCAACACGAAACAAAAGCACCCCACATCTGCTAGTACTTACAGCAGCTCCTGTTTGGTAGAATCTGTTAGTGGTAACCTCAGTAATAGCCCCATTTTCCGTGGGTAACCCAGAGGATTTCTGACCATGGTCACACATGTGTGGACAGGCACTCTGTCGGGCATCACGGCTCCAGTCTCCTCCGTGGCGGTGACCACGCCGGCTGCCTCCCTCATCAGCAACACCCAGGTGACTCAGACGCACACGCAACTCAAAGTGCCCAACCCCCCGACCATCCAGGTTCGCCCCCAGGTGTACAACGCCCTGCAGAACAGCAACATCGCCATGGTGATGCAGAACCGCCTCTCCCTTCCCTTCCAGACCACTGGGGGACAGGCTCTGGCGGCCCCCACCTCTATCGGCACGCTGCGGTCCCTGGCTCCGGGCTCCGTTCCCTGCCACATCCGTTCTGTCTCAGCAGGTTCAGTTTCAGACCGTGGCCCCTCTCCGGGGACTGCTGTTACCATAGCGACGGGTTCGCACCCAGGGCAGCAGCAGGCAGGTCAAGCCCAGCCCATGGCGATCCGCTCGGCGCAGGCGACGCTTTCCCTTTGCTGCTGAACCGGCCCCTTGCTTTCACAGGTGAGTTGAGGATGGTGGAGTGCGATGTTGGTTGTCCTCACTGTTTATTTTTTATTTTTGTTGATGGATTCATGGTTGTAAAAACACTGACAATAGTTTGACGAAAATATTGATAATAACTATGATAATGGTAATAGTAGCTGTAGAAGTAGTAGAAGTTGTAAAAATAATAATGATGATCGATGATGATGGTGATGATGATGATGATGATGATGATATGATGAAGTTTTAATAACCATGAAAGCGTTAATGAGTCGATACTGCTGAAAATGTGGAAGTCTTTTCATTTTATATCTGCTTTCATCTCTGACTCAGGGAATGAAAAGTAGAAGAGAAGATCATATAAATTAACAGAAAACAGTTTGAACAATTTCAGTCTTTAAAAAAAAAAAAATTTTCTGATCACTCTGTCTTGTGTTTACAAGCAGATGGCAATGATGTTTCAGGGCGCCCTCAACTGATCGCACAACCGACGCGCTTGGCACCCAGGCAGATGGGCACCCAGGTGGCGCTGCAAGTAACCGGCCAGCAGCCTGTGTCGGGCACGCCATCATGCCCTTGTTTCGGCCGGCCCAGACGGCCAAGCCGTCAGTGTCACCGGCACCATCATGTCCAATTCTGCCATCAGCGTCCAGCCTCAGGCACAGCAGCCCCAGTTTGTTAATCAGGTACACTGGCACCCTTTGGGCTTTTTTGGGTAGATGGTGGGGTGGGTGGTTGGGTAGTGAGTGAGTGGGTGGGTAGGTGGGGGTTGGGTTGGGGGGGAAGGGTTGGGTTGGGTTTGGGGGCTGGTAGGTGGGTGGTGGTTGTTTTGATTGTGGTTGCCTGGCTTGGAAGTGGGATCTTCTGTTGGAAGCAGTTGGGTATTTGTTTCTTTTTTCTGTAGATCAAAGAGAGTGACCACCTGGTTTATATTTTCTTAAATGGAGAAAGAAATTGTTTGTGTATGTGAAGAATATGTAAACACTCTGCAGCAAAGCAAGGTGTGTGAAAACAGGAAACATAAGCCCATATGCATGTACTTTGGAACAGGTGCAGAAACTCACTCACACCCACATGCATATCCTTGAAATAAAAGAAGAAATATAATAAAATAAATGAATAATTAAAAAATGCATACACATGCACACACAAACATGCACACTTAACACGCATGCATACACACACACACACACACACACACACACACACACACACACACACACACACACACACACACACACACACACACAGCTAATCATTCACCATTTTTCGCTAGCTGTCTGTCTGATCAACAAATACCCTACCCACACACATAATCCACCATGAATAGGTCAAGTCACAACCCCCCCCCTTAACCTTAACATAGACAAGCCCACCACAGCCACATTAAAATTTCCCCTCTCTCTCTCTGCACGCACAGGTGGTGGCCACAGCAAACGTGCCCGGCATGACTCACATCAACTTCCGACCTGGGGCCCCGGCCGCCAAAGGCTTGGAACAACGGCCCCAGAAGGTGGTGGACGCGCGGCTCCGAGCGGCGGTGCCGGTGACCCGATTCACCCGCCCCAGCGGCCCCATCACCTTCACCACCCTCCCAGGCTCCATCTTCACCAGCGACACCCTGCTGACTGTGGCGCAGACGGCGCCAGACAACAGCAGCGCAGCGGCCGTGGTGGGGGGTGGGGGCCGGTGCCGCACCGAAAGCGGAGACCAAGGGGCAGACACTGGAGAAAAAGAAGGCGGAGAGCGGCTCTGAGGTCGCCGCGGTGAAGAAAACGGTGCATTCAGCCGTCACCAGTCAGGACACGGTCACTTCAGTTCAGGTGCTGGGTCCCCAGTTGATACCCAAGTCCCAGGCCCCGGCGGTGGCTAAAGACACTGCATCCTCCTCCTCCTCCAAGGTGGTAGTGCAAGGGTCATCGTCGGCATCAGTGTCGTCAGCGTCGTTAGCTTCGTCGTCGGCGTCAGAGGTGAAGAAAGGGGAAGCCAGCGATGCCGTGATGTCGGTTGCGTCGTCCTCTGACTTTGACGCTTACAAGGTGATGGAGTGGTCTGATGGGATCGGGAGCTTGCCTGGCAGTAATTTGAAGGTGGTTTGTGTTTTGAGTATCTTTGGGTGTTTTTTTTTTTGGGGGGGGGGGGGGGTTTCATGTGATCATCTTTGTTTGAATCGTTGTCTGTGAATTATTTATGAGCATTGAGGTTGTTTTTTTTGTGTGCTTTTTTTAATGATTGCTGTTTGTTAAAGAGTAACTCCCCCCCCTTTCTCAAACAAATGAAAACAAATACACTCCCAACCCATCCCCCCAACAAACCCCTCAGCCCCCAAATTTTGTCTTTTTGAAAATGAAAAAAGGGACATCAGGCATCTCGTGTATATGTCTACAGTTTTAATAATGTGCTTTACTGTGTAGTAGCAGATATGCATCTGCAATGCTTTGAGTTAATCGTTTATTTTAGTTAAAAAGACAATTTTAAAAAATCTATTGAAAATCAAGCTAATTTGATAATGTTTGTACAATGTTTTCAAAAGATTACAGAATTTTCTTTAAAACCCCCACAAAACTTGTTTTGTTTTTTTAATTTTAGTTAAATGAAAGTGGTTGATTTGATTTTATGTGGTGACTTTGTGGACAGTTCAAGTTGAACGAGTTTGGGCTGATGGAGATGCTGACAGAAGACGCCCCCCAGGTGGTGAAAACAGTGGTGGATTCTGCAGTGGGCGTCAACACCACCAACTTCAGCATCACTGCCACCCTGCCCTCTGAAACAGGTAAACAGCCTCTCCTGTACTCTCTCTCTCTCTCTGTCTCTGTCTGTCTGTCTGTCTGTCTGTCTGTCTGTCTGTCTGTCTGTCTGTCTGTCTGTCTGTCTGTCTGTCTGTCTGTCTGTCTCTCTCTCTCTCTCTCTCTCTCTCTCTCTCTCTCTCTCTCTCTCTCTCTCTCTCTCCCATTCACAGCTGTCAGTTTTCCCCACTTTCAGCTCCTCTCAGTTGCTATCCATTCCATCCCAGCTGGTGCTGATTATAGCGGAAACTGAATGCACTCGGACTTGGTAAAAGGAAGGGGTGTGCTAATTTTAGCACTGGGCCCAGGACCTTTGACTGAGATGTGCTGGATTTTTTGCACTGTGTGCATTTTTCTTTTGGTTCCTGAGCTAGAGCTGTGGGGTTTACCAGTGTTGATATTCTGCTTACACAACTGTTTTTGCCCACCATGAAGGTAGCCCCGCTCTTATTTTGGGAATGTATGTATACTGGGTGTGTTCATGTTTCCGTAATCCATAGAATGCTGACATGAATTATGGGATCTTTAACCAGCTTATTTGATGTTCTCTATGTGTATAATTATGCATGAAGGGAATTAAGGCACTGGCAGGTCTGCACCTGATGTTGACTGGGGAGATTGTAACAATCCCCACCCTTAATTCACATCTAACGCTGCCAAGATTTGAACCCACAACATCATGGACCCATGGAATTGAAGTTGAATGGTCTTAACCGCTCGGCTTTAACGTCCGTCTCTCTCTCCATTTGAAACATTAAAAATTCCTCTGAAATGGGAATATGGCTGCCTGTATGGCAAGGTACGTGGAAAAAAGAGTCATTCATGCAAACTTCTCATCCAGTGTGCATTTATGATTTCACAGTGATGGCCAGGTGCGATGAGTGAGACACGAGTGAATGTATCAGTGTGATCCTCAGGGTGTTATGAAGGGTTATCCTTGCCTAATAAGAGGGGGGTGGGGGGAAATTCCTATACATGTAGTGGTAGATGCGTGTATTTTGATGAAATGTCAAATCTTATAATTTTTCACGTGGTTTGTCATGGTCTTGTCTCTTGCAGGTGTGTCAGATACTCAAGCGGAGGTTCCTAAAAAGGAGAAGGACCCCCTGAAGAAGTGTGAAAACTGTGGCAAGTATGGATACCAGAAAGACTTCTGCAAGACCGGGCGCTTCTGCTCACAGGCCTGTGTTGGTGCTTTTGCCGGAAGGTAATGAATGGTGTCTATTCTGGCTTGATACAATGAAGTTGGGGGTGGGGGGGATGGGATAGCTAAGTGGTCAGAGTGCTTGCTTTCCCCAAGTCAAGCAGTGTCGAGCGTGGTTACCAGTTGGATGGGTGACTGTTTGCGGGCCTTGGCTTCAGTATAGTCCCCCAGTTCACCCAGCTGTAAACGGGTACCTGCCCTCTTTTGGGCCAGAGAAGGTAAAGCAGTGAGGGAGAAAAGATGGGCGCCACCCTCAATATGCTGGCCCCTAGAGAAGCTGAGGTGTTTGATGCCTCGCTCCCTACGACCGCTTAGGTTATGGGACTCCTTTATCTTTTTTACCTTTTTACAATGAAGCACTGATTGTGTACTTTACCGTGGCTTTCACATAGGCTTCATGCTGACATAGGAAGTTTTTGTTCTGGCATCAGTTTAGCAGCAGCATTCCTGACTGCATGCAACTTGACAGTGTGGGCAGTTTTAACAGAATGTGTAAGTCACTTGTGTGTGAGCAGTTTTAACAGAATGTGTAAGTCACTTGTGTGCACAAATCGTGTCACACAGTTGTGAGCAGTTTTAACAGAATGTGTAAGTCACTTGTGCGCACAAATCGTGTCACACAGTTGTGAGCAGTTTTAACAGAATGTGTAAGTCACTTGTGCGCACAAATTGTGTCACACAGTTGTGAGCAGTTTTAACAGAATGTGTAAGTCACTTGTGCGCACAAATCGTGTCACACAGTTGTGAGCAGTTTTAACAGAATGTGTAAGTCACTTGTGCGCACAAATCGTGTCACACAGTTGTGAGCAGTTTTAACAGAATGTGTAAGTCACTTATGTGTGCAAATCTTGTCACACAGTGCCAACAGAGAATGTGAATATTTTATTTCATCTTCGCTGCAATTGATTCATGCTCCTGTGAGGTGGCTGTCCAGCTCTTGCCATCTTTTTTGTTTCTTTTAATAAAAAAAGAAATACCTTTGTATTTGAGACATCAATGAATGCATGATTTTTATTACTTCTAATCATAGCATAAGACCATTGCCATAGCTGAGTGGTTAAGACTATTTGACTCCAATCCTATGGATCCATGAAGTCATGCTACCAGTTGTATTTTCTAAGGTGAATTTTGCACACATTGCAATGATGAGGAGTAGACAATAATAACATTTACAGTGATTTTGCATAGGGCTTCTAAACAGATCTAGTGTAATGTCATCTAAGTGGAAGTAAAATAACAACAAAATTTTTTTGTTTTTCAGGAAAAACAAGCAGCCAATGGGTCACAGTTTGCTGAACAACAAGATGTTGCTGAACATGAAGAAGAAGCAGAAGAAAGTGTCGACGGATGAAAACCACATCATCATGGTGGCGCCTTCCCCTGACCAAGAGTTGTCACCGGAGAAAGAAAAACCTAGTCAGTTCTTCTTCTTCTCTCGTTCGCTTTACACTGTCAGATGTATCTGGGAAAAGTAATGGCATGTCCTTTCCAGCTCCCCTCGTGGGCCGTACAGCTTGGTCTGTAAGGTTATCTCTGTTGGCCGCACTTTCTTCCTCAGGTTGCTGATTAGCGTACACCTTTGAAGGATGTGCTCGCCTGTCTGGTTTCTTTACCGCAGGCACACAGGGAGAAGGAGCAAGTTTCAGTTTTGTGGAATATGACCTAGTCAGTGTTTTCTTTTCAATCCTATCATACACTTCCACGTTTCCAAAAGCATTTAAAAAAGAAACAAAACTTTGTGTCTCAGACTGTGTTTATCAGCAGAATACCTAGTCAGTGTTTTCATTTCAATTACATCATATACTTCCACGTTTCCAGAAGCATTTAAAAAAGAAACTTTGTGTCTCAGACTCTGTTTATCAGCAGAAAAACCTAGTCAGTGTTTTCTTTTCAATCACATCATACACTTCCATGATTCCAGAGCATTTAAAAAAAAAAACAACTTTGTGTCTCAGACTCTGTTTATCAGCAGAATACTTGTCAGTGTTTTCTTTCAATCACATCATACACTTCCAAGATTCCAGAAGCATTTTTAAAAAAACCCTGACAAAACTTTGTGTCTTAGACTCTG
The DNA here is from genome assembly GCA_030674155.1 of Stramonita haemastoma. Lineage (NCBI taxonomy): Eukaryota > Metazoa > Mollusca > Gastropoda > Neogastropoda > Muricidae > Stramonita > Stramonita haemastoma. The sequence goes on from CM060323.1 coordinate 39,122,285, forward strand.
TTTATCAGCAGAATACCTTGTCAGTGTTTTCATTTCAATCACATCATACACTTCCATGATTCCAGAAGCATTAAAAAAAAAAAAAAACTTTGTGTCTCAGACTCTGTTTATCAGCAGAATACCCAGTCAGTGTTTTCATTACAATCCTATCATACACTTCCACGTTTCCAGAAGCATTAAAAAAAAACCCCAACTTTGTGTCTCAGACTCTGTTTATCAGCAGAATACTAGTCAGTGTTTTCATTACAATCCTTTATATACTTCCATGTTTCCAGAAGCATTTAGAAAAACCCAACTTTGTGTCTCAGAATCTATTTATTAGCAATTTGTAGAAAAATATCTCCTTTTGAGCCCGTGAGCTGCATTTCTCAAGCAAAGGCTGCTTAGTTAGAGCAGACTATTTTTTAAATAGTTTTAAATGATAGTTTTGAAGGGTTTCATGCATTTTACTCGGAATAGGGGGACAAAGAAGAAAAGATAGGAAGTAAAAAAGAACAAATTAGAAAAAAAAAAAAGTTGTCTTTAAAAAAAATAAAAAAAGAAAAGAAAAAGTTTTCTTATTTTCAAGGGTTTAAAAATGTTTTAAATGGTGGATAATTATATGGCAGAGTTGAGATTTAGAAATGTGTTAAATGTAGAAGGCTGCTTTTCAGTCCTTCTAATGTTAAGGCATTTGTGTTGTATGTCTGTGATTTATGTATAGTTTATATAATTTTGTTTGTTTTAATCCCACGTTTGATGTATTCAGGTCGCAAACCCAAGGGCTTTGACTGGCAGACCTATTTGGAGGAAACGAAAGCTGTGGGTGCCCCAGCTCGACTCTTCAAAGATGTAAGCCTTGATTTTGTCTGTGTAAAAAGAGTGTTGCACTAAGATAAAGTAGGAGCGAAAAACGTTTTCATTTTTTTTTATGTAAACAAGTAGAAAAGGCTATTTTTTCTCCTTATTTTTTATTCATTGAAACGGTGTTTGTGCATTTCCTTTTTTTTTTTTTTTGGTTGAAAAAAATCATTCCATGATGATACAAATTTTCTCCTCATTTGCTGATGGTATGCATACTCTGTTGGATTGAACAAAAACATTTAAAAAAAGAAAAGAAAAAGCAGGAACTTTTTTAATATACTGTGCAGCTATAGTAGTGTTATACTGTACACATTGGTAATTTTACTGATTTATTTATGTTCAGGGAACACCATTTCTTCGCTGTATGTGTTTGTTTCATTCAGAGATTTGGCATCAGTTGTCGTGTCATGCGAATCACAGTTAACAGTGTATCACTGTCATTTAAAATTAAAATCACAGTTTGTGTATATTGCTCTGTTGAGAATATGAAAGTTGCAACTTTGGGAAGTAAATGTCCTCATGCCCTTGATGATAGTGTTTTTGAGAGTGAGTGTGTGTGTGTGTGTGTGTGTGTGTGTGTGTGTGTGTGTGTGTGCACGCGCGCGCATATGTGTGTGTGAGTTTGTGTGTGTGTGTGCATGTGTGCATGCCTGCACATGTGCATGTGTGTGTGTGTGTGTGCATTCAACCTAAATACTTCAATTTATCTTCTTTTTTCTTCAAAAATCAGTGTAACCTATTTTACAAATACACCTAGCTTAATACCTGACGAAATTTTTACAAGGTTTTTGTTGTCTTCTTCTGCCAGCCATTCCCATCGCAGAAGAACGGCTTCAAGCCAGGGATGCGTCTGGAAGGTGTGGACCCCAAGCATCAGAATTTATTCTGCGTACTCAGCGTGGCAGAGATCCAGGGTTACCGGCTACGGCTACACTTTGACGGCTATTCTGAGTGCTACGATTTCTGGTGCAACGCTGACTGCCCGTTCATCTTTCCTACAGGGTGGTGCGAAAAGAATAACAAACCGCTTCAGCCTCCTAAACGTAAGTGTAGTACATTTTTGGGAAAAAAAAGGCGATACTGCTGTTGAATGGTTTTTTTTTCCAAAAGACTCTAAAGGGTTTTCATGAAAGATATAAGATTGTTGGGTTTGTTTTTGTTGTTGTTGCTTTTAAATAGACCAAGAGTGTGTGTGGGGTGTGTGTGTGTGTGTGTGTGTGTGTGTGTGTGTGTGTGTGTGTGTGTGTGTGTGTGTCTTCAATTTAACGTCTATCCACTAAAAAGTGATTTTAGACAAATGTTTGGGAAGGAAAAGAGATTATGAAAAAAAGAAAAGAAAAAGAAAGTCGTTGTGTTTGTGTGGACAGGTGAATGGAGGATAATAGGGAACCGTGTGTGCGCATGTGTGTGCGTACGTGTGTGTGTATGCGTGCGTCCATACGTGCATGCGTGAGTGTGTGAGGTTTTTAAAAGATCAGGAAGAGAGCCCTAGCCCATGCAAAGATATACAAGTTTAGTAATACATGAAGGCTGTATTTCAGATGTACCCAAGGTGAATTTCACCTGGACAAACTACCTGAGGACAACCAAGTCTATAGGAGCTCCCAAAAGTCTGTTTGCCAACCAGCCTGCTACGGTCAGTATATCTCTGTTTTGTTGTTGTTGCTGTGTTGTTTTTATTTGTCCTTTTTTTTTTTTTCCCTCCCTGCCCAGTGTTGTACTTTTTTGCTTTATATTTTTGTTAGTTTTCAGTGACAATAATTGGTGGCAGAAAAAGTTTAAATACTGTTATGAGGTTTTAATTCATATTCATTTTCAAAAAGGGAGATATCAAAATTGAACATGTTCAGTGGCTAGAACTCAGAGGTTTACCAACGGTGAGATTTTTGCTTGTGCAACCCTCCCCCCCCATTTAGGTAGCTACATTCCGGCTTCAGAAATGGTGTTTAAACTCCACAGTTGTGTGCATATATTTTTTTGGGTCATTTGTTTCTACCAGCACTCAATGGCCTACTTTTCTGACAGATGGAACATGTTTTTAACTTGTGTGCAAAATGTCCTGCGTACGTTTGCACATGGGGCTTCAGTCTCATCTGAAAGACTTTGACATTCACATTGGTTTTTTTTGTTTGTATGTGGTCAAACTAGGAAGAAAGGGTGAGGTTGGGAATTGAACCCAGAACCTCACGGTTTACTTGTTGGCAGGCGAATGTTTAACCATCGGGCCACCCTCCTAAGGTGGACGTATGAAAGTACTCAGAGTATAAGCCAGTGCAGGCCTGTAATGCAGTGTATTGTAATGTAATGCAATGGGTGGATGGGTGGTCTAGAAGTAACGCGCCTGTCTAGAAAGCGAAAAAGTCCGGGTCGTAGCGTGCGTGGTTTGAATCCAGTTAGGGCCCAAAACTTTACCCCCATCCATTAGACTGTGAGTGGTAGTGTGGGTGCTAGTCTTTCGGATGAGACAATAAACTGAGGTCCTGTGTGTTACACATCATTATTAGCTCATGTAAAAGAACCCAAGGCAACAAGAGAGTTGTCCCTGGCAAAATTCTATAGAAAAAAAGCCACTCCGATAGGGAGACAAATACAGTTGCAGACAGGAAAAAGAAAAAAAATAATGGTGGCGCTGCTCTTGTGGCGACACGCTCTTCACGGGGAGAGCAGCCCAAATTTCATGCAGAGAAATCTGCTGTGACATAAAGTAGAAAAAAAAAAATGTAGGCAGCAAGCAGCACATCTCCTGAAGATAGCCATTATTTATTCCTCCTTCCTCCCTCCAACAGATGGTGACCCCCAGTGCATTCCGGGTGGGGATGAAGCTGGAGGCGGTGGACAGGAAGAACACGGCCCTCATCTGTGTGGCCACGGTGGCCGACATCTTGGGGGATAAAGTCCTGGTGCATTTTGACGGATGGGAGGACATCTACGATTACTGGTGCGACATCACCTCCCCCTACATCCACCCCATGGGCTGGTGTCAGGAAAACCGCGATTGCTGTCTCCACCCTGCGGTAAGATTGGCTGCCTGATGGTTGTGATTATGGTCTGTCTGCTTTTCCTTTTCTTGTGGTCAGCAGTGATGGTTGGTTATGGTCTGTCTGCTTTTCTTTTCTTGTGGTCAGCAGTGATGGTTGTTATGGTCTGTCTGCTTTTCTTTTTTGTGGTCAGCAGTGATGGTTGTGATTATGGTCTGTCTGCTTTTCCTTTTCTTGTGGTCAGCAGTGATGGTTGTGATTATGGTCTGTCTGCTTTTCCTTTTCTTGTGGTCAGCAGTGATGGTTGTTATGGTCTGTCTGCTTTTCCTTTTCTTGTGGTCAGCAGTGATGGTTGTGATTATGGTCTGTCTGCTTTTCCTTTTCTTGTGGTTAGCAGTGATGGTTGTGATTATGGTCTGTCTGCTTTTCCTTTTCTTGTGGTGTCTGATCTAGTTAGAAATTCTCCTTTTTGTACTTCCATCATGCGATTACTTCTTCTTTGTTGTCAAATGTGCAGATAGGAACTATTGTCTGTCACATGAGGGAAAATGTGTTGCACTGCTGTTATTAAGCACTGACAAGTCAGGCCCAGTGCATTCAACTTCGGTGTAGGAGAGAATTGTTATCTTTTACGTCTTTCTGGAAAAAAAGGCAGGAGAATGGACCAAAAAGGCAGAAAACAGATAAGAACATGGCGGAAACAATGAGAGGGATAGAAAAAAGGGAATTCCTTGCACAGAAGGTGGGGATGTTATTTATACTGACAGGCCACAGAGGAACGTTTTGTGATCAACTATACAATTTTTTTTCTTTATTTCTACCACACGGTTGTTTGGAAAATTAGATCACATTGGACGGAATCTGGCACAAACATTTTACAACTGTATTCATATCTAGGACTCTTTTGATTTTTCAGTACAACTCAGTATTGCAGAGTTTATATTTATTCTTATATTGATTGGCAGCAAATGACATTGTTCCAGTATTCTTTAATTTCAGCAGTCACCTTGAGCTTGACTGGTTAAACTCTAGCAGCAGTGAACTTGATTATGTGGCGACTCTTGTGTGTCAAACTTGTGCTTCAATTGGTTGAATCTTATGTCACAAATGTTGCATTGAAAATCTCAGTGACAAAAAAAGGATTTCCTGTTTAGGATAAAAGTTAGCATCTGGAAATAGGTCCAGATGACTCATGAAAATGTTTTATGTTGATGATAAAGTTGTCTGGTATTTGAGTAGCGTATATTTATTAAGTGTGATGTTTCTATTTTCAGTCACAGTGCTGATACTTAAAAAGAGGTGTGGCAGATTTACTGAGACACTTATTTCCCTTATTGGTTCATGTAAAAATTAAGAAAATAAATGAGTAACCTTGATCCATCTTTCGCCCTTATGTGTTGCGTGATTTTTGTTTTTTGAGGGCTTGTGTGTTTATATTGACTCAGTTCAATCACTGATGATGTTGTTTGTTTTGTTTCTTAGAAGAAGGACCAAATGCAGTTACTTTAGACATCCAATACTCGATATTCTGTTGTGTCAATTTGAACTAATTGTGATTGTTGCTTTGCAGACTGGCCAGATGTAGACTCGTTTACGTGGGAAGAGTATTTAAAGCAGACCAAGTCCCAGGCTGTGCCAGCTCGTGCCTTTAAACCAGTGAGTAGTATTGCCTTCCAAAAAAAAAAAGAAAAAAAAGAAAAAAAGAAAGAGAAAAAAAAAGAAAGAAAAAAAACAGAAAAAAAAAGTACTGCCTTCCTTTGGCTTGGTTAAGGCTCCTTGTACCATTTTTTTTTTCTGCCTACAAGTGACAGTTAATTTTTTAATGAAAACGTTATTTTAGCTGACATAACAGATTTGAATTATCACTTCAGTTGAATATGTTTCTTCCATGTCTCATCATTACTGTCTGTTACAAGTTGGTTAGTTTTTATTTTTTTATCACTGTGTTAAGGCTTTATATGACTTAAAATCAAGTTAACTCACTGTTGAATGGAGCTCAAAAGACTAGAAATAGACCACGAACCCAATGTTTAGTGTTAGTTTTTGTATACTTTATCGAAGGTATTGTGTGTGTGTATATTGGAAATTTCATGTAAATTAATGTATTAAAATGTGTGTATATATGTAAAAACAACAAAAAAACCTAACCCTGCTAAATCATGATATTCTAATCACATTTCTTTTTTTTGGACAAATTTCAGTTAAATTCATGATACATTTAGAATCATTTCACTCAATAATTTTCCATCATGAAATTACATATTCACTCTCATCACATTATTTTTATTCCATCAATAGAAACTCTTATCATATCATCATATCTTTCATCAGAACACTGTTCACCTCTTTCTCTTGACCTTTCTCCTCCTCAACAGAGAGCACCTGTGGGGTTTGAGGTGGGGATGAGGGTGGAGGTGGTGGACCGCGCAACCCGATCCTGGTGAGGGTGGGCTCCATCCAGGAGGTGAGGGAGCACCAGGTAGTGGTACACTTTGACGGCTGGCCAGAGATGTACGACTACCTGCTGGACGATGACTCCCCAGACATCAAGCCTCCTGGCTGGTGCAGTCGTACTGGCAGCACTCTGAGCCTCCCTATGGTCAGTGAAGTAGTCCACCGCTGCTGATGGAGTTTGTGGTGGTTTGCTTGATTGGTTTTATGATTTGTCCTTTTTTTTGGTTTGCACCTTATATCTTTGTTGCCAGTTTATTGGTGCAAATTTTTTTTTTTTTGAGACAAGAGGTTGTTTTTAAGTTACTTTTGAAAAAACAACCCCAAACCAAAAAAACAAACAAAAAAAACAACCCAAAAAGTTACTTTTGAAACCTGATAATTGGTAGTATATCTAGATGTGATTTTATGACAGTATTGGTTGTTCTTTAGCTTGCTATTTGTTAATGTAGAAATGTTAGAGCATCTTTGTAACAGATAATGATCATACTGTCAATCTTCTTAGGAATGTTGAAAGTAATGTTCAGTAGTTTATGTTGTAGCTAGTGAGATATTTGTAACATGTAGGATTTGTAGCTTGTTTGTATCCACAGTGTTGGGATATGTGTGATTTTATGGCTTTTTGTCATCTAGATTAGATCAAACTTTGTTTATTAGCCTTTCTGCTGGTGTAAAGCCATTGTGTGTAGAATATTTAGGGGAACAACAGATGCTGTATCCAAGTGGTTAAGCCTGTTGGACTTTAATCCCATGGGTCAATAAAGTTGTGGGTTCGAATCTCGGCAGCTTCTGGTAAATTGAGGGTGGGGATTTTTATGATCTCTCAGTCAACTTCAAGTGCAGACCTACCAGTGCCTGACCTCCCTTGATGTATATACACATGCAGATGATCAAATACGCTTATTAAAGATCCTGTCATTCATGTCAATGTTTCCCTTTATGTATATACACATGCAGACGATCAAATACGCTTATTAAAGATCCTGTAATTCATGTCAATGTTTGGTGGGCTGCGGAAACACAAACATGCCCAGCATACATCCCCGAAGTCAGAATGCAGTTGCCTTGATGGTGGGCAAAAGTGGTCACATACACAGAATCTTTTCATAGGTGAACCTCACAGCTCTAGCTCAGGAACAAAAAGAAAATTTAGGGATTTTTTTTTTTTTTTAATTTGCTGTGGTGACATTCTGGTTCATGTATAACTGGGATATCATATGTTTTTTTGTTTTTTCTCAAGCTGTGATGATGTTAGTGTTACAGTGGAGCTTGACATTCCAACAGAGCAGTTGTCCCACGCCCGGATGCAATGGTGTCGGCCATATAAAAGGAGCAAAATATGTTGGACATCACAGGTATAGCAACCATTATCAGCAGTATAGGGAAGAGCTGTCTTTGAAGTTTGTTTCTGTTTTTATTCACATATGCTGCATGCTTTTTCTTGAAACTGACTCCGTTAGCTAATTTCCAGAACATCTTGAGCACATGTTAAAACCCATTTCGCTTTTGAAGAGTAGGCCATTGTGTGTCAGTGGGGATGGATGACAAAATTGACAAAACTACATACGTACAGGGACTGGATGTAAAAAAAGCAAATAGTATTTATTATTAGCTTGGAAAATATAGAAAATTACCTGCTATGTCTATGCATTGTAAAAAGAAAAGGAAAAGTATGAGAATGTACATGGATTTAGATGTGAGGGTGTGATGTTGGCAGAAATGTGAGTCCATGGGATTGTGAATGTGAAGGGGTGTGTACTGTTGGGCAGACCTATGTGAGTGTCCATGGATTGTGAATGTGAAGGGGTGTGTATTGTTGGGCAGACCTATGTGAGTGTCCAGGTTGTGAATGGAAGGGGTGTGTATTGTTGGGCAGACCTATGTGAATGTCTGATTGTGAATGGAAGGGGTGTGTATTGTTGGGCAGACCTATGTGAATGTCCAGATTGTGAATGGGAAGGGGTGTGTATTGTTGGGCAGACCTATGTGAATGTGTGTGGATTGTGAATGTGAAGGGGTGTTGTATTGCTGGGCAGACCTATGTGAGTGTCCATGGGTTGTGAATGTGAAGGGGTGTGTATTGTTGGGCAGACCTATGTGAATGTCCATGATTGTGAATGTGAAGGGGTGTGTATTGTTGGGCAGACCTATGTGAGTGTCCATGGGATTGTGAATGTGAAGGGGTGTGTATGTTGGGCAGTGCTTTGGGTGCCCTACTCCAACGTGAACATGAACAAGGAGTCCACGCTGCAGGACCGTCTGGGGTCAACACGCAGCGAGGAGGGGTCAGCCGCGCCCCTGGCTCTGCGCGTCAAGATGGAGAGCGGGGAAGTCAGGTACACACCCGCTGATAGCCGTTTCATATAAAAAAAACCCTAACTTTTTTGTCTTCTTGTGTCAGGTGTTGTATTTTGTCTTAGAACATGTGTGTTTCTCTTCAGGAGGCATTGTATTTCATTTTCACTGCTATATCTTGTTGTATTTGATTAATGTGTTTTTTGAGACGTTTGTTTGTCGGGTGTGATATTTTTTTTTTTAGGAATTCATAGACATAGGTCAAGTAAGTCGAGTCTTATTCTCAGGCGGCATTGTATTTCATTTCAGAGTATGTTAGTCTGTTATGAGGCATTATGTTTCATTGATTCTAACAATGTAGGTATTTTAGGATAGCGTAGACATTTTAAGATTGGTATTTCTTTTTTTTTATTTTATTATTTTTTTTAAAGAAAAAGCTGTTGAAATAAGGGTATTTTGTCAGTAGGTAAGTTAAAATACAAAAAAAAAATCCAACTCTTGTAAATAGGTCTTTTTTTGTGTATGAGTGTGTCGTTCGCACTCATCTCTAGCAAGTTAAACTTAGGTTATCTAAGGGATCTTTCAGCAACTGTTTGTTTGTGGGGGTTTTTTTCACCAGAAAGTAAAAGAAGATAAAGGAAAAGTAGATAGTTACACCACCTTTGTTTTCCTTGCCAGTCAAGTAATGCTTAAGTCTGTTGTGATACAGTAGAGTCGCTGTGGGTTTAAACCTGTAAGCTGTTACATGTGCAATTAGATGATGGGGCTGGATGCCAGGTAAATCTAGAATGAATAGTTCAATGTTGAGGACAGAAGAATGTTGTCGGTGATACTGGAAAGGAAGAAGTGTGATTAAAACAATGTTTGATGGATGTTAAAGCTGAGTGGTTAAGAGTGTTTGACTTCAGTCCCATGGGTCCATGAAGTTGTGGGTACTAGTCTTGCCGGCATGTTATGAATTAAGGGTGGGGATGTTTTTTTACCATCTCCCAGGTTGGTTGTAAGGGCAGATCTGCCAGTGCCCTAATTCTCTTTATGCATGTATGCATGCAGAAAATCAAATATTCATGTTAAGGATCCCGTAATTTATGTCAGCGTTCGGTGGGTTACAGAAACATGAACATATGCAGCATACACCCCCAAAGTTGGAATGCGGTTACTTCATGATGGGCAAAAAGATGCATACGCAAAAAAATCTCACCATTGGTAAACCTCAGAGCTCTAGATGAGGAAGGAAAAAAAAAGGGAAACTGTTCAGGCCACTACATCATGAATTATCAATACATCACTGTCAGTCTTAATATATTTTTTGTTTTCTCCACAGGAAATGCCCCACACCTGGTTGTGATAGCTCGGGCCACATCACTGGCAAGTTCACGTCTCATCATCGCCTGTCAGGCTGCCCATTGTACGAGAAAAATGTGATGCGTATGAACGCTGAACTGGCCGCCAGGCCCACCATTCGCCCTGGAAGAGGGAGAAAAAGGTCAGTGGTAGTAGTAGAAGGGAGGTTTAAAAAAAAAAAAAAATTAAAAAAAAAAAAAAAAAAATTTAAATTTATTTTTATATCTTATTTTATTAAAAAAAATTTTTTTTAGGAGTACGGAGTTGTGATGGTTTCCATCTCTTTGTCTTGTGTTTTTTGCGCATAGAAACCATCCTTTGCTTTTTCTTCCCATTTTTGTTTGTTTGTTGTCTTGCCAAATTCAAATTCTGAACACTTTATTATCTCATAGACGAGAGAAATTCAAGTTGGTACAAGCCATACAGTAAAGCAGTAAACATATAAATATCACAGAAAAAATACCCACAACACAGTATACAAGCATCAGAATGCACCCATCACAATGTAAAAATGATCATGTGATTGGATTTTTTTTATTATCTTTTGTCTGGTGTTATTTTGGCATGACCCTTATTTCATGGTTTCCTACCCATGGTCATTATCCTTGGGGATTTCAATGCTAGAGTTGGCCGAGATTCAGAAGCCTGGAAGGGAGTTCTGGGGAAACATGGAGTTGGGAATTGCAATGACAACGGGCGTCTCTGCTAGAGTTCTGCACTGAACTGCAGTTAATCATCACTAACACAATCTTCCAGCAGAAGGACAGTCTAAAAACAACCTGGATGCATCCTCGGTCCAAACATTGGCACCTCATAGACTACGTCTTAGTGCGCCAGAAAGACCAAAGTGATGTCTTGCACACCAGAGTGATGCCCAGTGCAGAATGCCACACAGACCACCGCCTCGTGCGATGCAACCTCAGCCTTCACATCAAGCCAAAGTCAAAACGAGGAGGTCCCCCCAGAAAGAAACTCCAGGTTGGCAGCCTCAAGTCCGCTGAAGTGAAAGCTGAGCTACAGTCCAACCTCCAGTCAAAGCTGGAAGTCGAGGACTGCCCCTCTGACCCCTGTCCAGAAACGCTCTGGACCCGCCTAAAAACTGCCATCCTGCAGACCTCTGCAGAGGTCTTGGGCTTTTCCACTAAGAAGAACAAGGACTGGTTCGACGAAAATGACCAAGAAATACAAGATCTGCTGGCAAAGAAGAGAAGTGCCCACCAGGCTCACCTTGCACAACCATCTTGTCCAGCAAAGAAAGCTGCCTTTCGTCTTACATGCAGCAACCTCCAGCGCCAGCTTAGAGTTATCCAAAACGAGTGGTGGACTAACCTCGCCCAGAAAACTCAGCTCTGCGCTGACACAGGTGACTACAGAGGCTTCTACGAAGCTTTGAAGGCAGTCTATGGACCCTCTCACCAAGTGTTGAGTCCTTTGCGCAGCACTGACGGCCAGGCACTCCTCACAGACAAGATGTCCATATTGAATCGCTGGGCTGAACACTTTCAAACCCTCTTCAGCGCTGATCGCACTGTTGATGACGCAGTGATCCAACAGATCCCACAGCAACCAGTGAAAGAAGAACTGGACGATGCCCCAACCCTGGAAGAGGTAACTAAAGCCATAGAACAACTGAAGAGTGGGAAGGCTGCAGGCGTCGACGGTATTCCACCAGAATTATGGAAAAACGGGGGGGAAACACTGCACTGCAAGCTCCATGAATTTTTTGTCTGCTGCTGGGAGCAGGGAAAGTTACCACAAAACCTTCGTGATGCAGTCATAATCACCCTTTACAAAAACAAAGGGGAAAAATCAGATTGCTCCAACTACAGGGGGATAACTCTTCTCTCCATCGCTGGCAAAATCCTTGCAAGAGTTCTCCTCAACAGACTAGTACCTGCTGTTGCAGAACACCACCTCCCTGAGAGCCAGTGCGGCTTCAGAGCTAACAGGGGTACCACCGACATGGTCTTCGTGCTCAGACAACTTCAAGAAAAGTGCCGCGAACAGAACAAGGGACTGTACATCACCTTCGTTGATTTAACCAAGGCATTTGACACTGTGAGCAGGAAGGGCCTGTGGCAGATCATGGAGCGTCTTGGCTGTCCCCCAAAGTTTCTCAACATGGTGATCCAGCTACATGAAGACCAGCGTGGCCAGGTCAGAAACAGCAACGACCTCTCAGAGCCTTTCCCAATCACAAACGGGGTGAAGCAGGGCTGCGTTCTTGCACCAACCCTCTTCACTATCTTCTTCAGCATGATGCTTCAGCGGGCCACAGAAGATCTTGATGACTAAGACGGAGTTTTCATACGCTACCGCACAGATGGCAGCCTATTCAACCTGCGGCGTCTTCAGGCCCACACCAAAACCCTGGAGCAACAAATTCGAGAGCTACTTTTTGCTGATGATGCTGCCCTTGTAGCCCACACAGAAACCGCCCTGCAGCATGTAACATCCTGTTTTGCAGAGGCAGCCCAGCTCTTCGGACTCGAAGTCAGCCTGAAGAAGACAGAGGTTCTCTACCAGCCCGCACCTCAGGTAGCGTACCACCCACCTCACATTACAATTGGTGAGACAGAACTGAAGACAGTCCAGCAGTTTACCTACCTGGGATGCACAATCTCCTCTGACGCAAAGATTGATAAAGATGTAGACAACAGACTGGCAAAGGCAAACAGTGCTTTTGGCAGACTCTACCACCGTGTCTGGAAAAACAAACACCTGAAGAAAGACACCAAGATCAGTGTCTACAGAGCCGTGGTACTGACCACCCTCCTGTACGGCTCTGAGTCATGGGTCACATACAGACACCACCTGCGAATTCTGGAACGCTTCCACCAACGCTGTCTCCGCTCCATCCTCGACATCCACTGGAGCGACTTCACCACGAATGCTGAGGTGCTGGAGCAAGCAGGGATCACCAGCATTGAGGCCATGTTGCTGAAAACGCAGCTACGCTGGGCAGGGCATGTCTCTAGAATGGAGGACCATCGCCTACCGAAGATGGTTCTCTACGGTGAACTTTCCACCGGACACCGCTACAGAGGCGCACCAAAGAAGAGATTTAAAGACTCTCTGAAGAAATCTCTGTCAGCCTGTCTCATAGACCATAACCAGTGGTCAGTCCTTGCTGCTGACCGGCAGGCCTGGCGACACACTGTGCATCAGTCGGTCTCCTCCTTTGAGGACAATCGCAGAGCGGCCCTTGAGGAGAGGCGAATGAGGAGGAAGAACCGCGTCCCCTCTACATCAACCCCAGAATCGACTTTCCCCTGCAGCCGCTGCGGCCGGGTTTGTTTGTCACGCATTGGACTGAACAGCCACCAGCGAGCCTGCACCAGACGTGGACAGTGCCCTTAATCTTCGTTCGCGAAGCCAAGCCATGATGACCCATGCGCGCACACACACGCACGCACGCACACACACACACCAACAGCAACAAGAGAAGAACAAGAGAACAGTTATTGAGGGAGTTCAGTTCACAGCAGCTGTGTGCTAAAACACAAACACACAAGACCAGCATGTGTTATGTTTCACCAGGCAGAGAGGTAGAGTGACCTGATGTGGCTCTGAATATTGTATCATTGTTCAGCCATACTCTATCTGTGTGTGCTATTCATTTACGCTATTTTCATTCTGTTGTAGGAAACATTCCCAGTTTGGTGAACCAGGCTCGAAAGAGGAGAATGGGCATCAAGTGAAAAAAGGTGACTGACCATGGTTGATTATTCTGGCTATGTTTTAATGATGAACGGCCTCAAAATGATTGTTGTATGTCTGTTTTGTGTTTTTTGCCTCTCAGCTAGAGATCTAAGGGTCACCAATGGTTGATTATTCTGGCTATATTTTAATGATGAAAGTTCTGTTGTATGTCTGTTTTGTTTTGTATTTTCCACTCCTCAGCTTGAGATCGAAGGTTCACCAGTGGTGAGATTTTTTGTATATTTATGTGACCATTTTTGTTCCCACTGTTGAGGTAGCTGCATTCAGACTTGAGGAATTGTCGTATGTCTGAAACCTTGTGTAACAGGTCACATCAGAACACAAGAGATTTCCACTTCTCTGTTGTGACTTTGAGATGAACATTGTGAAATGTTTGATTCACTTTGTTTGTGGGGGAAAGGGTATGTACTTGAAACTGTAGTATATCTGCCCACCAAAAAAACAACAACAACCCCCCCCCTCTCAGGTACGTGTGCTGTCTCTGTCTTAGTTTCGCTACAGTGCCTGTTAGTAAGCATCAGTAGGTAAACTGTATTCTCACAGCTGCCCTTTTTTTCCCCACCTTGTTACCTGGTCAATGTCAGTATCAATACCTGGAAAGTAGACGGGTTCAGTGTGCTCAAAGAGTTATGGCCTTAAAGAATTCAGTGTCATGCCCTTATGACTCCTCGGGCAGATAAGGGAAGGAGAAGGGAGAAGGTAAGTATGTAGAGTGTATCCTTAATGATAATAATAATAATAATAATAATAATAATAATAAAATCATTATAAAATGGAGGCGTATATAGCGCAAATTCCAAAAAAACATGGGCTCACCGCGCTGTCACAGCTGTCAGTTTCCCCCACTTTCAGCTCCTGTCAGCTGCTAATTAATCCATCCCATCCCAGCCTAGATGGGGCTAGCTGGTGCAAATTACAGCAAGAACTGACCACACTTACGACTACGTAAAAGGAAAGGGCATGCTAAATATAGTACTCTTGACTGCGTGATGTTGGATTTCACAGCTGTCAGTTTCCCCCACTTTCAGCTCCTCTCAGCTGCTAATTATTTCATCCCATCCAGCCCAGATGGGGCCAGTGGGTACAAATTACAACAAGAACTGACCACACTTACGACTAGGTAAAAGGAAAAGGCACACTTAAAACAGTACTCTCGACTGAATAAGTGATGTTTGGATTTGCGCACTGTGCCTGACTTCTCTTTTTTTGCTTCCCCCCCCCCAGAGCGACTAGAATCGTCAGCCTCGTCCTCTTCCTTCATGGACAACATCCACCAGTCGGTGTTCATGTCCTCTGTCCCGGCCACCCCGTCCCAAGAGGGGCCGGCCTTCTGGGACTACCACGCCCGCCTGCTGCCCGGCGTCAGCGAGTACAAGGGGGATGACGTCAAGGAGTGGACCGTCGACCAGGTGGCCACCTTCATCGGCTCCATACCTGGCTGCAAGGAGGTGGAGAGCAACTTCCGCGAACAGGTGAGTGTGTGTGTGGAAAGGATGGGTTAGTATGATTTGAAGTTTCGGTGGGGGTGGGGGGTGGATTAGTATGATTTGAGGGTGCGATGGTGAGTAGGGGGGATGGGTTAGTATGATTTGAAGTTTCGGTGGGGGTGGGGTGGGGGATGGGTTAGTATGATTTGAAGTTTTGGTGGGGGGTGGGGTGGGGGATGGGTTAGTATGATTTGAAGTTTTGGTGGGGGTTGGGGTGGGGGATGGGTTAGTATGATTTGAAGTTTTGGTGGGGGGTGGGGTGGGGGATGGGTTAGTATGATTTGAAGTTTCGGTGGGGGGTGGGGTGGGGGATGGGTTAGTATGATTTGAAGTTTTGGTGGGGGGTGGGGTGGGGGATGGGTTAGTATGATTTGAAGTTTCGGTGGGGGGTGGGGTGGGGGATGGGTTAGTATGATTTGAAGTTTTGGTGGGGGGTGGGGTGGGGGATGGGTTAGTATGATTTGAAGTTTTGGTGGGGGGTGGGGTGGGGGATGGGTTAGTATGATTTGAAGTTTTGGTGGGGGGTGGGGTTGATTAGTATGATTTGAGGGTGCGATGGGTGGGTCGGGGTATTGATTTTTTTCAGAGAGTGAGAGAAACTGTTGTTATCTCTTGTGTGGTTTAATGATTTAAGGTTTTGGAAGAGTGTGATGATTACAACTTTCATTTAAAAAAAAAAAATTTAAGAACAAATTTTTTGGTTGATGATTAGAACTTGGGTTGACTGCTAGGGTTATTGAGATAAAGAAAGGGGACTTATAACTTTTTTTTCTTTTTACATTTCAGGGGTTGACTGATGTAAGGTATAGAAGACTTGACTACGAGGAGAACTTGAGCAATTCACTACTTGGGTTTTTAGGGCTTGGTAGACAGCACTATTCTGAAGAAGTGAATCTTGGCCAAATGCCATCATAGGGCTTTATTGAGGGTTAAAGAACTCTGAATATTCAGAGGGTAGGAGAAACCGTGTGCTTCAAAGGTTGAAAGCCATGAGAGAAGAAGATGTGGAACTTGAATTATTACTGTTAAAATTGTTTTTAAAAAAAGGCAGTTACAGGTAATGATATGTTTGATAACTTTTTTATTTCATATTTTGAAGTGAGTGGTTTGCAAAAGCTTGGCAAAGTTTGCATTCATTCAAGAGGAAGGAAGTGTCTGATATTGGAACTGTTTGTTGACACTCAGATTTGCTTGAAATTTGTTGTTGATGGTAGCTACTAGTGGATTTTTTTGTGTGCATCTGCTACCTCTTTTATTGTGAAAGCAACACATACACAATGTTCTGTAGAAACGTGAGCACACTGGTGGAAAGTGTGAGAACAGTGCAAAATACAGGCTCACAAATGCAAACAGACACACACAAGTATACATGTACTCGCACGCACGCACGCACCTACGCACGCATGCACACACACACACACACACACACACACACACACACACACACACACACACACACACACACACCCCACATATACACACTTTTATGCACAATTTTCATATAATTCATTTGTTCTTTGCAGCAAATTGATGGTGATTCGTTCTTGCTGATGACCCAAGCAGACATCGTCAAAATCCTCAACGTGAAACTTGGACCAGCGCTGAAAATTTTCACCAGTGTTGTGTTCTTTCAACAAACTGTGGAGTCCTGATAGACCGACACCTTTTTTTATGGTTTGTGTTGTAGCTGTTCAATTCAAGTCCCATGTGTAATTCCAGTATGTCACATTGCTAAACTTGCAATTCTTTTTGTCTGTTGGTTTTGCTTATTTATAGATAGATTTTAAAATGTCCAAGATGCGCAAGCTGCCTCATAGATTGAGATTGGGTTTTTTGTTTTTTTCGTTTTTGGTGATGCTATTTTTGTTCTGGTTTGGATTATAATGGCTGTACTTGCAATAATTATCATGTAAGAATGACCTCAGTGGGGGGGGGGGGGGGGGGGGGGGGTGCACATCAGTGAGTATCATGAAGCGGAGAGATTGGGAAGTGGAGAGCACAAGAGAAGTGTTTCTTTGGACCACAGTAATAAATGTTTAACTGCACTCTCATGCAGGAAAAAAACAACTGATGGATGTTCTCTGAATTGATACATCGTCATTAAAGACACAATCACTTTGACCAGAACACTTGGAGGAAAACCAGCAAGAAACTCTTAGGTGAATGGTGAAACAAATATAGGCACGGAGGCTTTGTGTCACCACAATGGAAGTGTCATGGGCATGTGTGACTTTTGTTTTTTGGAATTGTTTTGCTTATAACATTGAACTTTTGGCAATTCTGGTTTAACGATGTGCGGTTTGGATGTAGCTTCTGGTGTTTTGTAAAGTAGGGCTTTCACTCTTTGTTTTCAGAAGGATTTCTTTCACCTATTCATAGCTTTGTGTAAATGCTTGAAATCTTTTTTTAAAAACTTTTATTTTGTTTAGGTAATTATGAAACATCTTAGTATGTTTCCAATCAACATTTTAGAACTAATACAATACAAGGGGACAGGAAAGCTCAGTGCTCAGAACGCTCACTTTCCCCAAGCTAATATTTAACAGCATTGAGCATGGTTACCAACTGGTTGGGTGACTGTTTGTGCTCCTTGGCTTCAGCATAGCCCCCCCAGTTAACCCAGCTGTAAATGGATACCTGTCCTCTGTAGGGTCAGGGAAGGTAAAGCAGCGAGGTAGAGGAGATGGGCGCCGCCCTCACATATGCTGGCCCTTGGAGAAGCTGAAGTCTCTGATGCCTCGCTCGCCAACAACTGTATAGGTTATGGGACACTTTTACCTTTTTACAATGTATAGGAGGGAAAGAAACAAGCCGGCCACTCTTCCCATAATCCTGAATCTTATCATGATGGGATGTTTCCTGGAGCAAATGGCAAAAAAGTAGTCCTTTTGAAGGTTATATCACAAAGGTATTTTATACTTGAAAAAGGAAGATAGAACATTTCAAAATGGCTACACTCAATTTACTGATGTTGTTGGCCGATTTCTTCTTTGGACTGTGTATTTTGACTCATACAGTTGACATCATATTTTTCATCTTTTCCATATCTTGATGAATGGGTGGATGTGGTAGCTGAAATCTAAATCTTTTTCACAACATATTATGTTCTTATGTCTTTGATTACTACTATTGTCTTGTGTTCATTTATGTCCACGTCTATGCATAATATACAAGTTGGATATCTGGACTCTTTTGGTGTACTCATAATCACGCAATATCTAGTCTAGCCTAGCTTGTTAGATGTATATTTGACAAATACAACAGTTTTCTAAGTACTGATGTACAGTCAGTTTTTATGCATTGTAATGTGGTACATTTCTCCTGTCACACACACACACACACACACACACACACACACACACACACACACACACACACACACACACACACCACACACACACACACACACACACACAATTATATCTTAGTGGGTAGAAAGATTGATTTTTTTTTCTAGTATGATCTTTTGAACACTTATTTTGGGGACCACAAGTATCTGTAGAATCAATGGCAATAACGCTTTTAGTGGAAAGTCATGATAATTTATTTTCACTCATCGCAGTTAAGACTGAACAGAAATGATAGAGAGGGAGGGGGAGGAGATGGATGACCCACAAGAAGAGAAAGGAGATAAAGAAAATAACGATAAGACAAAAGATGAAGAAGGCCCCACTCCTACCAAAAAAAGGTACTGTATGTCAACTTTTAATCGTTAACATGCTTTTAATGCACAATATAAAAAAAAAGCTATTCAATTTTAAAAAAAGAAAACAGTAATCAGACAATTTTATGAAAAGTTATCAAAAATTTAAATGCTAGACCTCAGGAAGTGACAAAATGAGAAATTAAGAAATTTGGACATTGTAATACATGGTCTGGATAAGGGATTGGTTGGTTTTGTTTTTTTTAATGCATTTTTAAAGCAAAAAGATACAATATTATGTAAGCAGTACAAGGTTAAAGAAAGCTTTCAGTTTTATAATCAATTCAGATCTTAAGATTGACAACCTAACAACCTCCACCTGCCCAAAATCACTGCTAGTGGAAAGGTAGGTCCGGTGCAGTGTGACTCCTTTTGTGGTGGAGGAACACGTTTGAGAAATAAGATAAGAGCGTGGGGTGGGGGTGGGGTTGGTGGGTTGTGTGGAAACTGGATACCTCACTTTTGCCATGAAGGAAAGAATAGGAAAACTTGGAAGTTTGTAGCTCCATTAGAACCAAACACACTAGAGATCAGATCCTGGTATGATTAAGAAGGAGAAAACAGGATGTGTGAGGCCCCATAGAACAAGCAAGCAAGCAGAGAAAAACCAATAAGAAAAAGCCATGTATTCAGGCTTGAGAAAAAAAAAAGAGAAAGGGGAAAACAGGAGGCTAAAAACCCATGAAACACATGTATATGTACACACACATGCATGCACCATGTGCATGCACACACACACGCACGCACGCACGCACGCACGCACGCTCGCTCGCTAGCTCGCTCACTCACTCACTCACTCACTCACTCACTCACTCACTCACTCACTCAAAAAACAGCAGATCTTATCTTTACTATCACTTATTTGTGGAAAGCTGAATGTGTTTTCATATATTTGAAATTCATGCGATCATGATATTCAAACCTGGGGCTGATTTTCTTCTCCATGGATCATTAGCTAGACGGCAATGCCACTTTTCCTTTGAATGAGTGTTGTGTAGAGGTTATCATCACGTGAATTTGTGAAAAAAAAAAAGGTTGTCAAAAGTCCAATGATGATTTGAATGACTACATTGTACCAACCATTTCTTGTTTTGGTTACTTGTGTTCTGAGACCAATCAACATGTACTAATGCTTGATTTTTCTTTGTTTTTGCGGTTGGCTACATAGTATGTTCAAAAAGCTGATTCATCCAGCTTATTACTCGATACGATGCATTTTTTTCAGGGTGCTGAATTGTTGGTTGTCATTGCTTTGCCCTGTGAATGCCGCACTCTTCTGTACATCATCTGAAATGAATTATGCATGTTTGTGTTTCGAAGATGTGTTGCTAGGAAAGAGTCATGTCTCACGATAAGCGATGCACCTGCTTTGTTGTTGATTCACTGTTGATAAGAACCAGTTACCACCTCACAAATGTCTCGCTCACAAGTGTCATGGATGAACATGTATGTAGCAGCTGCGGTGATGTATGTATCATAAACCTTCAATAATTTCAGCTTGTGTTTTATCTATTCATCAGATACTTTTAAGAGATCTAGCGTGTAAGTACGTCAGTATGTAAGTAATAATTCTTCTTGTCTTGGAAAAAAAAAATGGCGGGAAAGTGTGCACCATGAATCACTGATGCTGTTAAAAAAACTTTTGGTACACCTGTGCGAAACATGTATGTGTGTTTTTAGTTTGCTTCGTGAATAGTTTTATCATACAGATGTAAATAATTCACAAAGTATTGCTTGCAGCGTTGAGGTGCATATATTGATTGCTGAATTATGTGCCAAAAATAGTGTTCAGATCTGGTGGCCATCTCTTTGCGTGTACTTGATGTATCACTGTGTTGCATGGTGGAGTTGTGCAAAATGTGATCTTTCTCCAGTGAGCGTTTGAATCACCTCTACTGGACAAGGGAGGACATACCTAGTTTCATTTTGTGCATGAAAAATTGTATTGGTATGTCAGGATGATTTCTGTTCAGTTACGAGGTCAGTACTAAGGACAGGTACTGTACTACGCTCAGTGAAAACACTTTGGCTGTCTGTTTGAACAGAAATGTTTCCATGGAAAAGAATTAATCCATGATTGATCGACTTGTTTCTTGGGGTAATTTGACCAGATCACCATTTAATGATCAAAGGTATAGCTGGGAAAGAATGGATCAGCTTCATTCAGCCGGCTTGTGTCAGTGTTGGTTTCCAGCTGTTAGTGATTCTGAGACTTCCCACCAGTGATGAGCAGAAGGAAAGACTGGTGTTCTTTGTTGTATGGGGTGCTCTGTGTTTGTATTATAGCGTGGTGCTGTGGCTGGCTGGGAGTGTGTCGTGTACCAGAGAGGGATTCTGACACAATGGTTGAATGATTGTTTCTTTCACTACTTGCTCAACGTGGGATTTTGTGAAACGAGAATTGCCCAGTGAACTTTTCAGCATTGCAGGAAAATGGCGTGTGTACATGGGGAAAAAAAGGAGATAGCCCTGAATTTTGTCATTTGGAAATGTGATTTTTGTAGTAGTAAGAGGGCAGTGTTCAAGAACTTTTGTATCTTTTTCTTCTTCATTTTTGCTTGATATGTGTGGGATTTTTTGTTTGCTTGTTTTTGATGGAGCAGAATAATCAGGAACCAATTTCTTTGCATCTATGATTAGAAAAGCGGACCAAAAAAGTCCATTGTTAATGCTGTCTACTTTTTGTCAAGAATAAACCTTTTTCTCCCTGTCTTCAGGAAGGTGAAAAAAGGATGCAGTTTTCTCTCTCACAGAGAGCAAGCAGATGGTGGATGGAGGTGGATTTTGATTTTGATTGACTTTGGTGTGCTCAGTTTAGTATACATAGGTGTAGGTCCATTAAGCAGTTTAAATATTGGCCTTATTTTTTTTTTTTTTTGTCAAGGGAATGTGGAATTACAGCCTCCCATCTTCTGAACCCTGTCATTGTTTTTTTTTTTTTTTTTTTTTTTTTCTTTTTTCTGTCATTCTTTTCTCTCTGGCCAGATAGGCTGAAAGGTGAAGGGCTGTTGTTTTTTTCTGTTTTTTCACTTTTGTTGTTTTGCTCCCATCCAACTGTATCCCCTGGATTACTGATACTTCAACATCCTGGTCAACTGTGTTGCCGGAATAGTGTGATGATGGTCGGTTGATGGCACGGTTTCTGAATCGGATAACTCCGCTGGGGCTCTAATACAATCAAACTCATGTTGTTTGCCGGTGTAGCAAGCTTGTAGCATATGATGTATTTGAATGCTGTAGAATTTGATCGTGCTCTTTTTTTACCATTTTTGCAAGATTATGTGTAATCAGTTGGGTAACTGGGTAGCATACAGTGAATTTCAACAAGGAATGCAGGCGGTTTGTGTGTGTGTGTGTGTGTGTGTGTGTGTGTGTGTGTGTGTGTGTGTGTGTGTGTGTGTGTGTGTGGAGTATATCCTGTGTATTTGTTTTCTTATTTCCCCAACCCTCAATCCTTACACTTATAAGGTATTTAGCTGCTGTAAGATTATTATCAAGGGCAGCCAGTCAGGTTTGTCTTCAATCAACAAAACCCCTTTTTTTTGCGTTTCATATTAATGGAATTTAAACAATCATAAACAGTTGAAAAATAAATGGTGGGGTGGGGGTGGATCATTGTGGCAGAATCTTGTCAGTCTTACCACAGGGACATTTCCTGTGCTGAAATCAAACAGAGAAACCAACAAAAAGAAAAAAAAAAAAAAAAGAGGAACCCCCCCCCCCCCTCTCCAAACAACCCACAATATACAAGCAAGAAGATTCTCATGTTGGTATTATATTGATTACTTTAATTTGATTTTTCTGTTAGAATGATGAAGTTTGTTGAGGATTATCAACTATATCAACAAGCAACATAATCTGAGTTGAAACAACTTTTGTGTGTGTGTGGTGAAGCTGAACAGGCTTGTTGAAGAAATTGATTGTTAGACGATCTGAGGAGACCTCAGGAAAAGTCATTTTTTGTTTCTTTTGGTTTTTTGGTGTCATTTTCTTGATGCTGGTAGCGCTAGTAAGCCTAATGTTCTGTTTTATAAGCAGTCAACCTTAAGTAGGGTTATTTTTTTAGTTTTGTTTGGAATTTGACAACCAGCATCAGAAGTTCAACTTCTCATCAGTTCTTTCCCTTGATTTTCAATCACTTAATGATTGGTGGATATTTTTCAGGAAAATATTCCACTAAATTTTTTTTGTTTTAAGTACTACACACGCACACACACACATTCTCTGTCTCTCACCTAAAAGTCAACATTCATATTAGAAAAAAATATTCTATGGTGGATCAAACCTTGAAGATATAACAGAGAGAAACCAAAGAAAAGCAGTTTTGATCAGTTGACTGTGAATTTATAGCTCTGATACTTATTAAAAAAAAAAAAAAGAAGAAGAAAATAACACCTCATAAACTAGGTAGGCATAAAAAAGAGTTACAGTTTTGTTTATCTTGTCATGTAATTTTTTGGGGAGATGTAAATTACTGAATCATTAGTAGTAATTTTTTTAAGGTTAATGACAGAAGCATAATTCCAACAATCCACACCTCTTTGGGGATAATTGTGTTACTTACATAGAAAAATATTGAGCTCTCTGTGGAAGTTTGCTGTTCGTTGCTGTAATCCTCTGTCTGATTGTTGGGCACATACCTTTCTCTGTGATCATCATCTCTGGTATGTATGTGCTGCAGTGTTCTGTGGAGATGATGTACAGGTGGCATGCAATCTTTAACGCGTGTATGTGTCAGTGGTATGATGACGCTTGATCAGGTATCGCCACATTAAAGTGTTGCTTGATAACAGTCGGCCATTTATTTTAATCATACAGTGAACTGATGTACTCCACTTCATCTGTACACGAATTTCGTGCATGTGTTTTTTTTTCAACTGCCTTATGCTGTCCTGTGCCATAACTGCTGATTCATCATTCCTTATTTTGCGGTTGTGTGTGAGGTTTCTTTTGTTTTGTGTTTTTGCTTTTTTATATTAAAAAAAAAAATCTGTAGACAAACTACATTGCATCTTTATAGATGTAGGAGTATTTTGCTTGTAGTATTTTTAAAATTTTTATTTGGTTGTATGGTGATGGTACTTTTATTAATGATTGCTAAAAGATGAATGTGCTTCTTTTGAAATGCGTTTTGAGTTTATCGTCATGCTGTCACTAAGTGTAACTGGCTTGATTTGAAAAAAAAAACATATAAAAGAGAGGGTATAGAGATTTTTCATATTTCCATTTACATGATATTATCTGTACTCTTAAAAATTTTTTTTTTTTTATCTATGGTGTATCACACTTGACAATGGTTATGCTCATGCTCCTGAAAAGAGTGTCTGGTCACAGCAACTAAAGGACCCCACTTCAAACCTGAGCCAGACATTATGGCTGTACCTTAAATAGGACATTACTTAGAGTCAGTTAACCTCCATCTGGCAATAATACCAATAAGTTGCAGCTGTCTGTGTTACTATATCTTGTTTTATGTTTTTTAAAAAAAAATTTTAGATTTAAAAATATCGTCTGTCCTCTCATGTCTTTCAGCACTACCACAGTCATTTTGCTTATTGGGGGGGGGGGGAAACGGATAGCCTAGTGGTCAGAACATTGCGCTGGCAATTTGACGACCCAGGTTTCGATTCCCGTAAGTCCTTCAGATGAGACTTTAATTGAGCCCCGTGTGCAAACGCACGTAAAATCTTGTGCACTCGTAAACCTTCCGCGTTCGTAAGAGTAGGCCTGTTGCCGGTGGACGATACAAGATTTTACAAAAAACTGCATACACTGGTGGGCTGGACAAAAGCACATGATGTTAATTCCATTATCCTCATATAAGAAGATATAAATAAGTAGATATATATACCTGCCTTTGCAAACCCAAGCATTTCAGCAGGCTGCTTAGTCTTACCAAGCCACAGAACCACCAGTAGAAGAGGCCCAGCACTGCAGAAGATATGTTGAACAGAGCTTTGAAAAGGGTGGGTCCCAGATGGGATTTGAACTGAACCATGCCTCCCCGCTTTGTGTCTGATGCACTAGCACTACATATGCGGATATAGGTGGTCATGCTTTGTGGTTTGTTTGCCTGGTGTGAGCAATTTATTTATTTCATTTTTAGATGGATAGATTTTTTTTTTCGGTTTAGCAAATGAATTGTTCAAATGAAAAGACTGCTGATATTGTAAAAGCAGCATATCTTTTTTTTTTTTTTTAAAGGTTGTTTTATCAGGGACTAGCGATGACATAGCAAGTGAAGAGTGTTTTTGATCTCTTTGAAATTTGTACTAACAGACAGAAATTGTGTCTTTTTTCTGCTAGAATAGGTCTAATGATCCTTTGACATTAACTTATTGTCTTGTCAGGTCTGAGATGAACTCCCCCCCAAAAACAAAACCAAAAATCTATCCCTGCATTAATCAAACATTTATCCCATCTGTAGTCTTCCTAAAAAGAATATAGAAAAGGGATAGTCTTAGTTTTGTCTGAATAGTTTTCCGTGCTACAATAAAGGACGGATTGTTTTGTATTAAAAAAAACAACAACCCAAACCCCCCACAACAAATCAGAAACAAAAACCAAACAAATTGATTAGTGGTTCCTTTGCTAATTGTGTTTTCATGCGCTGATATCTAAACAGTGCAAACTGCAACTGGTTTCCTTGGCTTAAAGACGAAAGTTTTATGCTGAAAGAAAACAATTGCCTAAAGCTTGACATATTGATTTTCTGTTTGGTGATGATGTGTGTAGCACAAGCCTCCAGTTTCACTGTTGTGTGAACTGCAGAATTGTCCATAGCTGTTAGATTTTAAAAAAATCGTTTGTTTGAAGTACATTTGAAACTAATCTCCACCATACTGATCTCCTGGTTTACGATTCATTAATGTGTAATTCTACACACACACACACACACACTCACACTCACACACACCACACACACACACACACACACACACACACACCACACACATACTCTCTCTCCTCTCCTCTCTCTCTCTCTCTCTCTCTCTCTCTCTCTCTCCTCTCTCTCTCTCTCCTCTCTCTCTCTCTCTCTCTCTCTCTCTCTCACACACACACACACACACATGCACACGCACACGCACACGCGTGCACACACACACACACACACACACACACACACACACACACAGACACTTTTTCATATCTTTTGATATTACCCCATTTTGAATTCTAACTACTTTACATCAGATGTTTCGATCACTTGTGTATCTTTCTTTTTTTGTGTGTATGTATGTGTGGTCATTATGATTTATTGTCCCAGCCGTGTAGCAGACACAACCAAGCTTGCCATTCCTTTAATAAATAAAAAAATTTAAAAAAAGGAGGGAAAAAAGTGTCATACACAGAGAAGCAGACAACACAATGATATTGTCGGAGGAGGATTTTACTTTAAAAAAAACAGCCTGCAATACAGTCTGCGCTAGGTTAATACTTTGTTTGATTTTTCAACATTGATCATCTTCGGTTTTGGTTGTTACGTTGACACGGTGATATGTACATAATCATACCTTTTTTCTTTTTTGATATTCTTTGATAATAATTGTTTTGTACTTTTTATCTCTGCGGCTAGCTGCAGAGACGATTCCAGACCCATGATTCCTAATGCCCAGTGTGCAGATGTATTCTTCTTTACTTTGGTGTACAGAGAGAGAGAGAGTGTGAGAGAATGTGTGTAATTTGGCTTGGCCTGGTGAGTAACCAGACGTCTTCAGTAAATGAAGGAGGCTCATACCTGAAGGTGAAAAAGCACGAGTGGTGTGTTGATTTTTTCCCTGTGTGTGTATGTGTGTATGTGTGTGTGTGTGTGTGTGTGTGTGTGTGTGTGTGTGTGTGTGTGTGTTGAGTGCGTACGTGCGAGAAGAGAGAGAGAGAGAGAGAGAGAGAGAGAGAGAGAGAGAGAGAGAGAGAGAGAGATTTGCAATGTTCTCCAAAAAACAACCAACAACAAACCCGAAAAAAACCCGAAACTACATGTACACGTTCTTACACAAGCTCATCACATTCTAGACTTGGACTGACTTCTCCCTCAACTTCTGAAGAAGTTTTTGGGGCACTGCACTGAATTTTTCAGAGTGTGCCTTAGAGGATTCGAACTTAACCAGGTCAGAGGACACATCCTGGATATGTGAGACCGTGAGTGGTGGTCTGGGTGTCAGTCTTTCGGATAAGACGATAAACGGAGGTCTTGTATGCAACACGCATTTTAAAAAAAGGCTAAGGTAAAGGTGTCCCATAACCTATGTGGTCGTAGGGGAGCGACTCAGAGCGAGGCATCAGAGATTTCAGCTTCTCTAGGGGCCAGCGTATTGAGGGTGGCGCCTATTTCTCCCTCGCTGCTTTACCTTCCCTGACCCTAAAGAGGGCAGGTACCCACGTACAGCTGGGTAAACTAGGGGACTATACTAAAGCCTAGGCGCGCAAAGGGTCACCCATCCAACTGGTAACCGCGCTCCATGCTGCTTAACCTTAGCTAGGAAAGCAATTGTTCTGACCACTGAGCCATCCCGTCCCCAACACGCATTTAGCACATGCAAAAGAACCTACAGCAACAACAGAGTTGTCCCTGGCAAAATTCTGTCAAAAAAAAAGTCACTCTAACAGGAAAACAAATACAGTTGAAGACAGGAAGAGATAGAAAAAAATGTGTGGACCTGCTCTTGTGGCGACACGCTCTCCCCAGGTAGAACAGCCCCAATTTCACGCATAGAAATCTGCCGTGGTATACAAATACAAATGTACGTGGCATTCCAGGACACAGGCCATAACTGAGCTAATTTTCTACGAAATGAATATTGCTGCTGTGTGCCAAGATTCTGTGCGTGTTCGAACATGGGACCTCACTTCATAGATTTATCGGAAGGACTAGCCGGGGAAGAGAATCAAACCCAGTCCTAACACCAGTAAAATCCTAGACAACTTGAACCCGCATACGTCTGACCTTGATACAAATCACTAATGATTGTTTAAAGATATGCACTCGTTTACTTATATTATGCATGCTCATAGGGACGTACACATGAACCCACTACCACACAGCAGCAGTCACACACCACCACCACACACACCACACACACACACACACACACGTGACACACACACACACACACACACACACACACACACACACACACACATACACACACACACACACACACACACACACACACACACACACACACACAACCACACACAGAGGAGAAAGAGAGCCAGCCAGTCATTCGATTCCTTAAAGAGAAAAAGAGAAAGAAGAAAACGAAAACCTGGAAGGACAAGAAGATATCAATGCAGAAGGCTATGAATGGCAGCCTTCATTATTTTCTAGTTTCAGCTCTCACTTCACTCATTCACAAACACACAACAACACACACACACACACACACACACACACACAACAACACACACACACACACACACACACACACCACACACACACACACCACACACACACACACACACACACACACACACACACACACACACACACACACACACACACACACACACACACACACACACACACACAACACACACACACACACACACACACACACACACACACACACACACACACACACACACACCACACACAACACACACACACACACACACACACCACCACCACCACCACCATACATCACAATCACCACCATCATTCCCCTACCCCCCTCCCCCCTCTTCTCTATTAAGCAGAGATCTTTCAGCATCTGGGTTGATGAGCTCTCCTGAGGTAGCTAGGCCTATTGCTGATACACATCAGCATATATATATGCTGTGATATATAATATAATATAATATATAATTATAATATAAATCAAGCATATATATATATATATCAATATATATCACAGCATATATATATATATACATATACACATATATAAAGTATACATATAGATGTAATATATTATTTAATATATATATATATAATATATATATATATATATATATATATATATATATATATATCACAGCCTGCAGGACCCATAAGCTCTGTATGTTGGAACAGTCTCTGACGAGGAAGAAATTCGGGCTGTGTGCCAATTAGAAAATAATGTCTACAAT